>JAPJBO010000083.1:0-429994 GCA_030068145.1 Diplonema papillatum | reverse complement strand
ACAACGTTCAAGCGAGTTTGCCGGGCTAACGGGAATGCGAGTGTGCGCGCAGAAGAAGTCCTTTTGCTTCACCACAGCACAGGGTGCATTGGAGCCAGTGCAATACACCGAGCTTGATAGGGCGTTGCAACCGGCAGCGCCACCGGTGACGCTCGCCAGACGGGTTGAGTTCGACGCATTGGGGGTGATGCTGTCCACAAAACCCCAGTCACCAAACAGAAGACTCACCCTCTCGAGCAGAATCACACAGCGTAATGCAGAAGCAGAAGCGGTCCTAAGAAGAGCCGCCCTCCTACCGCTACCCGCGCAGGCCAAAGATTTAGCAGTCAGCATGGCAGCCGGGGCGAAGCGGTACTATGGTGCAGTTGTGACGACCATCGGAAGGACAGACGCTGCGCGTTTGAGAAGGCTGTTCACTGCGGCGGTATGGACAGGCGGCCCCCGCCGTGCCCAAGAAGCTGTACTGCACATCCTTCACCACGGACACAGGCTAGATCCAATCGTAGTTCCCCAATACCGAAGGATTACGACGTGGGCGGAGCAGAGCCAAAAATGGGATCATGTCCGGAGGCTGGCGCAAGTGGCGTGGCAGCGAGATGCTGCGCTCGCACAGGTGCGGGGGCCGTTCGCCTTTTTCAAGGACGCACTGGTGGACATAGGTTGGCGGTGGACGGCGCCAACGACGGTCACGTACGAGAACGATGCCGGAGAGACGGTGACCCACGATGCAGCGTCAATGGGCAACACAAAGCTTCTGCAGCATGACGTTCGCCAAGCGCTGCGTCTGCAGGAGATGAAGAAGCTAGCGACAAGAAGGCCGGCAGACTTCGACGGAGCCCAACACGGCATCGACACGCGGGCCACAAGGCACCTTCTTGAGACGCAGGAAACGCCACTGACCGCTTATCAAGCAGGAATGCTGAGAACAGTAATTGCGGGGGCAACACCGGCCACAGGGCGAACCGGTCTCGAGGCCCCGTGCAAGTATTGCGGCTCGCTGGAACGAGAAACAGTTGAACACCTTTTCTGGAGGTGCACGGCGTGGGCGCAAACGAGGTCGGAGTACGCTGACCTGGAGAACGTCCAAGGAACTTGGCCGCCGTGTCTACGTCTTTGTGGAGTAGTCCCCCTGTGCCCCCAAACGCAAAACGCATACCCGCTGCCCATCGACGAGCACCAGCGTCTCCGTGTAGTGGTGAGACTGCAGAGGTTCTTCGTAGCGGTACTGGTGGCCAGACAGGAAGCGGATGGTTTGGCGGATCGGTCCACGCGACACCACCGGACGGTAGAGTATCCGCGAGGATGGGTACCGACGGTCCCCCGGGTCTTGAGCGTACCGGACATCCCACACACAGCAACCACCTCGAAATGGAAGCATGGCCCGAGCCTCTGGACAGCTTTCACGGGCTGGCTGAAAGCGCTCAAGTGGGCGTCGCCGGGGCAGGAAACGGGAATCAGCTACATGGAGCTAGCGGTAGCCTTTGAGTTGGAAACGGGATGCAAGCTGCCCCCGGTAAAGAATCGGTTCTACGCCCCGCCACCCGAAGTCCCCAGGAACAAGCCGACAACAGCACGGGACACGCTGCCGGACGAAGAAGCCGAAGACGGAATCGCAGTGTACTTCGACGGAGGTGCGCGTGGAAACGGCACCGCTTTTGCAGTAGCGGGAGCAGGGGCTGTATTGTACCGGAACGGCAAGAAAGAAGCGGAGATTGTACTGCCCCTGCCAAACGTGCGCACGAACAACGTCGCGGAGTATGAAGGACTCCTGGCTAGCTTAGAGCTCCTTCAGCAAGTAAGAGTCGAGCGGGAAGTGCGCTGCGTGGTCCGCGGCGACTCCGCCCTCGCAGTGGGCCAAGTGACACGACGAACAAGTTGCTCTGAGCAGCTAAGGCCGATGCTCACCCGCGCAAGTACCCGCTTAAGCGCCATCCAGCAGCGGTTACAAGTGGCAGTCGAACACGTTCGGCGGGAGCGCAACCGCGATGCGGACGCGCTCAGCAACGCGGCGATGGACGTAGTGCAGCGGAGCCGGCCACCCCGACAGGAGCAGATGCTGCTGCTGCGACAGTTGCAGAAGTCACTCCTTGGGAAGGCACTGAGCCTGATTGAGCTGGGAAGCTCATACACGAAGGTGACGAAACGGCCATGGCACTTCGGGTTCGACACGCCGACGACCATACTCACGTCGCTTGGAGGGACCATTGTGCGGGGAGTATCGTGCAGAGCGCAGATCACGAGAGCGGCCGAGAACGTTATCCTGGGTGTCAGGGAGCATGTACAAAGCGATCACTTTTCTGCAGAGGAGACACCGCTGTTCCCGCAGCACCTGGCATGGGCCGCTACTTTTCAGCCGGAGGAAACATACCCCGAAGGATGGTCGCAACCCGGAGCCAGACGGGCGAGGCCGAAAAACGTCGACGAATACCGCAGGGAAGGAACTCGAAGGGAAGCCCCACGGAGCCCGGTTAGACCCCAGGAGAAGAAGGGCCCGGGCGGACGAGAAGTCAAGGAACTTGTGTGCGCGCGACGCAGCCGACAGTGCCCACGTCCAGAAGCCGAACACTGCCGACCTCATGGACTAGAGCGGTGCAGAGAGACGGAGGAAGAAAGACCATGCTGCCTCAAGCACCACTCCGGCCCGCATGAAACTCCAGGCCCCCATCAGCAGCCCGGGGGAGCATCAGCAGTAACCTAGAAGAAACCGCGCGTGGACGCACTCTCGCTAAGAGGGGGGCCACGTTAAAATAGGTTCTTAACACACACACACACACAGCCATTTACGACACGATGACCATTCTCGAACTGCCCATCATGAAGTTCTTCCAGCATGAGCAGGAGAGAGTTGAGTTCGAGTCGGACCAGAGCTCCGTATGTGTTTGCGTCAACGAAGTCCAGAGTTGGGTTGCATCGGAACAGCTTCCATCAATCATATGTCTAGTATTTAGGGGAGCTTAACGAAGAGCCGACAACGGTGATACCACGTGGACTGCAGTGAGATTACCTCAGGTGACACCACTGAACTACGTTTTCAACCATGCTTTAACTTCCTTCGGCTCTGCCTCCTGAAGCCATCGCCGAAGAGAAGATCGTGTTGGACCTTCTCCCGGTCTTCTTTTGGAAAGGCCGTCATAGACACGGAAATCCTTCGGATTGATGCCGGGCACAACAACCCTTCTGTCTCTTCTGGGGAACCAGTCCGACTACGACGGGAAGCTACAAGAAGGGCTCTCGATTCTTGTTTCGACGGTTGTTCACGCGGACAGTGCCGCGATGCTGGGTTGACGAGCCCAGCTCAGGAGAAGGCGTGAGTTCCTTTCGAGCACACAGGACAACGGGCCACTGCGAACCACCTCGACCTCGTATCAAACTTCATATGGGCGTGAGCTCGGGGTTACTTCATTGTGACCCCTGACGTTGAATCCTTGTGCAAAGCATAGTAATCGCGCTACCAACCCTTCAGATGGAGTACGTGCACGCGATGTTCAAGAAGGCGTATCTGGAGCAGTTCTACGACCTGTGCCAGGAAATCGGCGGCGAGACGTGGACCGTGATGAAGGACATTCTTGAGTTCGAAGCCGACAGAACCGTCATCGGCCTCACCCGCAACTGCTTCGGCAACAAAGACATCAGAGTATGGCCTTTTGAACATTGCAGCATCTCCGGTCAGAGACTGACTGCGCAAGGATGATCATGGCAAAACCCGCCTGCAGCATCTCCAGTCAGAGACTGACTGCGCAAGGATGATCATGGCAAAACCCGCCTGCAGCATCTCAAGTCAGAGACTGACTGCGCAAGGATGATCATGGCAAAACCCGCCTGCAGCATCGACCGGAAACCCGAACCGGGCCAAAAAGCTCAGGCACGAGCTACAATGACAGCAAATGTTGCCGGTTCGGCATGCGGCTCATCAACTCTAGCCGCGAATGCTATGATGCAAAAAAAAGCCGTACTTACTTGCCCCGCCCTACGCAGCTTAAACCAATGCAAGCTTCGTTCTTCCGGCGCATGCATTTCAAGTTTCCATCATTTGAACACACTGTACAGCCGGGTCTCGAGAGGTCCCGCCTGTTCCCCAACTTCGGGACCCTAGTGGACTGGCACGCGCGCATTGCTGACTGTGACGATGACGAGGCCCTCCGGGCAGTTCTTGGAGACGAGAAGGCAGGCCTCCACCACTGGAGGAACCTCATCTCAGGCTCCAGTGGTGGTCTCGGTGAGAACACATCTGTCGCCTCCGCAATGGAAACCCGCTTCATCGAGAAGTCGATCGAACTGAACAGGACCAGCATGGCAAACTCGTTCCACTACGGCGTTTTCTACTCGTGGCTGAAGGTGTGCTTTCTTCAAAACCGCATCTGTCTTCACCCATATATGGCCGGCATATTCCTTGACGTGCCGGCATTCTGCCCGTATTTCTTACTCTTCTACTACCGCGTACTACGGTACAGTGTGGTGACATTTGTGTGCAAAAGGGGGGCAGCGAGTGTTCTTGACACTCGCTGACCCTTTGGCAGCTCGCTCTTGCTGGCATTCAGTCGCTTTGCAAGACCCCAGGGTTTCTACGGCTGCCGGGCTCCGCACATATATGACCCGCTGTGGTTCAGAATCGACGACCTTGACCTTGACACCTTTTCAGACTGTTCGCAGAATGCATTTTTCAATCGTGTCCACCTGTTCGTATTCGTAGCTCACGCCACCCAACTCCACAGCTCCGCGAGCAAGAGCTGTCGAACCTCTTTTGGATCTGCGCGTGCATTGAGATGAAGACGCGCGACCGCATTCGCGAGTTTTCCGAAATCTTCCCCAGCAACTGAGAAAAGCACAGCGAGGGAAACGCAGTACATCAACCTTCTCGACTCCCCTCTTCTCTGAGGCACTTTCAGACCGGCCGGTTGAAAGAAAGAGAAGGCACGGCTACCGCTTCCGTCCCTCCAAGTCCCTCGGTCCGCCTACTTGCTTTCTAACCCGCGGCTCCACGAGGTACTGACGTGAACCCCTTTTCTGACAGCGTCGAGAGCATTGCGGTGCGGCTCAACGGATGCACGAGTTGCAGCGAGACCACCCGGTACGGTTCCGGCGTCTTGCCGCAACGTGCACATGCATTCCCTTCGGACGGGCTTTTCTTGTTCTGCCGGCGTGGAATGTTTCGAACGCAAGCGCGGTCACCCCGCCCTCACGTCCAACAACGCAATGCGGAGCCGCAGAGGTGCTGTATTGGGCAACTCCTTCTGCAGCCACATCGCGGCCCTCCTGGTATCTGGAACCTGAGGTGACTACGCTTGGGGAATAGGACAGAGCCTGGGTGAAAACGATCCCGTACCGCTTCGCACAGCGACTCTGACATGACGCCAAAATCGATACCACCGGCCGTGGTGTTGTCATGGAAGTTGGCGATCTGCTCGCTTCTCACACGGTTGCGGCTCGTTGTTCCTGTGCACAGCACAACGGAGAGAGTAAACTTTGTGGTGGCCCTTTTCAAACCGAAGGCTCCATGACAAGCACTTCGATGCAATTGGACTGTTTGCTCGGTTCGCCTCGTTCCCGCTGCGTTGGAGATGAGGAAGCCTCGGACAGCAGTGTGACAGTCACTCCTGCGGCGTTGTGTCTGCTGACAGAACGGCCACAGGAGGGAAAAGGCTGGGTTACCGGGCATCAAGTGTCGCAGCATCTACTCCATCTGCGCGAGAAAGGCATGCTCAACAAAGAACGGCGGGAAGAAGAAAGAAACATAAGGAGAAACCCGTCAACCGCACAAAAATTGAATAAAAGCCATCAGAAACGACGGCAAGGTGGGTATAACCCTCAGGTTCCACACAGGCATGACCGGGTTCGCCACACGGTTGCTGGGCATGCACCTTTTTTAGGGTAGCAATCGTATTAGCTGTTATCAAAAGTCGGATGCAACCACGTTACGGTGGTGATTGATGAGCTTCAAACAGGTGGGTACTGTACCCGCAAACCAAGCCCAAGCAGCTGCCAACAACGAACCGTACTTGGTGTGACTCTGTTGTTAGGGAAGAAAGGGGCTTTTTCGTCGTGAGACCCACCCTCACCGAGCTGGGGTTTTTTGCGGGCCTACCTTCCTTACGCCCGTGTGCGCATCTTCGCTCAATAGACAGCAGGAAAGAGTGTGGAAGACAAGCAACAAACCCGGCCCTCTGATTCGACCATCCATCCATTCCAAGCTATCTATTCTTCACCCTTCGTATGGGGTTCCTGTTCTTTTGATCTTCTCCGTCCCAAGGAACCTCTTTTTTCTACCCCCTTTCCTTCACTTTCCTTCTTTGTCCCCTCGCACTCCACCCACACTTTTTCTTTGCTCCGTTATTCTTGCTTTATCCTTACCCTTTCCCCCATGCGTTTGCTTTCTTGCTTTCTAAACCGCCAAGAAAGGGCCAGCTTTCTGTTGCCTTCTTTCCTTCTTCTTTTCTTTGCTTGCACGCGTTTTGTTCTGCTCCCTTCTTGTATCGAGCAAGCGAGAGTATACCCTGCCAAATACGGCCTTGACCCGGGTCGAGCACTCTTGTGTCATCGGCATGCCAATGGGGACTGCACTGGGCAAGTCATTCAACGAGGCGAATGGAAAGAAACCCCGAACGCATCCTCAGCAGGTGCAGCAGCGGTGAGTATATCACCACGCGGTTCATCATCAACAGCAGGAGCACGGTGCAGTGGTATCTACTACGTGCAGTGGGTATACGTAGCAGCAGCAGCACGTATGCGTATGCATCCACCACCACACGCAGTACCAGGAGTACCAGCAGCACTGTATCCTCTACACAGTGTATTGCAGCAGCAGCAGCGTAGCATGCAGCGCATCATAAACACTTCGTTGATACCCTCGTTTCGGGAACCTGCAATAGTTGATCCTCAGAGACGACGCTGTCTATAGCCAGACCTTGTCCATAGCCCTCGGAGACTTCTTTGGCCGCTCTCAGCTCTTGCACGCAGAAGTTTTGTCGCATTTGAGGATACAGCTGTTGAAGTTATGCCACTCACCGGAATAGCCCATTCCAATCTCACGACAAGTCACCACTTTGGCCGCTCTCAGCTCTTGCATGCAGAGAAGCGGATGATTAGGTGACAAGAATTGCTGCATCGAAGGCGAACACGAATAGAGCGTGTTCCCGGGAGCTGGGACCGAAACACGGCAGAAGCCAGCAGATAGTCTGCTAAAGAAGCCGCCCCTTGCGCCGACGTTGGTGCAGCGTTCAAGGGAGTTGCGGATGGTAATTTATGCTTTTGCGACGACATTCAGAGCTTCAGGCCAACAGTAGTCCAACCGGCAGGAAAAAGGAAACCACCAACGGATACTCGCATCCCCTCACCGAGGGTTTCGACTCACCCGGCCTTCTCAACTCCCGACTTCCGTCGGAGAGTAAGAGAACCCGGGGAAGGAAAAGCGAAAAAAGTGTGTGTGAAAAACGGAGTTTCCACCCTCGTTTCTCGTGGGCCCCGCCGCCGGTTCGGACGCACCGAAAACCATCGCTGGGAGGGGGGCGACGCAGGCGCTTTGCCGGGCACGCCGAGGTGGTGCGACACCAGCCGGAATCCCGCGGACTCGTTGCGCGCGCGTGAACGTGACCGAAGGTCCACTACGCTGCACCGAAACATCGGTGGCCAGCAATTCGCAGACCACGGCCGCTGACAGAGCACTCGGACCGAACCTGTGAGCCCGTGCGAGGATCGGAAGGCGCAAGTGGGTACGACAGGCGGGCAAACTCAGTGGCAGAAACCAGCCGCGTGTGCGCGTGTGTGTTACGGACCCCGTTTTTTACGTGGTGCCTCCCTTCACGAAAGTACGACCACGGCGTGCGTGTACGTGTGTGTGTGTGGAAGAGAGACGAAAACAGAAGGCCCGCACCAACCTGGACTGCCACGGCACTCGATCCGTCGTCCGGCCAAGCAAGATCTGACTCACACGACGCTGAAGCGAAAGACGGCCCGCGCGTTGAGTTACACTCTAAAAGACATACCGCCCACCGCTGGTGGGCCGAGGGTAAAACCCGAAGCGGCAGGGCGGCGGAGGGCAGAGCTGAAGCTGGCAGGCCCACCTCCCCGCCCCAGCGTGTCCTGGCAACACGGAGGAAGCACCCCCCAATTCCTGCGTGCTTCTCGTCCGTTTCTTCTTTTTTGCGGCTGAGCCCCGTCTCTCCAGCATCATCGCCCTCGTCCGCCTGCCCTTCCTTTCGTTGTTGATCCATCTGCAGTTGTTTCCTACTTGCCCTTCGCAAGTACATTCTACTTTCTTTCCAGTCGCGCAACGCCCGCTTTTCTTCTTGTTGGATCCCGTCATCCCACCTCCTTGCCTGGCGCGCTTCTGTAGCTGCTAGTCGTGCAACGTTGTCGCCTTCATATCGTGTGCGCTTTTAGGTCCATTTTCCTGCCGTCCTCAAGGTCACGAAGTAGCCCACTGCGTGCTGCACTCGGCACCGGCTTTTGAGGAGCGGCTCACGCCTTGAAGCGAAGGAATCGCGTGCACCCAGTTCTGCGACCGCTCTGTGACCAGTCTGCTCCTTGTCTATCCGCGCTCCACATCTGTGTGGTCGCCTTCCCCTCCATCATCACGAACACGACAGGAACCCCTTGTTCCGTCTGTTATCGTGGCTGGTCTGCGACCGATCTGTGAACTGTGACCGTCCGTCACGTACCCGGCGAGGCAATCTGTGTATCCGCGGCGCGACACTTTTGGAACGCGAGCGATGAGCGACCGCCTTCGCGACAAAAGGCTCGGGCCCAGCCGGTCCTTCCCGGGGTTGTCCACCATTGCCGACAACGTCGATGACCATGACGAGGCGTTCTCGACAGCCTCGCAAACCGGCTTCTCCTTCCCGAACGAACGAGCGCTGGGCATCGAAGCGTCGTCTGAGGAAATGCCCAGCGAAACGACGTTCGAAAGCCGCACGGCTTCGCACCTCACGATGCCCCGCATCGTCGCGCCGGTTGCTTCGAAGCAAGAGAAGAAGCCGACCAGAACGGTGATGTCGAAGAAAAAGTACCTGCGCGGCCTTTCGGCCAAAATCTGCCGGTTGGAACGTGTGATTAAAGCAGCCATGTCGAAGATGACGTCGTCGCCTCGAGCCAGCCCGGCACCCCCGGTCCAAAGCATGCTGGCTGGGGGGTCGTCACCTATGACGGGCAGGTCGCCATTCGGTGCGCGTGTGGCGGCTCTGATGGCGGCGGCGAAGCCCGCCCGCAGCCCGCACGAGTCGGCCGACAACCAGAAGCTGGACAACGGCCAGCCGTGCATGCGGGCTTCTTTTCTGCTGGGGAAGGAGAGGGACGACAGCTCCGAGCGTTGGGAGGTCCCGCTGCCCGAAACCACCGTGAACAAGCCGTTCATAATGCTGCCCGACTCGCGGGCGCGGTTCATCCACGACTGCCTTGTGTTCCTGTTCACTTTCGTAGAGTTCTTCGTGATCGGCCTCTCCGTCGCGCTGCGCCTGTGGGACTCGGCGCCGACGGCACCCGAAGTCACCCTCCTCTTAATCGCCTCGCTTCTCCACTGCGTTACCGTGTACCTAAACTTCCACACCGCATTCCTCGAAGGCTGGGAGCTCGTCGGAGACGACATCGACGAGGTGCCGCTCATCACCGAGCGATACATGCAGGGCTGGTTCAGGTCCGTTTTCTTTTTCGAAAGTATGCTATGTACTGCAGGAATAGTTGACTAGACCTGCTAACCACGGTTTGGGGAGTCGGGAAACCGAACTAAAGCAGGACCGACTCCACCCGTTCGCGAAAAAAAGCGAAGAATACATGAAGAGCTGCGACTCAACTTTTCCCGATCCACATTGGTTTTGTGTCGCTGCACTACACTGCCCAGCCGTGTTCTCGCTGTTGTTTATCCTGGTAACCATTAGCAACTTAGGTTCTTTTGGCAGGTTGCAGAAAGGACGATTCTTTGTAGGGCTGAACTGGGATATTGGGCGGCGAGGAGCGATGCACAACCCGCACTGATTGCTTGCTATGATGGCTCTCTTTTCGCTGCGAATTCTGGAATGTTGTTCCACTCGTTCTTCGTGGTGTTTTCCAAAGGGGCGCCACAGAGAAGCGGACTCCGAAAAAATGTGGCCCCCCTTCCAACTGGGCGTACGCTCTCACGACGGACGGAAAACGAGCGATCGTGTGGAAAATGGCATTGCCCGCTTGTTAGAAGATACGCTCGCGAGATTCTGCCCAAATCTGCCCAAGACTAAACTCCCACGACTTCTTGGTGGGACTGCAGAACCGTCGCAAGCATACCGCTTGAGAGACCTCCGATTTCCCAAGCATTTCTGCTATCGTATAAGATCGAAGATCTTAGCAGATCGATAATATGCCGAGAACTAACACTTGTTGTGGAGGGTTACCCCGTTGCAAACCCGAGTCTACTGTATTCTCACCCCTCGCTTCGTTCTAGCATCAAGGCTTCTCGAAGAAGATGGAAAATAAATGTTGGGGCAAAACGTGCTTGAAATGGATATGTGCTCAACAGTGCACTCGGACAGTTGGATAATACTTTCCTTCTCGCACCCGTTGCGCCAGGCCTTCGGTCAACCGGTGACTTTGAAACACCGACCGTACCAAAAGTAACGACATTACACTGGGTGACAATGCGCGTGTGCCTGTCGTGTCACCGCGAGCACACTGTATACAACCCACGAAGGCGGCAACACGTAAAAGAAAGCAGTTCCCTACATACACACGCACCCGCAGAGTCGACATCGTGACCGTCATCCCAATCGACTTGTGCTGCCTCTTTTTCTCGGCGAAGCTTTTCCACATCTTCTCGTATGCTTTCCCTTTTCCGGCTTGGAACGTTGGTTTCGAGCAGTCCACCGCTGCAATGGATGGACCGCACTTGGCCACCCTGGAAGCGAGCTTCGTCGCAATATTACGGTGAAAGCAGCGAAGCGGGACCCCCGAGCGGAGGACGTGCACCAGGGGCGAACGGCGCGTGCCCACCGCGAGCTGCCATCAGTGCAGAAGGAACGCCAACGGTGGTATTTGCACCTTCACAAACGTACGAGAACGAAATTGTTGTAGGAAGTCACAGCAGACGGGGTTTCCTGAAGGGAACTGCACCAAACGGGGCAAGGAATTCTCGCAAAGCCTGAGGGACAGAGAGGAATCCAGGCCCCGGCCGCGGGGACAACCCGCGAGGGAGAAAAGGAAGTGCACAGAATCATTCTGATGATTCCTCGGGCTCGTCAGACTCCACAGCGGACGCCCCTCCCGGCGTTGAAGATCGGCCCGCCGAGAAGAAAAATGGGAATGCACCAGGATAAACGGAGGGAGGATTTCCGACCCCGCGCAGCGGGATTCTTTTCTTTTTTTTGAGGACATTTTGAAGTCCGAAAAAGAGCGCTGGCGGCGTGTTTGGGAGAAGATTACCTAAACTATCACGTTCCCTCACTACACTGGGCGAATCCTCCCCCTGCACGTACACGCAAGAACTTGCTGCAGTATTCGAACTAAACGCCTTTTTCCACCAACAGGTTCATCCGCTTTGTGCGCGTTACGAAAGTCCACCGCCTGTTCAAAGCCAGCGACCCGCTGCAGCAGACTAGTCATTACGTGGCGATAGCGATGTTCATCTTCGCGTGGCTTCTCGCCGTGCATCTGCTCGGCTGCGTCTGGATCTTTTTGGAGAGCGGCGTGCCGTCCAGCATTGGCGGCCTCGCGGTAAGCGACAGACCCCCCACTGCCGTGGAGAAGTACAGCGCTGCGATGTACTTCATCGTGGCCACCATGACGACCGTCGGCTACGGCGACATCGTGCCTTCAACGGTCGGTTCGATGAACTTCGTGACCTTCGTGATGGTCGTCGGCGCCGGGATGTACGCCATCGCCCTGTCGTCGTTGGGCGGAATGGTGTCGGAAGTGGACCTTCTCGAAAAAGAGAGCCGCGACCGCAAGAGGAGCTTAGCCGCCTTCATGACAAAGTACAAGGTCCCCGCGTCCCTGCGCAAGGAAGCGCACGCGCTGTACCCGGCGGTAATTGAACGGTGTGTCTACGACCCTGAGAAGGTCACCGCCGGCCTGCCTCCCTGGTTCGCGGCTCGGCTCATCTCCACTCTGCGCGTCCACCTGCTGAAGAAGATCTCGTTCTTGCGCGGGCTGCCTGACGACGTGTTGCTGCATGTGGCAGACGGTCTTGAGATGCGCACAGTCGACGCGGGGACGTGCATCATCGAGCACGATGAGGAGGGCACGGAGATGTTCTTGATCAGCAAAGGCGTGTGCGACGTCTACATCCCGGACGCCACGTCCGGGAAGATGAAGTGGGTCGCGAAGTTGCGAGAAGGCCAGGTAATTGGCGAGCTCGGCCTGCTCGAAGCCTGCAAACGGACTGCGACAGTACGCACGGCAATCGCGAGCGAGTTGTATGTCATGCGAAAAGAGACGTTCACGCGGCTGACGATCAAGCACCCGATCTTGAGGGAGGTTCTCGAGGTGGAGAGGCAGGTAAGGCAGGCGAACATGTCAGGGTATCTCGGGCGCCCGCTCGCACGGGCAAGTGATGCCGCCGACCTAATCAAGCACGCGTCGGTGGCGAAGAAGCGAGATAAGAACAGGCCGCCTCTCTTGTGTGCCGAGGTCCTCGAGATCCCGCCTCCGGCTTCCCCGCTGCACAAGACCGCGAAGGACACCGTCGATAGCTTCCGGACCCGCAACAGCTCTGATCTAGCGGCTAGAGTCGTGAGCGCTTTCGCCTCTACCCGCCCGAAGTGCTCCCCGCCGGCCGCAAAGCCGGTCACGAACCCCTTAGAACGCAGCGGAACCTATGAAGGCAAGTAGCTTCCACGCGACCCCCTCACTTGTGTTGCGAGGTTTCACATGCCACATATGTCGTGTGAAAAGACGCATTGTGATCACAGCGGACAGTGCAAAAAAACAACATGCAATCGCAAATGTTATGTCGCGTGCTGTCAGCATAACATGTGGCATCACTTGTTATTTCTATACCAAGTGGGGCGTTAAACCGACCCCCTCCCTGTTTACTGTTCACCCTCCCATAAATCCGCGATTAAAGGAAACTCCCCGGATCCTCAAGCGAACTTCCACTCTGAAAACAGTCTGAAAACTGGCCCTGGTGGCGCAAGCACCACGCGCTTTTGAAAAGTAACAAACCTTACCCAACGCTGGGGAAAATTGAATATTGATGAGCCGGTCCGTCCCTAATTCTTGAAACTGCATCGAAGTGCCTGCCGCTGTTTATCACAGTGAATCACGGCCCACCACGGTCTATCAGGTCCATCCCTAGTCCCTAGAGCTGCATCGAATTGCCCGGTGCTGTATTCCCGTTTTCACAACTCTTCGGTCTATCACGGACGAGCAATCGAAGGGGAAGCGCGGCACCAAACGCGCGCCTGAGCGCGACGATCAAGACGAGCTTAAGAGGCGAAAGCATGACACATCACGTGCGAAGAGATAAGCGCGCCGTCGGCGATGCAGATTATCGCCACAGGTTCTTTGCATTCTAACCCAAAACTAACCCAAACTATCACGGTCTATCAAGAGGGGATGGACCGGCTCAATTGACCCCTTCGGACGGAAATGTACAGGATTTGACGAAGGCGCAGAAAGCTTTCTGGAGAAACTATGTATCAAGTTTAAGAGTCTTGCGACTCCAAAATGGGGGACCTGGGGCTCCTTGGTAAGGTTTTGGAGCACATCTCTTCACAGTAGCAAACCTTGCTCCTTTTTGACGCCTTCATCTAGAAGGCGCAGTGTCTGAACTCCAGCTCCGGCTTTGACATAAATAGATGCCCCCCGTCCATAAAGGGTTAAATACAAGCGCGCTTGTCATCATCATGCAAGTGCCGATTGACAGCCTGTTGATTGCACGCACGCGCGCAACAAACAGGGGGTGTGTCGGCTGTATCAGCATGGGTTGAGATATGATTCTCCACCAACATGAAAATCATGTTCGCACCGTCGTTTGTTTTGCGGTAAAAGTCCGTTGCGTTTGAACAGGCCGAAATAAATTCACGAGTTTATGTTTTCCGCCTCGTAATTCGTCCCGTTATGCATTTTTAGCTGAAACAACCATATGCATTTATTCGACTAGATATTTTCCGTTTCGTTTGCGACGATTTGCCTCGATGTCGGTTTTTGTCCTCGGGCGCTTGCAACTCATGGTCACTCGCCTGTCTCACGAGTCTTGTGGCAAATTTCTTTTTTCTGAAATGATTTTTTATTTTGTATAAGCACCTGCTTCAGGCTATTAGCTTCGTTTTTCCTCCGTTTTCCAAATTCCGTCTCAATAGCCAATTTGCTTTTTCCGCTCTGAAATCGAGAAGCCTCCGTCCAGACCACCCGAACCTTCCAAAAGGGGGGGTCCGGGGGGCTCCGCCCCCCGGCAAACGGTACGGTACATTCAGGTGGAGAAATTAAACATATCGACCAACGTACTGGTGGCACTGTTTGCCATCTGTGTGACCCTCGCCTGCCCCTGGTGCACACTCCTGAAGCCAACAGCCCATTTCAAATTCATCCACCACTCAGATACTGTGTGCTGGTAAATCATTGGCATGAGTAGATGCAGACCGGAGATCACACGGAACAAGGCACTTGTGTCAACTCGGAGAGAATCTGTCAAGAATTCCGGGCTGCTTCTGAGCTTCGACTCTCTCACTCGGCACCCACAGCAGCCCCAAACTTCTGCCAGCCAGCCCACCATGCCCAGCGGCGACCCACCGATGGCCAGCCCCTGATCGCCAGCCAGCTGGCACAGCTGGCCTAACCCACGCCTCCACCGGACCCCCACGACTTTTTTCATTGAAGGTCGTTTTTTGCACTTTTTTATTTTATTTTTTGAGCCGCCCGGATTTCCAAATTCCGTCAGCTGACGGAATTTGGAATGGGAAGCTAATGCCCTGACCTGCTTTGTAGGAAATACTTGAGGAGGCTGCCAGCTGCAAGAGATCAAAGGAGGTAAATGTGCTGTAGCCCGCACGAAACACAGGTGAATCTGGGCTCAGTGGCGGGTGTAAGCGTTCAACACAAAAAGACCCACTTTTGTAGTTGTATTGTTTCTCCCCCTCTCCTCCTTCGAAGTAAGCACAAGGCAGCCCCTCGAGCACGCGCGTAAATTTCTGTGGGCCGATCGGACAGGGGCCGAAACCAAAGGTCCACGCAGGGCTTTGCTCCGTTTCGGTCTCAGAGAAAATACGCGTGGTCCACATGTGGACGCTCAAGGTTAGAGGGAAAAGAAACCTCTCCCCCTATGTGCGGCGGGCAAAGCAAAATAGCGTCACTACTGGACTTGGCGACACGTGGATGTGTGGCCTTGGCGGCTTGTGGGCCTAGACACCCCTGCGTGTGGACCAACCTGTGGCGAGCACACGTGGGGGAAAAAATAAATCAAAATCCACATGTGATACCTGTGGATCCACACGTGGAAGCACACGCGCAGTGCTCGCGCTAAGAAAAAAGCCGGTCATTTATGACTAGAAAAATCCATCGCTGAAAACTGATTTATGACCGGTCAGTTTTGGGGCAAAAAAGACCGGCTGACCAGTCATATTTGGGTCAAAAGTGACCAGCAGTGTTGTCGTGCCAGGGCAGCCAGGCAGGCCCTACCTGCCTCCCACCTGGCTGTGCAAAAAACCCCGCATGCCACCAAAGTACCTAGCCCAGTCCTATCTGGAGCGCTGGCCCGGCGAGCTACGAAGGGCACAACCCTTTTCCTTTTCCCCCGTCTCTTTTCCATTCTTGCATATCAGGCCTGCATGCCCATCAAAAGCAATCGAAAAGAAAACAAAAGAGCGTTTTACCACCTTGCGCGGTGTCACGGGATGTTTGGCAGCCGCTGCTAAACAAGTGCATGTTAATCCGTGTGGTTCATGTACTTAAAAGAACTCAATGCTAAACATTCACTGCACATGCGCCCTAATTACCGTCCGGTGCCGAAACCCAGCGACGACACTGAGCCGGCTAACATGCAGCAGATCCAGCTGGCACACAACGGCCAGTACTAACGTGTGATGAAATGGACAACGACCAGCCGCACCTTTTTCCTGGGTCACTTTGATGTTTTGATTCATAGAAAGGGCTGTGCCAGCTGGTGCTTGACCAAGAAATCAAATCCAGTGAAAACCTGAACAAAAACTCAACATGGGGAGTGAACCGCCCTGACCAGGGGAAGGAAACCCGCCGAAAATACTGAAGCAGGCCACTTGGTTGGCATGGGCCTGCCGAGACGCTCGGGGAAGGATCCTGCACACAGTCAGAAGCAACACAGCCACAACAGATACAGTACAAATGCCTCAGCCAGCCGAAGGATAACCGAATAGCTATCGACGGCATTTTGCACGAACCTTGGTCCAGTTAACCCAGATGGGTCATGCCTAGAACTCTTTCCTTACGCCATTCTGACGAAGCTGACTCGAGGGGGCTCGCGACTCGGCCGTATCCAGGCTGCAGGTAAGCTCCATTGTGTACGTGGCTGCCTGCGCTGAAACCCCTGGAAGACGAACACTAGTAGTAGAAAAAGCCACACGCCTGACATGCTTCGAAATAAAAAAACTGCCCAGAGGCAGTTTTGAAAAATGACTGGGCACCGGTCTTCAAGCGAACACTGCACACGCGGGGAAAACAAAAATCAAAAAATTTAACGTGTGGAAATCCACACGTTCCACACGTGGAGCGTACACCCTGGGTCCGCGTGCCCGTATCCTGAGACTTGCACGACTTAATCCTTGGAACAAGTATATGATTACTGGCGGAGGTCAATCAGGGTTCTTACTCCTCAGCAGACTGAATCGAGGAAAATCTGACGAATCAGAGATTACCCGATGCCAGAGATCGAATCGGGGGATTACCACTGGCAGCCGCACACTCGCTTGCGACCCCCCGCACCCGAACTCCCTTCTCCCCTTCCTGTTCTTTGATCCATCGTGCTCTTTTTCTTTGCCTCGCGCGCCCAGGGATCCCTCCCCCCGCAGAATGCTGCCCGAACACTAAACTGAAATTTCCCCAGCCAGACTTACACCGCTGTCCTCCGTACTTCGATTCCTCCCCAGACAACCCGATATGCCGCCTCACGACAAGACACGACAAGACACAAGGGAAATCGCCGACAACGAACCAACAAGTCAGTGAACGCAGAAGAACATCGTGTTTCCTCGAAGAAGACTTGATGCTGGCTCCCATGGGAGCCAGGATTCCACCCTAATCACTGAACCAACTTCCCCCTCGTACAAGATCGCGCCCGTTTCTCGAAAAAGAGCGTTCTTTTCCGAGGGGGGCCCCATCTTTAACACAATGGAGGGTAGCTCCGGGATTTTCTAGCTGCACCCGCCGGATGAACGCGACCAACATAAGCCGGTCCGTTCCCTCCTGACCGTGATGTCCTGCGAAATACAGCAGGCAGTACTATGCAGCTCCGGGACCTCATAGGCCATGGTGTAGTGTGGTGCACCGTGATAGTATTCAGGTTCGAATTCAAAGAATCTGTTTATGTTAGCGTTTCGCCGTGCATTCGAGCGCCTGAAGCACGACACGGTACGGTTGAAGAGGTAGTCATCCAGTGGCTAATGCAGGCCATCGCTACAGATGTTCTGCATTCTAACCTTAACTATGTTAGCGTTTCGCCGTGCATTCGAGCGCCTGAAGCACGACACGGTACGGTTGAAGAGGTAGTCATCCAGTGGCTAATGCAGGCCATCGCTACAGATGTTCTGCATTCTAACCTTAACTATGTTAGCTTTTCGCCGTGCATTCGAGCGCCTGAAGCACGACACGGTACGGTTGAAGAGGTAGTCATCCAGTGGCTAATGCAGGCCATCGCTACAGATGTTCTGCATTCTAACCTTAACTATGTTAGCTTTTCGCCGTGCATTCGAGCGCCTGAAGCACGACACGGTACGGTTGAAGAGGTAGTCATCCAGTGGCTAATGCAGGCCATCGCTACAGATGTTCTGCATTCTAACCTTAACTATGTTAGCTTTTCGCCGTGCATTCGAGCGCCTGAAGCACGACACGGTACGGTTGAAGAGGTAGTCATCCAGTGGCTAATGCAGGCCATCGCTACAGATGTTCTGCATTCTAACCTTAACTATGTTAGCTTTTCGCCGTGCATTCGAGCGCCTGAAGCACGACACGGTACGGTTGAAGAGGTAGTCATCCAGTGGCTAATGCAGGCCATCGCTACAGATGTTCTGCATTCTAACCTTAACTATGTTAGCTTTTCGCCGTGCATTCGAGCGCCTGAAGCACGACACGGTACGGTTGAAGAGGTAGTCATCCAGTGGCTAATGCAGGCCATCGCTACAGATGTTCTGCATTCTAACCTTAACTATGTTAGCTTTTCGCCGTGCATTCGAGCGCCTGAAGCACGACACGGTACGGTTGAAGAGGTAGTCATCCAGTGGCTAATGCAGGCCATCGCTACAGATGTTCTGCATTCTAACCTTAACTATGTTAGCGTTTCGCCGTGCATTCGAGCGCCTGAAGCACGACACGGTACGGTTGAAGAGGTAGTCATCCAGTGGCTAATGCAGGCCATCGCTACAGATGTTCTGCATTCTAACCTTAACTATGTTAGCTTTTCGCCGTGCATTCGAGCGCCTGAAGCACGACACGGTACGGTTGAAGAGGTAGTCATCCAGTGGCTAATGCAGGCCATCGCTACAGATGTTCTGCATTCTAACCTTAACTATGTTAGCTTTTCGCCGTGCATTCGAGCGCCTGAAGCACGACACGGTACGGTTGAAGAGGTAGTCATCCAGTGGCTAATGCAGGCCATCGCTACAGATGTTCTGCATTCTAACCTTAACTATGTTAGCTTTTCGCCGTGAATTCGAGCGTCGAGCAGTGCGATGCAGTCAGGAGTGGACCGACTTACAACAAACTTTCTCTTCTATCCCTGGGCATGAAACGCGTGGTCTTTCTACCCACAAGAAAAAAGTACCTACACGTTCCCCCGTCCCGCCCCCTTCCAAAAAAGAGAGAAACAGAAGCCTGGCCAAAACGGCCGTGCAATTTAGAGACTCGAGGCGGCCGCCAGCCGCGAATTGCAAAGGGGAGGACATAGGCTGAATCCCCGCACGAAGCACAGACGAACGTGTGGGGTTTGTGCCGGATGTAGGCGTTTAACAAGGCAGCCGCGCGCCATTTTTTCGAATTAGGCTTCCGACCTTCGTAGCCCGCAGCATACATAAGGCAAGAAGCCATAGCCCGCCGCAGTTCCGAGCAACGCCACCACCACGGCCATCTAGCAAGAGTCTTAGCCTAAACGTGAGAAGCTGATCGCCGGACAAAACTCCGCGTTAGGCCACCGATGTTGAATTCTACCACCACAAGCACAGACAAACATGCGCATACATACCCTCCCTCTCTCTCTTTGCTGCATTCTTCTATCGGTTTCCCGTTCAGAGAATCAGGACTGTGTTTTTCACCGGACTTTACGTGTTGCTATCTCTCTCTCTCTCTCTCTCGCCTGCTCTCCCTTTTGTTTTCTCGCAAAATGAAAATATGAAGTGTTCGTCCTGTCTGCTTTTCTTCGCACGAGGACGGCCGAATGGGGTCTTGCGTGCTGAGAGAGGAGCCCGAGTTGCTAACGTTGTAAATGCCAGAGCGGCACCACCTGGATGAATATGGTATGTGGATACAAACGCCCGAGTCAGCGCGCCTCACACGCTTTTCTGGCAGAAACGGACGACGCTTCCCGCTGTCCTTCTTAACACACAGCAACAGCACCAATCAGGTCGTGCTCGCAGCGACGCGTTAGGCTATACCTTGCATCTTATCAGAATGGAGCACCGCCCCGTCGTCGACCTTTACACGGTCCACGACGCGCACTGGCCGAGATCGACATCGCTCTGGACCACCGGATGCGTTGTTTGTTTGCGGTTTGCGGGACCCCTCTTAATAGGTTTACCGGTAAAGGAAGCTTGCTTACTTTGAAGAGGTCTTCCGACTAGTCGGACACGTCGGAGAGCTTGTTTGACTAGTGCCCGGCTTTTGAGAGTGTTTTGCAAACTGAGCGGACCATGCTTCGTTGCGTTGCAGCGGTGTGTGTTGTGTGTATCGCGATGTGATATGCATTCGGACAGGGATCAGCTGTGCGAGTTGAACGCACAAACAAAAGCCACGTTTCGATCCCACATTCTATTAGAAGGGGGCTGCTTGGGGGGGCGTGACAGAGTATTTTGCAAGCGGGGCGGAGACCATGCTTCGCCGCACCGCAGCGGCCGCGATGCGGGCCACCGGCCAACTGATGCATTGGGACAGGGATCAGCTGTACGAGCTGAACGTCGACCCGGTCGTGAATCGGACGCGATACGTCAACGCGAAGAAGATCTTCCAGCTGAAGAAGAGCGGAGAACACAAACGGCCGTACAACAACGACTGGGGCAACAAGTTCTTGTACAGAGGCGGCGAAATGTGGCGCGTCGTCGACGCACGCGGCATGGAGGTCGAAGCTCTCGCTGAACAGCTCGTCAACTTCCTGATCGGACGGCACCGTCCGGACTGGAAGCGTGGGCAGTCAATGGGCGACCAGATCATCGTCCTCAACTGCCGACACGTCGCAATGGATGACAACGACGGTACGCCGCTTCCGTGGCGCATGAAGCCTTACGCGTACAGGACAGGTCCGTTCTTTTTTGTAGATTGAAACCTCGCCAGCGAATTTGCGGAGTTGCAGTCTCCGGGTGACTAATAGCCAAACGTGGTTTCTTCAGTGTTCGCGCTAAGGAAAAAGGCGGCCGATTTCGGCCGGAAAAAAGGAGTTGAAAAACCGACCGGTCGATAATCGGCCGGCTGAATTTTTAGAAGTCTGCCGATCAGACCAGTTCATGCCTCCGGGGCCACTGTTGTCATGCCAGGACAACCAGGTAGGGCAGCGCCCTACCTAACACAATTTACAATCCCGGGAGGGGGAGGAAACCCGCTGCGAAATGAATCGGCCGGCAAGCCGGCAGATAGCGCGCACCACGTCAAGTATCTAGGACATCGTCCGCTTCACTGCGTTCCCGCGCCATGCATCGCACCGCTGGGAAATGTCTTGGGCAACAACCAGGAACACACTGGTAGGTGAGCAGCGACACCTCCCGAAAGTGAGCCAAGGGCGAAGGACGTATCTGCGGCTGCTGCGGCAGTTGCCCGGTGGCAACCCCACACGCAGAACGCGGGGAAGGGGAAACGTGTTTTCCCAACTACATTGAAGCCCCTCTTCCCGACCGTAGCATGGGTCTTGGGCGCGTGCCTCGTGCAGGGCGCGTGCTTTGTGATCCGCCGCGAAGTTCTCTCCTGGTGCAATCCGGAGAGACCGGCGTCGAGTTTCGGCTCACAGCCGGTTCCCTCGGGCTGCAACCCTAAGGGAGAGAGAGCGCCAGACACAATCCATCTTAAAAGGACCACACGCACCGCTGGGAAATGTCTCCAATGCGCACTGCACCGTTCACAGGTTATCCGAAAGCGTGGGGCGTCCAGATCCGACGAGCCGACGAGGAGTACTTGACCGATCCGTGCCGACCCCTTTGGTTGTCAGTGTACGAGCGCATCCCGAAGGTGCACCCTATCAACAGAGTGAAGCCTCGGACCCACCTTCACAAGAGGTTTTGGATCGAGAAGCTGCATTGCTTCGCGGACGACGAGCATCCGTTCAAGGATGCGAACCCGGTCCCGCTCGTGTTCCCCATCGAAGCCGTCGGCTCGGAGCAGTACCACGCAATGATTACCGCGGAGCCGATCCCGCGCCGACGGAGACCGCAAGGATGGAAGTCCTGATCTGACTTGCTGCGCATCTTCTGGCTCGTGAGCGCTTATGCCGCTCGATGGGCGGAAGGCATTTGCGTATCTTCTCGTGCTTGCGTCTTGCAACAGCAACGGGTTATCAATCGCTGATAATTCGATTCGGCGCCGGCAGCAACAGCAAAGGACAGGGGAGAATGGCCTGCCATCGGGAATCTTCTTTAGTGCTGTCCCCGCTTGCAGCGGGTCTCTCGCTGGGAATCAGGTGACGGCAGCGGCAGCAACGGGGGAGGGTTGCAGGCTTGCCATCGAGTACCTCCTGGCTCATGCAGCCCCGCTCCTATCGCGCGAACGGCGCGCTCTTTGCAGCCGCAGTTCGGCTGCAGAGCTTGCTGCGAAAAAGGGAAAAATCCCGTCGAGGCGAAACATCAGACCCAGAGACTTCGCAGAACTCTGTTCAGTTTCTGAGGCCTCGTTGCGCGGGAACAGTAGGGAATCGGATATTGCACGGTCCGTGCTCCTATGTCAGAGAACGAAGGTCTGAGTCCGTAGATTTCTGCGGAGCATGAACCAAGAACGAAAGAGGGTGGGGATCCATCATGATCGGACGCCGTCGTAGCCGGTCGTGTGGAAATGAAGATACTTGATGTGCCGCAGGCACCGGCGATCCCCTTTTGTTTTGTTTCAAAAGCATTCGAGCCGACCTTCACACTGCCCTTCTCATGATGACAAAAATGTCCTTTCATCTGGTCGTTTGTTGCTATGCTTTGTGAACGAACCGATCGCAGCACTCCAACGACGATGCCGATCTCAAGATCGAGGGAAGCTTTCCAGGTCCCCCGAGCGAGGAATCACTGATTAGGGTTCAATCCCGCGGGAAGCGCGCCACATGCGCCAGCTTCACGATTCTGCCGAGGGCGGCACTCAGCGCCAATAGCTCGAAGTAATGCGTTGGGCCTGAGACCTGAAGTGGTAACACATAGACGACCCTGTTGGCTATTGTAAACAGCCCCCGGATGATGAGCAGTCGACAGGACGCTGCGGGGACAGGGCACAATGAGCTGCTGATCTTCTCAAGGGTAGCGCAACACGCCGAAGGATGCCCCTTTTCTGTGTATTTGGATCAAGAGCTCAACTTGTTCTCTTTCGAATCTGGCCTGGCCTATTCTTCGAAGGGCCGGGCCAGATTCTCGAAATTTGGCCGCTGGCTGGACCTGGCCTGCTAGACCGATCCTGAGCTGGTCGTCCCTTTCTCTTGAAACTGCATCGAAGTGCCTGCCGCTGTTAATCACAGTGAATCACGGTCCACCACGGCCCACCACGGTCTATCAGGTCCATCCCTAGTCCCTAGAGCTGCATCGAATTGCCCGGTGCTGTATTCTTCGGTCTATCACAGTCTATCAAGAGGGGATGGACCGGCTCAGATTCTTAGCGTTCTCACTGTCGCAGGGGAGTCTGTGGATATCATCTAAGATTGCCCCCCGTCAGTTGCGTCTGGGGTTGAAACCCGAGTCAGCCAGTCGTCGATGAAGACGCAGCTTTCTGGCTAACCATCAAGCTAAGGTTTCCCCCCGAGCTAAATAAAGCACCTTGGCCAACGGCCGGACACTTCCAACCATGGTTAAGAAGACATTACGCGAACCTAGACACCAAAATATCGCAAAGCATCTGCAAAATAACACGAAAAGCCTCAAGGCGTAAAACTAGTTTTCACATTTCTTCCGTCCGGCAGCACTTGTGTGTGGGCTGGGAGTGGGGGGGGGGCAGGATGTTGGGGAGTAAGCAGGACCGAGCGAAGATGGACGTCTTCGTAACGTCTCGGCACAAGGCGGTGCCGTGCCTGGAGTGGAGCAAGCAGACCAGCAGGCAGGACCCGGTCATCGGCGTCGGCGACACCGGCTACAACGCGGTGCTGAAGCGCGCGAGGGAAGACCCATGGTTAAGAAGACATACGCGAACCTAGACACCAAAATATAGCAAAGCATCTGCAAAATAACACGAAAGGCCTCAAGGCGAAAAACTAAATTTCGCATTTCTTCCGTCCGGCAGCACTTGTGTGTGGGCTGGGAGTGGGGGGGCAGGATGTTGGGGAGTAAGCAGGACCGAGCGAAGATGGACGTCTTCGTAACGTCTCGGCACAAGGCGGTGCCGTGCCTGGAGTGGAGCAAGCAGACCAGCAGGCAGGACCCAGTCATCGGCGTCGGCGACACCGGCTACAACGCGGTGCTGAAGCGCGCGAGGGAAGACCCGGCCGGCACCCTCGTGCCGGTAGCGGACACGATCGACCTGCAAGCGGCGGAGCGGCACTTGGCCCGCCACACGCCGTCCCCGGACTTCGAGCACAGCGCGCCGCGCGGCTGCGGCTCGGCGGGGCTGCTGGCCCAGGCCCGCGGCCCGCTGCAAACGGCGGACGTCAGCGTGCTGTCGACGCACGTCCGGCCGTCGATGGGCGTGCTCAACATGGGGCGGGTCTGCGGTCGCTACCCGCCTCCCGTGGCATGCCGCAGCAGGCCCGCCGGCCTGGCGGCGGGCGGCTCTGCGCACGAAGCGCAAGGCGCCGCTGCCGACGCGCCCGCGCCCGAAGCCGACGACGCGGCGTCGCATCCCGGCCATGACGTGCACTCGAGCCACGGGTCCCTGCAGAACTCGGCGTTCGACTTAATCAGCGGCGCCACCCTTCGCAATGGTCTGCTCCATTTTCGTTTTTTGTATACGCACCTGTTTGGGGCAGCAGTCGATTGTGAGACCGACAGGTGAGCAGCGCCACCTCCCCTAGCGAGCTCTCGGATCAAGCTGCGTCTGATGCAGCTGTGTTGCGGCCTCCCACCTATTCTGCACCTCTCGTGTCACTGCACAAAGTCAGACTAGAGTCAAACTCAACAGGGTCTTCCTTCCCGCTGACAGTTTCAAGTCCGTTCCCTTGACCGCCTCTCATTGGTCCACTCAAGCGCGTCTTTAATAAGAAGCCGATCTCTCAGCTGTTGTACAGAAGTGGCCTACATACACACCAGCTGCGCGCGCCTTCATTGCGAAGGCTGCTGCTGCGGCCGCCATGGTGGCAGCTGTGTCAGGTCAAGTGGCAAGATCTGGGGCCCTGTGATGGCTGAGTGCACACCTAAGCAGGTCTGCATCCTCGTGTTGTAGCCGTGTGTGTACAAGGCCTTGTGGGGGCCTGGCCAACCATCTCATCACTATTGGGCAGAAACCTTTTGCGACCGTGATTGGACAGTCGGAATTGCCTGGGGGCGGGTCCATGAAGAAGAGAAAAGTAAAGCAGGACCTGCCCCCTGCGCCTGCTGTCTTCGGCTGCTTCGGCAGACGACACATGTTGCTGCATAGCAAGTTCAAACTACTACTACTACTACTACTACTACTACTACTACTACTACTACTACTACTACTACTACTACTACTACTACTACTACTACTACTACTACTACTACTACTACTACTATTACTATCAGCACCTGCTTTGTAGGAAATATTTGAGAGACTGCCTGTTGCGAAATCTCAAAGGATCGTGTAGTACTCATCGGCATGACGACGACTCCCCACAATCGCAACAATATCCCTATTTCAAAGGAGATAAATGTGCGAAAGTTTTCCGCCCCCTGACACACGCGGCCCCGCCCTCCTCAGGGCAAAAAGTCATCCCCCAGCTGCAGCCCGGAGCACCACGTTTTTCGCTGTTTCGGAGCATTTTATGAGCACCTGAGTGGTAGGTTTCGAGTTTTGGATTTCTGGTGACGCCCCCCCCTGGGTTTTCTGATGTTTTCCTTAAGGAATTGCCTTGTGTCTGTTTTGTTTTTGCATTCTGCAGCCATTATTTCAGCCTAAACGAGCATCCGACCACGTATTTTGCATTTCCCGAGCATTTTAGGACCACCCAAGTGGTAGGTTTCTGGTTTTGAGCTGCTGGGGGCCCCCCTTTTTTCCGAAAAACAGGGTCCTTTCAGGGTCCTTTCAGGGTCCTTTCAGGGTCCCGGCGGTTTGGCGACACATTTTGCAGGCGTTTTATGAACCCACACCGGTGTGGATCAAACTTTTCTGGGGTTTCCGATTGTTTTTGGGTTCCGTTTGCACCGGAAGATGGATCCAGAATTTTGAGCTGAATATCGGACGGAAGGAAGCGTTCCCCCCCCGGTGAACGCCAACTTTGGATGGGGTTCATTCGCCGTTACTAGGAGCATCGCGGTTGCTTTCTTTTTCCTGCGCTGAGTGTTATGCTTAAGTTTAGCGCGTAGATCTCCAAAGGGCCAGCCGAGCCTTGCGCTCCCTTCCGTTGCGTTGCTATCTGCGAGCCATGAACATGCAACACGTAACGCAGGCACCGTATCGCCGCGGGGACATGTGAGCATGAGGACTATGACGGGGCGAGATGCGATCGTCCCGCACGGGGGCGAGTCCGTTGTAAGCCGCATCCTGTTCCAGCGCAATCCGTTCGGTCCGGAGCGGACGCGCGGCCCGGGCAGCACGGCGCCGGCCGCCGCGGGCGGCGGCGGCGGCGGCGGTGCCGCCGGCGACGGCTCGCGGGTCCCGAAGCGGCGGCTGCAGGACATCCACCCGAACTTCAAGGCGACCTCCAAATGGCGCCGGACAACCGGCGCCGACTTCTGGCGCACCGGCGGCCGCTGCTCGCCGGTCGTCTTCGCCACGGGGCCTGACGCCGCGTTCTACTCGAACCGCGTCACCAACAAGCTGACCCAGCGACCCCCCGGCCTGGCCGCAACCTCACCCCGCGACCCGCGACTCACCCCCGCAGCGCAACCCGCCGACACTGGAGCACACCACCAAGCCTCCGCTGCCGCGAACAGTGGGACCCCCCAGCAGGCAGATCAACGGGTGCCCGACGCGTCTTCGCGCGAAACCGCAGCCAGTGGCGGCCTGGGCCGGGCTGGGTCGTTTCAGGGGGACGTGAGCTACGCGGGTATCGACAAAAGCGTGAAGAGTGTCGTGTTCACGAAGCCGAAGCGGCACAAAGACGCTGTGGGGCCCTACCTGTCGAACGAGCGGCTCGAACCCCTCTGCACGCGCTGGAACGGCATGATCCAGCAGCCGAGCTACGACGATGCCGGGCAGTGCGCGACGAAGGCGAAGAAGCCGTGCATTGCGATGCGGAGGGCGATGCTGACGGGGCAGGCGTCGTCGATCATCAAAGCCGCGTCCGCGCAGCTGAGCGTCGTCCGCAGCACGCTGCTGCGGCACGCGCGCGAGGGGGACTGCAAGAAGAAGGAGCGCCTCGCGTCGTACCAGGCCAACCCGCGCCTGGCCCATCGCGAGCTGTCGCCGCTCTTCACGTTGTCCTACGTTCCTAGCACCAGCGCCACCCCGACGCCCGGACCTGCGTCTCACTGACTGCACTGCGACTCGCACACCGATCGTTGAATGTTGTCTGTGCGTTCCGCTATTAGGCTTGAAACACGGACCAAGGAGTCTAACACGTGTGCGAGATTCAGGGTGTCCAACCCACGAGCCGCAATGAAAGGGGATGTGTTAATCCTTGAGAACCCAGCACAGCCGTATCCTGATTTACTGGAAAGGGATTTCAGGTCATGTACAATTGTTAGGACTGTATGTTGGGCTGTGCCCCACCACCCGGACCAGTTTCGCATCACCTGCACAGCCCATCGAAGCCGTTTCGGGAAGGTGTCGACGGCATGTGCCGATACCATGACGAGACGCTGCAAAAGGGACCAACTGTCCGCCGCGACGTGCTGTTTGCTCGATTCGCTCGGGTCGTTTCGAGTCGCGTTTACCGACAAAAGCGTGAGTAGTGTTCGAAGGTGCCGCAAATACGCCGCGAGCCCTACTGCCTAGTACTTACTACTGTATACGGAAAGGCAGGCAATTCTGTACAGCTCCAGGAGATATGGATGTACCTCATAGACCGTGGTGTAACGTGATGGGTTGAAGTTAGAATGCAGAACATCTGTAGCGATGGCCTGCTTTAGACCGTGGTGTAACGCGCTAGCAGGAACTCCGGGTTTGGAGCACCTGGGTATCCTTCGGGGAACTCAGTGTCCAGGCGCTTGATACGTTCCAGAGAACTGAATGTCCGATGGTAATTCTCCATCATGGCTGCATTCCTCTGGCGGGTCGTTCCAGACAAACCTTACCCTTCGGAGAAACCCGGGACACCCGGCACCATGCCTCCTTTCCAGTTCCACAACCAGTTTTAAGTAATCACCTCTCATCCTTTTCTGCCGATACAAGGCAACTCGGAGTCGCAGTCCTCGCCGTCGGAGGCTTCCTCTCTTTTCCAAGGTGAGGGGGCAGCCTTAAGCTAGAGCTCACGACCCCCGGTTGCGAGGCGGAAAGCAAAAATGCTCGAAGATCACCGCTTCTGCCGTCGAGACGAAAAACGGGATGGATCCGCTTCAGTTCTTCATTTTACGCCTTCGTCCCTTCGTCACTCAGCACAACCAACAGGAGAGAGAGGTACCTACCCGCTGCCACTGCAGTGTGCCGTTGCCCACGATCGGCAAGTGGGGACCTTACCTTTTTATTTGCGGAAAACTACGTTCGTCACACCCCGCACTTTCGTGCGGGGTGTAGTAAGTACGAGACCAAAACCACGTTCACGAAGAAATGGACAGCTTTTCGACATCAGGGCAGGACAGGTAAGGACGGGTTTGCCCTACAATTGTGTTGTGCTTCTACGGGTGATGTAGTTCGTCGGCACGAGGGTTCACCACGCCTCGCATCCCACTGCGACGCTCGCGTCGGCGGAGCTGACGCCCGGCACTCCTTCGCACAGTCTTTCTCTGTGCGCGCCTGTTGCGTGCCTCAGCCGACCGGCAACTCTCACGCCACTGTCCTGGGAGCATTGGATAGCCGCTTGATCTACGGCCCGTGGCTCTGCAGTGTTGCCGAACATGTAGTAAATTTACTATGTAGCAGGCCCACCCGTAACACCATAAATATGTGTTGTGCAAATTAAAATAAGTTTGCATCATCGAATGCTCGAGTTGAGCGTGCGTACCACCACAAGCTAAGGTGAGGGTATGGGCCACGTCAACACCACCCAGCGATTCCACCTCGCACACCCCAACGCTAGGGGGTTTCGAGCCAGGTTCGTAGGTGAGGCGAGAGGCGTCTCTTCACCCTATCAACGGGCGACACAACTTTAACCAGTCCATAGTAATAAATACCGACAACCAACAAAAGGAGGTGTGGGTGTCAATCTTTCGTCATCTGGAAGTTTCGCTCGAAAGCGTCGCGAAGTCAAGGGGAGGGCAGGGTGTTCGAAGATAGCAGCGTTCGACCATGTCAGCTGTCACCCGCATCAACGTTCTTGGAAGGGAGAGCATCGTCATTGGCTGCGACATTCTGAAAGACTGTGGGACGATCGCGCATGAGGCTTGCAAGGCAGCGAGGTATGTGGTCATCAGCGATGAGAATGTGGCGCCCCTGTACTTGGACACCGTGTTGAAGTCTTTCGAGGCGGCGACTGGCGTCGCACCGATCGTGAAGGTGTTGCAGCCGGGGGAGCAGGCAAAGTGCAGGGAAGTGAAGGCAGAGGTCGAAGATTGGTTGATCCGGAACCACTGCGGCAGGGACGCGACCCTTGTGGCTTTGGGCGGCGGTGTGATCGGGGACTTGACCGGGTACATCGCGGCGACGTACATGCGCGGGATCAAGGTCGTCCAGATCCCGACGACCCTGCTTGCTATGGTCGACAGCTCGATCGGCGGGAAAACCGGTATCGACACACCAGGAGGCAAGAACCTTGTCGGCGCTTTCCACCACCCCCAGCGCATCATCATGGACCTCCACGTCCTCCGCACCCTGCCCCTACGCCAGCTGTGCAACGGGATGGCCGAAGTCGTCAAAACCGCGCTCCTTTGGGACGAGCACCGCTTCACGCAGATGGAAGAGCACGTCGACGAAATCCTCGCAAAAGACCCGCAGTGGCTGCAGGAGATCGTCGAGGGCTCGGCCGGCATCAAGGCTGAGGTGGTCACAAAAGACGAGAAGGAGGGCGGCCTCCGCAACATTCTGAACGTCGGTATGCACCGGGTTCTCTTCTGTTCGCCACCATACACACCAATGTCCTTCCGTACGAACCTGATCGACATGACTGTCTTTTCCCAATCCCTAGCGCTGACCAAACGCCAAATGCCGGCGGTCCCTGAACGAATCCAACTGCCTTTTTCAAGTGCCACTTGAGAAACGCGTCCCACTGTCTTTACCCCCTGCCATTGCATAAGACGAGTCCCGTATTATTTCCTCGACGAGCCATGGTCTCTGCTCTCTCTTTGCTAGCACGAGTCGCTCGCAGTTGGAGAACGCTGAGCTAATCGGCAGGTATCCCTCTGCGAAGGCTAGCATCTCCCGGACGCCGATTGCAAACAGGTACCGCGATAGATGCAAAGAATTTTGAAAAGGAACTTAAAACGTGACGAGCGGTAAGAGTTGGAGACGCGTTCAAATCTTGAGATTTTGATAATTGCTCGATCACGGGCTCAAGCAATCCTCGTGCCATGCGGCAAGTCGTCTCGCTCTGGCTTGTATCCAGTGCAAGCTCAATAGGTTGTGTAGTTCGTGGTTTTCCAAATCTGTGGCCACTTGGCCCGTAGGTGCGCGGCTCAGCCCGTACTGCCGAATGAAGACAACCAATGCATACCAACATGTGCAGGACACAGCGTTGGACACGCGGTCGAGGCCTTCCTGCAGCCGGACATGCTTCACGGTGAAGCCGTGGCGATCGGCATTGTGAAGGAAGCGCAGATCTCGCGGCGCATGGGTTACCTGTCCGAGGCTGAGCTGGGCAGAATCACGCGTCTGCTGCAGCAGTACAAACTGCCGACTGCTATTCCGCAGCAGCTGACGGTCGTAGGGCTGATGGAGAAGATGGCGGTCGACAAGAAGAACAAGGGCGGCAAGAAGTACATCTCGCTCCTCGAGCGCATCGGCAAGTGCGTCAACAACGCCGCCACCGCCGTCGAAGACGACGTCATCGCCCCTGTCATCGCGCATTCGGTCGAGGTCAAGCCCGTGCAGAAAGGCGCGAAGATGAACGTGACGCTCTCCGTTCCCGGATCGAAGAGCTTGTCCAACCGCGCCCTCCTCATCGCCGCCTTGGGCAAGGGAAAGTGCAACGTGAAGGGTCTCCTGCACAGCGACGACACGCAGGTACGAACTCTTGTTTTTAGTACTAACAATCTTGTGGGTTGCCCTTCAATGTATTGTGCAGGCTAAAAAGACGTAGGCAGCGTGTTTTGGGGTGGTTGATCAGAATTCCTTACCTGAATACACACAGGGTAAATACAAGTGGAAAAACGATCAACCGGCACGCACAAACAAAACGAAGCGCCTGTCTTTTTCAGCCCTTTGCAGACGGGATATCGTCACGTCGAAAAACGGCAGAACCGAGCTCGACACCGGACACTGCGTTTCGACGGTGAAGGCACGTCAAAAAGGATCAACATTTCTCCTGTGCAGCACAGAGGCGTCACGATACCTTTTCAATGAACCTTAGGTTCCTACACGTTGGAGTCATAAAAAAAACTTGACTTTCAATGAACCTTAGGTTCCTACACGTTGGAGTCATAAAAAACTTGACTTTGCCTCCCTAAAGCCGGGCATGCGGTGTCGTGATAGGACATGGGTCCCAATACTGCATGGGAGGCATCGTACTAACCATTGAACTAAGATCCCGCGCCCACTGGTGGCGGTAAAAACCCCGCGGGAAAGGTTTCATGCAAGGCGCTTTCACACCGCAGGTGATGTTGCAGGCGCTTCTGTCGATGAAGGCGTGCTCGTTCGAGTGGACCGACAACGGCGAGACCTTGGTGCTCACCGGGAACGGCGGGGCCCTGCAGTCGCCGGCGGAAGAGGTGTTCCTGGGCAACGCGGGGACCGCGTCCAGGTTCCTGACGACGGCGGCGACCCTCGCGTCCGGCAGCAGCACGACGCTGACCGGGAACAAGCGGATGAAGGAGCGGCCGATCGCGCCGCTGGTCGACGCTCTCCGCAGCAACGGCGTCGAGATCGACTACCTCAACCGCACCGGCTGCCTGCCGATCAAGATCAACAACGCGAAGGACACGAAGCTGCCGGGAGGCGTGATCGAGCTCGCCGCCGACGTCTCGAGCCAGTACGTGTCGTCGGTCCTCATCTCCGCCCCCTACGCGAAGAAGGAGCTGCAGCTGAGCCTGGTTGGAGGGAAGGTCGTCTCGCAGCCGTACATCGATATGACGCTCTCCATCATGAAGGAGTTCGGCGTCGTCGGCACCCGGGCGGGCGGAAAAGACGACTACACCGTCCCCATCGGCGGGTACAAGAACCCGGAGAGCTATCAGGTGGAAGCCGACGCGTCGTCTGCCACCTACCCGCTTGCGATTCCGGCGCTCGTGGGGAGCGACTGCAGCTTGACGGTGGAGGGCATCGGGTCGCTGAGTGTGCAGGGCGATGCGAAATTCGCGTCGCTGCTCGAAAAAATGGGCTGCACCGTGAAGCAGACCGAGAAGCAGACGACGGTCACCGGCAGCGCCTCGCGGTTGAAGGCGCTCGACGTGGACATGGAGGAGATGACCGACGCGTTCATGACGGCGGCCGTCGTGATGGCGTTGGCAGACGGGACGTCCCGCATCACCGGCATTGCGAACCAGCGGGTCAAAGAGTGCAACCGCATCTCGGCGATGATCACGGAGTTCGCGAAACTGGGTATGTGAACGATTTCCATTGACAGACCCTAGTCTAGGGCCAGTGATGGGTGCGCACGCGTGCGCGGCAGTTTTCAAAAAAAGTGCGCACGGCCGCACGCACTCAAAGATCGACTTATACGCACGGCGTGCGCACCCATCACTGGCCCTAGACAGCCCTAGTCTGGGGAACCCCGAACTTGTACTTGAAATTGCAAACGGCGAAAAAAATGACGGAAATTCCAGTGGCTAGTTCCTCATTTTTGCGGTTTGCAGGTAAACGAACCAGCAGTCAGTTGGTGCAGAAACACTCTCAGCAGTATGGGGTAGGTATGGGGTAGGTATGGGGTAGGTATGGGGTAGGTATGGGGTAGGTATGGGGTAGGTATGGGGTAGGTACATTTGCGCGGAGGCGTTTTGCACTCTGAGCTTTTGTACTGGAGGCCGGTCGCGATGCACCCGACCACAATTCTTCGGAAGGCAATTTCCCGTACTCCAGAGCATGAATTCTAGGGGTTTTCACGAGGAAGGACGACATGTCGTGAGAAGGAGCTATCCTCCCTCTTCTGAGGTTGCGGCGCCGCAATCGCATTCCCAGTTGCCGAGATGAGGCGAAGCCTGTCATGAAAGATGTTTGCGTGATTTTTGTTATTGTTTGCAGTTCGTAGAAAATCACTTGGCGGGCCTCGATTCGTCGAGCAAAGCCTCTAGCGCTTGACGGGGCCCGCGAATACGTTGGCCGCAGGTTGGTCCCACACACACACAAACACCACGTGGCAAGAGCCCAAACACGCACACACCATTCCTTTCAACCTTCGGTTCAAATGCGGTTCTAAAATGACAGGCATCGTCGCGCGGGAACTTGCGGACGGTCTCGAGATCGACGGGACGACGGTGGACAAGCTCAACGCCTCGGCTTCGATCTTCTGCTACAACGACCACCGTATTGCGATGTCGTTCGCGATCCTCGGGCTGGTGGTGCCTGGGATTGTCATCATGGACACGGCCTGCGTCGAGAAGACCTACCCGACCTTCTGGGACGACCTGGTGAATAAAGTGCACGCGACCCTGGTACCGCAGGACATCGCCTACACGCTGACGGCACAGGCCGTCGAGGCGGATGAGAGCGTGGTGCTGGTAGGCATCCGGGGAGCCGGGAAAACGACGCTCGGGCAGTACTGCGCCGGGCACCTGAAGTGGCAGTTTTTGGACATGGACGACGTGTTCGAAGACCGGCACGGGCCGATCAAGGAGTACATCGAAACCAACGGCTGGGACGCCTTCCGCGCCGCGGAGGCGGCGATGCTCGAAAAAACGCTGCAGACCTGCGCGCACCGCCACGTGATCGCGACCGGCGGCGGGATCGTCGAGACCGAGGCGGGACGCAAGGCTTGCGAGCGGTCGAAAAAGATCGTCTTCATCAACAAGACGCTCGACGACACCCGCCGCGCCCTCGACGGGTGCGCGAAGCCGGCATGGAACGCGGACGTCGAGCAAGTGTACAAGCGGCGCCTTCCCTTGTTCAAGTCCATTAGCCGCTACGAGTTACCCATCGACGCGAGCGAAGGGTGGTCCCCCGTGTGCAGAGACGCCCTGCGCCTCCTGGAACACGTCACGCAGCGATCGCCCGTGCAGCTGCTGAACCAGAGCGAGAAGCTGAGCACCCTCAAAAGCTTCCTGTCCCTCACGTTCGACGACGTGTCGCACGTCCTGCCCATCCTCCCGAGCGCCGAATCCGGTGCCGACGCGCTTGAGTTGCGGGCGGACCTGCTCGCTGATACGTCGCCGGAAGCTGTGTGCAAACAGCTGTCCCTCCTCCGGCGCCGCTCGGATCTCCCCGTCATCTTCACGGTCCGCACCGCCTCGCAGGGCGGGAAGTATCCGGACGACCGGCAAAAGGGCGCGGTCGAGCTGCTGCTGCAGGCGGCTCGGCTGGGAGCCGACATTATAGACGTCGAGATGACGCTGAAAGCAGAGTTGAAGGAAGAGCTTTTTGATGCATTGCGCGGGCCGCTCGTGCTGATGAGCCACCACGATCCCAAGCGGACGCTGTCGTGGGACGCGCTGAAGCGCAAGATCGTGGAGGCAGGGTCTATGGGTGTTACCGACATCGTGAAGATCGTCACCACTGCGCAGGACGTCGACGATTGCTCCCGGCTGCGGGCAGCGGTGAAGGAGGCCGACGTGCGGCAGCCGGTGATCGCGCTCGCGATGGGCGGCATCGGGAAGCTGAGCCGCGCGCTCAACAACTTCATGACGCCGATCACCCACCCGAGCATGCCCGTCGCTGCGGCGCCCGGCCAGCTCTCGATGCACGACATCAACCAGCTGCGCCGGCTCATCGGCGTCCTGCCGGACGCCAAGAAGTTCTTCCTCTTCGGCTCGCCCGTGGCAGCCAGCCGGTCCCCCCTCATCCACAACACCGGGTTCCAAGAACTCGGCCTCGCCCCCGGCTGGGTATACGACAGGCTCGAGACCGAGAACGTCGAAGACGTCCGGGCGATGATGGCCGACCCCGCGTTCTGCGGCGCCTCGGTGACCATCCCCTTGAAGCAGCAGGTCCTCCCCCTCTGCGCCGTCCTAACCCCGGCCGCCCGGCAGATCGGCGCGGTGAACACGCTGACCCGCCTCGAGGACGGCACCTTCGAAGGCGACAACACCGACTGGCAAGCGATGCGGGTAGTCATCAAGAAGCACGCGGCCACCGCACCGACGGTCGGCCTCTGCATCGGCGCCGGAGGCTCCGCGCGAGCTGCGTGCTTCGCGCTGAAGGCGGTGGGTGTGAAGAAGCTGTACATCTGCAACAGGACCCCCGCAAAAGCGGAGGAGCTGGCCGCCGAGTTCGGCGGGACCGTCGTGGCCGACGTCTCGCAAGTGCCGGAGGCGGTGCAGGCCGTCGTGAGCAACATCCCGGGGACCGCGCAGAACGACAGCCTGCTCGCGCTGCAGCTGTGCAAGGGCGCCGTCGTCGTCGAAATGGCCTACGCCCCGCGCCGCACCGTCCTCCTGGACCACGCGGCAGCGTCCGGAGCCACCGGAGTAGAGGGCATCGAGGTGCTTATTGAGCAAGCGCTGTTCCAGTCCAAAAAGTGGACCGACTGCAACCCTCCCAGAAAGGCCATCACGGACGCCGTGTACGCCTCGCTGTAGCAGCAGCAGCGGCACCAAGCGTCGGGCGAAACACAAGGACCCCCGGCAAATCGGGGGCTGTCCGCGTTGCAAGAGAACAAATACGGTCCGGGGTGAATCGTTCCTCGGAGGGAAACAAAACACGCGTTTCTGGCGCAGCTTTTTCTTTCGGCAACGCCAGGCAGGGGAGGTCCTCCCGTCAAAAAAGGACGAGCACCGCACCTCGAAACGTGTGCAGACGGACAGGCGCGCGCCGCAGCTGTGCAAGGGCGTCGTCGAAATGGCCTACGCCCCGCTCCGCACCGTCCTCCTGAACCACGCGGCCGCGTCCGGAGCCACAGGGGGAGGGCATCGAGGTTCTTATCGAGCAAGCGTTGTTCCAGTCCAAAAAGTGGACCGACTGCAACCCTCCCAGGAAGGCCGTCACGGACGCTGTGTACGCCTCGCTGTAGCAGCAGCAGCAGCAGCAGCGGCACCAAGCGAATCTCGTCGAAACACACAAGTGCCCCCCCGGCAAATGGGGGGGCCGTCCGTGTTGCAAGAGAACAAATTCGGGTCGAGTGCTCTGTTTCCTCGGAGGGAAGCATGCATTCCTGGCGCAGAGTCCTCCGTCGAGGACGAGCACCGCACCTCGGAAATGTGCACAGCAGCCCACGTCCACTGTGCTCTGCCGAGGTTGGGCACCTCTTTCGCCACCGTAAAAATAAAGCGTGCCCTCGAGCCGCAGCCTCGAAACTTTCAGCTGATTCTTAGCTGGCTGCTCGGACAGCCGCCTCACCAACCAGGCTCACGCCGATGTCCTGTCTGCAGACACTCAGGTTCTCCGCTGATGATCATCCATCTCACGTGTCCGTGGCTTCAAGGACCAAACCACAGTGGACACGACCTGCGCGGCGTTGAGCACATTACCATTTCAAGCACGTTCTTGCAATCCCCCCACCTTCCCCCTACTAACCGAGACTGTCTCCCCCGATCCAAGTACCAACGCCTGCCCTCGACACAGCGCTCCTTGCGCGTGTCTTGAGGTCTGTTTCTCTTTTTTTTCTGGCCGCTTCCTACCTAGTTCCTAGGTCTACCATCGTGGCGTTCGCCCTTTCTTTTTTGCACCAAGCATGCGCGTGTTAGAGGCACAAGGCTATCCTTCTTCGTATGCTCACTCCTCGCTTGCCCATCCACCCTTGCCCCTGTTTTGAAGTCTAGCGGCCTGCGTCGCGGTAAAGGCAGACATTCGAGGATTATTGCTGGGGGAGTTCTACGTTTGCTTTGCATCGCGCAGCAGGGTGCGCACTGGTGTGAAACAGAAGGATATACGGAAAGAGCAGTATGGATAGCGTCCACCGGACAGCATGGCCAAACTGTCTGAGCCTGTGTGGTGTTGCGCCTCTGTACAAGCATGGCACAGATCCGGCACAGCAGCCAGTACCGCTGGACCATCAACAGACCTGTCTGATCGTAGGTAAACTGCAGCGATTCTTCCTGGCAGTGTTGCACCTGTCTGATCGTAGGCGAACTGCAGATACGAATCTTTCATGCATGGGCCCCTCCGGAGGAAAGTCCGTTTCCACTTTGAGGCACTGTCGAGCGGCACGCACCGAAGACCCCATTTTCTCATCTTCCGCGCGTCCGGCTGTGCGAGGCATCCGTCGTGCATTGAGGCAGCCCCCATTTTTCACGTCTTGAGGACCACGTTCCGTTTTCTTTCTGTATAAGCACCTGCTTTGTAGGAAATACTTGAGGAGACTGCCAGTTGCGAAGTCTCAGGGGGTAAATGGGCTGGAGGTGAAACTGGCTTTAGTGGCGGTCAGCCTTCAACAAAATTTCTCTGCAAAGCAGCACTGGAGCGGCCCTCTGCTTCTGCATCCAGTCGAAGTAACGCTAGTCTGCGCGCACTTGCTCCACGAGCCTCCGTGCTTCTCGTTCGTGACAGTGCCTGTCACGGCCTTGCTCTGCCCCTTTTGCGTCGAGGCTTGAAGTCCTTCATGCCCAGTACCGAACGTGTGAACCGTGCTCAAACAGGTTCGCTTTCCACCCCCCCCCTTTTTTTTATAGTGTTCGTAGTAGAAAGCGCACTAGAACTAGTTCTAGTGCGCGCGAAGGTCATGTCCCCGCCGTGCTTGGCTGGTCCTGACCACCGCTGTGGGACGCACAACCGGCCGCGGGTAGATCAACGTTATTGCCGGCGACTCTCAGTCCCATGATTGATTCGAGTGGACGAGTGTCAAAGCATCCGAGAAGTTCGCCCCCCCCGCCCCATGATGTTTGTTTGCTGTCGAGTCTCCTTTCCCTGTGTGGTCGACCGCGGTCTATCAGGTTATCACCGCCTTGCAGTCCATCAAAATTGGGCAGACTGCCTCAGAAGGGGCGGACGATATACGGACGGCGTTCGTTTCCGAGGCACCATCTACGATTCGTGCCCCTCTGCCCCACCCTCCCCTCTCCACGTGATTCCTGTTCCATCCTCCCGCCGCCGCAGGCCGCGTGGTTGCAAAGAAGAAGAGGGCCCGCAGCTTAGCACGACGGTGATCCCCCTGCGAGCTCAGCCGCCGACCGGAACCCCCCCGGCACCCGCCGTAGTCAGAGCCGCGGCCCGCAGCGCGCCTCCGGAGCGACTTACGCCTGCCGGAGCAGTACCAAAAGAAGCGACGAGACCGGAAGCTGCTCTCCGGGAGAGGTGGTCCCTGCACTCTAACTCGTCTCTTGCCTTTTTTGCTGGCAGCGGTCGTTCCTGCTTCCACCACCGTGAGGGTGTTTGGTTGCGCTTTTTCCGTTCTGCAGTGCCTTCAAAACGTCTGCTCCATACGTCGACAGCAGTTTATGTAGTTTTTTCTTTCCCTTCTCGTTATCCGTACATCGCGATGGGCGGGCGAGAGACAGCGAGGCTGCGAAGGAAACCGACGAGATACTGGCGCAATGACAGTGCATGAGCAAGGAAGAATCAATGCAGAATTCCTTAGCGGTTCCCTTCTGAGCTTCGTCGAAGGCCTCGTTGCGTGGGGTCAATAACTCCCGGAGTCGTGCGCACTCCTACTTCAGAAGGAATCCATTTAGGCAGAACACATTGACACGCGGGACGCGAGTGGGCTTCGTCTCCGCGCTAGCTGAAGTCTGAACACCAGTTCGCACGCAGCAAACCTGTTCAAAGCCCGTTACAAAGCCAATAACAGGTTTACAGAAGAGTAAACATATGTCGACGTCGGCTGTCAACTGCAGATTCAGGCGGCAGGAACGGCCGGGCAACGTGCACATGCAATGGGCTGGTCATAGGGGCGAGACCATCGTACGCCGCAGATCAGTCCCTTCGCCACGGGGGTTCATCAACTTAGACGGATTTTCAGACAGTTCCGACAGCAGCTCTACGACATCGGTCGAAACCAGCTCCTCGGAAACCTCGTCGGACTGGAGTTCCTGCACGCCGCCCAAGGTACGTTCTTTGCAACAAAACAAGTTTGGTGGCAGCGAACAATACCGTAATAGCTATTTATTCGCCGAGAGAAAAGTTGTGTTCTTGCACGAGAGTTTTCCAGATTGCCACTCGAGCCCGTAGGGCTCGAGTGCAATCTGGAAAACTCGAGTGCAAGAAAACAACTTCTCGAGACAAGAAGATAGCGTTACTGTCTGTCAGCTGACTTTGATACAGGTGTACGTAATGCTGTACACCACAGAGGGCGAGGGGGTAGCGTCCCCAGTCACTCCGTTGCCAGTTTCCTCTCGTCTTCTTTCGTTCGTACGAAACCTGGGGGGGGGGGGGGGGGCGGGAGGTAGTTGTAGGGAAGGCTCCAGTGAGACCTTCCCATTCTTATCGGTAAACTCATCCCTTCGGGAGGAGAGCTGCCCGTTATCCCAAGTCACCTTTCTATTTCCTTCCTTTTTCTGGGGGTGGGTAGGTGGGAAAATCGAAGGATAATGTTAGGTAGGGTTCGCTTCTGCCGACGCTTGCACGAAATTAGCTGACATTAAGCCTCCATTATTATTCGATTTGTCGAATAATAACAAAAGTTCCGGGTAGCCGAACATATATAGAACATATAGATAGCAGGATCAAATAGTGGTAGTGTTTTTAGACAACCAGACGTGTGTCAAATAACTGTTATTATTCGACCCCCCCCCCCCCCCCCCACCACCCTCCCCAACCCGGGCTTCCTTTTTACCCCTGCAAACCCGTGAATAGGTGCTACGGGAGTATCTGGCAACCGCTGCTTAACAGTGCTCACGTGGGCGGTGTCTTCGGACAGCACCTCGTGATGTTCGCATCACAAAACAAAGAAGACAGTGAAATGGTCGTTACCTGGTCGGGTTTCGCTCGCGACCGTTTCCTGAACAATCCTTCACTAAATCCGCGGTTAAATAACCTGGCCTCAGCGGTGCAAGCACCACGCGCTCTTCAAACCCAAGAAACATTTTCCCCCCGTTGAGACCTGCCGGCCCTAAAACGGCACAGGACTGGTTCTCCATTGACAAACGCCTTGCTTAAGCTCGGCACCCGGTTGCTTTGGCAACCTGTCGCTTTTGTGACGCCACAAACTTCGTTTCCCGAGACGTTACCATACGGCCCAACCCCCGAACACCAAGAGAGGTACAGTTTGGAAGGGACTGCATGTCAAAGCAGGAAAAGGCATATGGAAACGCTCAGAACCGATAAAGAACAAAAAAAGTCGTAACCCAACACAGGACGAGAAGGAAGGAGCAGCACCACCAGAACCGAGAAAGAACAAAAAAAGAAGAATACTACGCACCAAACCCACCACCCTCCCCAACCCGGGCTTCCTTTTTGCCCCTGCAAACCCGTGAATAGGTGCTACGGGAGTATCTGGCAACCGCTGCTTAACAGTGCTCACGTGGGCGGTGTCTTCGGACAGCACCTCGTGATGTTCGCATCACAAAACAAAGAAGACAGTGAAATGGTCGTTACCTGGTCGGGTTTCGCTCGCGACCGTTTCCTGAACAATCCTTCACTAAATCCGCGGTTAAATAACCTGGCCTCAGTGGTGCAAGCACCACGCGCTCTTCAAACCCAAGAAACATTTTCCCCCCTTTAGCTTGAGTAGACAAAACCCCACTGTCTCCAATGCTTGTGCAATGCTAGCATCTTCGAAGACGCGAGAACGCGAAGTTGTTAAGTAGAAAAGAAGTGAAATGTGAAACGGGGTTTTGTCTGGAGGCATTCGTGGTATTCTGCAGATGCTTTTAGCTTTGTTGGGGGGGGGGGTCTAAGTTCGCGTACGCATGCAATTGGTGTCAGTCGAAGCTGGTGCTTCGACGCTTCCCCAAATGAAAACGGCGGGAAAGGGAGGTAAGACTCCGCAAACAGGGTTATGAGACCTTGAGGGAGGCCCTCCGGATTCCTTTTTTCACCGCCGTGTTGTGCGCACCTCGTCCTCGTCTTGTGTTTCGCTCGGCAACGAGTGGGTGGTGTGGAATGCTCAAACGGATATTGTACCAGAGAGTAGAAGAAATTACCGGAAATGGGGTTATTAGTGGAGGCAAATTAGTGAAGTTTTCAGCTCAGAATTGGTGAATATTTGACCGTTCACCAATTAAAACGGCACAACACTTGGGTGTGTGCGTATCACCGCTGGTCTAGAGGGGCCCTCCCGGTAAGCCCATGAGGTCGGGCGGCCGCCCCAGGGGAAAGAGAACCGCATCGACGAAATTGATCTGGTCCCCCTCTTGCTACCGAGTGCTCCGGATGGCGCCCCAGACCGGGTCTGTGCTTGTCCGGTAGAGGTCTTCTCCCTGCTGAAGGAAATACCGTTAGCGAAGGGGTGGGTCCGAGCTGCTATGCCCTCTCCCATGTACTCTTCGTACTACGGCGTCCTCTGCGTACCGGGGCCAGGCGGGGGGTGCTGCAGGACCTCAACCAGCATGTCCCGGCCGGGCGAAACGGCAACACCTACGGCACCCACAATGCGAGGATTGGATCCGGACCAAGTCGTCACCATGGGCGACGTAGAAATGGTTCGAAGGTACGACGAGGAAGTTTTACGCGACCCGCACTGTGTTCACACGTGTACACGTCGAAGGGCGCGGCGATCTAGCTGTGTGCCGGCTGTCTGTCCCAGCTGCTCATGGCTGCGCGTTCAGATGCCGACGGTGTAGGTCTGTGTCCCTGGATTGCTAGGCTGCCCAGCGAAGGGACAATCCCATGGTACCGCGTGAATGGCCACGGCAGCGCAAGCCAGCTAACGGTGGTCGCGCACGCAGCCTGTCTGCTCGCGGTCGCGCCGGCCCGGCCCGCAACCGCAGCCGCCATATGGCGGCCACATTCGCCCGTGCCCACACGCCGGCCAGCTCATCCCATCGAGCTAGCAATCCAGCTAAGGAGCACAACCGAGGATCCCGTAGCGTCAGCGGTCCGACCAAGGAACGTAGCCGAGGTCCGTTTGGTAGAACAGCGCATTAAATATGAGTTTAATTCGCACACCGGAGCGGCGCCTATGGCTCCGAAGGCAACCGCACCGAAGGAGAATTAAACACAGTGTTATTACTCGACCCCCCCCCTTTAAGATTCTCACCTCCCACAGGAGCCGGGTCCGCGCAGAAGACGAGTGCGACGAAGTAGCGTGCCGAGGCGGCGGTCTCATGCTGAGGCTCGCGAGCCGGCAGCGTGCACGTTCAAGCCGACGATAACGAAGAGCGGGAGGGCGCAGCGGAAGGGGATGCGGGAAGGCGTGTTCTCGTGGGAGCACGTGCTCTACACCGACGAGCTCAGCAAGCGGGCCGACGCACTGCGCGAGCGCCAGCTGCTGTTCAGGCGCCGCGAGCGAGAGCAGCTGCGGGAGCTGGCCGAGTGCACCTTCACGCCGCGCATCCTCTCGGACTCCCACCACCAGCGCCAGCGGTGCAAGAGCGACGTGTTCGACACGCTATACAACGACGCGACGCAGCGGCAGAAGGCTCTCACCAAAGAAGCAATCCGAAGCGATTGCGAGCAGCAGAAGCAAGCCCGGCTGGCAGCAGACGTCGCCCACCACTGCCAGCGGGCCCGTATGGGCGACCTCACGAACACGTACGCGGGACCCGCTGCGGGCTGGAAGGCCCCGGTGGCAGACCAGCCGCCGGCCCGCCGGTCCACCGTTGAAGCTGGGACCCGGCTGCACGCGGAGGCCCACGCCCGCCTCGGCCGGCGTGCGCGGCGGGAGCAGGACGAGGAGCGGAAGGTCAAGCAGCTGTCCAGCCGCTCTCCCAACCCCGCCGCGTCTCGTCGGCAGGCGAAGGCGGCGCCCGCCCGGTCGCCGACGCCGCCGCCGCCCGCCGACCGGCAGCCGCCGAACCCTCTTCGACCCCCAGGACCCTGCGAACCCCAGCAGCAGCTACAGCAGCTACAGCAGCTACAACAGCAAGAACAGCAGCAGGAAGGCGGGCCGTGCCAAGATCATCCGCAAGGCCTTCCGTTGGGGGTGGTGGGCGAAGCAGCCACAGCAGGGGCAGCGGACGCAGCGGCAGCGCGAGCTCTGGAACCAGGCGAGCGACGGGCAAGCCCAGCGGGAGCCTCTCCGCAGCCCGCTCCCGCAGGAGAGGCCGGCTGCCGGCCGGCAGCTGCTGACTCTTCGGAGGACAAAGGGTCAGGCACCGCCGGATCCCGAGCCACCCCCCCTCCCACCGGAGAGGCCGGCCGCCGGCCGGCAGCCGCCGACTCTCTGGAGGACGAAGGCCCGGGCGCCGCCGGATCTCGAGCAGAAGAGAACCCGAACACTCCCCCTCCCGCAGGAAAGGCCGGCTGCCGGCCGGCAGCCGCCGACTCTCTGGAGGACGAAGGCCCGGGCGCCGCCGGATCTCGAGCAGAAGAGAACCCGAACACTCCCCCTCCCGCAGGAAAGGCCGGCCGCCAGCCCGCAGCCGCTGACTCTCCGGAGGACAAAGACCCGGGAGCCGAAGAGAACCCGAACCCGAACCCAAAGCCGCCCGTCCGTCGGCGCGCGAAAGTGTTCGCGCGGCTGTACGAGCACGCGCGGGCGGCGCCGCCGGAGCTGGCGCGGCTGAGCCGGGACCCGGAGGTCAACGACGAGCTGTTCGAGGCGCAGTGCCCGTTCCGCCCGGCGACGACGCCGCTGCCGGCCTTCGTCGCCGAGGCGCGGGCGGCGGCGGCCCGCCGCCGTGCGCTGCTGCTCCGGCGCCTCGCCGCCCGCCGCGAGCACGAGCGGGCCCGCGCCGCGAGCAGGCGGGGGGGCGGGCGGGCTGAGTCGTTCCGCAGGGCGAACGAGTTCGCCGTTTTCTCGGATCAAGGCGGCGCGTCTCCAAATCCGCAGCGCCCTGCCGTCTTCTCAAAGCAACAGCGACAAGGCAGCAAACCGAAGCCTCTAGATCTTCAGCACCCCGTCATGTTCTCAGAGCAACAACAACAAGACAGCAAGCCGAAGCCTCCAAATCGCCAGCGCCCTGCCGTGTTCTCGGAGCAACAGCAACAAGGCAGCAAACCGAAGCTTCTAGATCTTCAGTACCCGGGCATGTTCCCAGAGCAACAACAACAAGGCAGCAAGCCGGTGCCTCTAGATCTTCAGTGCCCTGTCGTCTTCTCAGAGCAACACGGCAGCAAGCGCCTCGCCGTCCGCCGTGAGCGCAGGCGGGCGGAGGGGCCCGAGTTCCGCAGGGGGAATGACTTCGCCATTTTCTCGGACGAGCACCCTGTCGTCTTCTCAAAGCAACAAGGCAGCACGCCGAAGCCTCTAGATCGCCAGTGTCCTGTCGTCTTCTCAGAGCAACATCAGCAAAGCAGCAAGCTGAAGCCTTTAGATCTTCAGTACCCTGTCGTCTTCTCAGAGCAACAAGGCAGCGAACCTGAGCCTGCAGATCTTCAGTACCCTGTCGTCTCCTTAGAGCAACAAGGCAGAAAGCCGAAGCCTCTGGATCCTCAGTGCCCTGTCGTCTTCTCAGAGCAACACGGCGGCAATCGGCTCGCCGTCCGTCGCGAGCGGTCGCGCAGCGCGAGGCGCGCCGCCGCGCGGGGGCAGGGGCTCGAGTTGTTCCGCAGGGGCGACTTCGTCATTTTCTCGGACCAGCTCGCCGGCACGCCTTCAAGTATCCAGCGCCCAGTCGTCTTCTCAGAACAAGGCGGCGGCAAGCCGAAGCCTTCAAGTATTCAGCGCTCGGTCTTCTCAGAACAACACGGCGGCAAGCCGAAGCCTTCAAGTATTCAGCGCTCGGTCTTCTCAGAACAACACGGCGGCAAGCCGAAGCCTTCAAGTATTCAGCGCTCGGTCTTCTCAGAACAACACGGCGGCAAGCCGAAGCCTTCAAGTATTCAGCGCTCGGTCTTCTCAGAACAACACGGCGGCAAGCCGAAGCCTTCAAGTATTCAGCGCTCGGTCTTCTCAGAACAACACGGCGGCAAGCCGAAGCCTTCAAGTATTCAGCGCTCGGTCTTCTCAGAACAACACGGCGGCAAGCCGAAGCCTTCAAGTATTCAGCGCTCGGTCTTCTCAGAACAACACGGCGGCAAGCCGAAGCCTTCAAGTATTCAGCGCTCGGTCTTCTCAGAACAACACGGCGGCAAGCCGAAGCCTTCAAGTATTCAGCGCTCGGTCTTTTCAGAACAACACGGCGGCAAGCCGAAGCCTTCAAGTATTCAGCGCTCGGTCTTCCCGGAACAACAAGGCAGCGCGCCGGAGCCTTCAGCTCTCCAGCGCCCCGCAATGACGACGAACCAGGGGCCGCTGATTCCTCGACGGGAAGGATCTGAACGGCGTGCTGTTACTACAGAAGACTACGGCCACACAGAACGGTCAATGGAGCGGTATAATCTGAACGCGGGCCCGATCCCCTCAGGCGCCACAGGGCACCAGCTTTGCAGAAGCGTGTCTGGGGAGACGGACGACGCGAACGGCCGGCGCTCGGATGCAACCGAGGGCGAGTGCCATGCACGCTCCACGGCAGCTTCGCCCTACTCAGCGGGGGTCCACGAACCTTCGGTCGCGCAGGGGTGCGCTTCGGCGTCGCCTTACCACGGGAAAGAGCGAAGCCGATTAGGCGTTAAAGTCTGCAGTCTTCCTATCAGCAGCGGCGACGAAGGCAGACTCATTGCCACGGTTGAACAGATCGGACGGTCGAACGCACGTCCCGAAGCCGCTTCCCGTGGCCAGGTCGTGCAGGAGCGCGCCTCGGTGTCGCAGTGCCGCAGGCATGCGAACAACGATGAAAGCGGCCACGTTCAGGCCAGGATCCTGCGCTGCCGCAGTGAGCCCGTTGCGACAGGAAACAGGGTCCTCCGTCAGGAAGAGGAAAGCTCGCCCACCGCATGCACAAGAGAGGCGACCCCCGTCCCCGTGGCAGCGAAGCGCGAAACCAGAGACAGGTCAATCGAATCAGGAGTGCAAGCGCCCCAGGCAGCGGCTCAGCAGAACGACGGCGGCTCCCACTGGCTGCCGGACTCATGGGGAGGACAGAAGTTCAAAGGGAGAGAGGACCCCGCGGATGTCGAGTTTGATGTGATCGCCAACGACCCCTTTTCGCATACGAGACGCCATCTGGGGTTCGACACCCAAGATCCGGCGCAAGTGAAATCGCAGAGCAGACGCAGCTACGCTGATGGTACACGCGACGACGGAGGAGCGATTCATGTCAGCGCGATCCTCGATGAACCCGTTGCGCAAACACGGGTTTGTAACATGGATCACCCAGCGCAGGAGGGATGTGTTGAAGACAACGACGTCGACGATGACGAAGGTGATGTCAGCGCGATCATCTGCGAACCCTTCGCACACAAGACGCGCCCTTTGGGGCTCCATGGCGATATCCCAGCATCGCAGAACGAGCACGTCTGTGTTGAAGATGAAGACAACGACGAAGGAAATGCCAGCGCAATCGTCTACGAACCTTTTGCGCACAATACGCGTTCTTTGGGTTTCAATGACGACCTCCCTGCTCAAGTAGACTCGCAGAGCGAGCACGGCTACATCGAAGGTGAAGACGTCGACGAAGAAGAGGCGGAGGAATCGCCGTTCGAAACAGACGAGCTGAAGGCAAGTCAAGGAAGCCACCGCCACGAGAGGCACTCCTCGCAAGGGCGTTCCGAAGGCCAAGAGGAAAGGAAAACGTCTGCCGTGGACGGCGAAGAGACGCGATGTGTACCGCAGCACTTCATCACGCAGAAGAGACGGGCGTTGGAACGTGTTGACCCCACGCAGTTAGGAAGCGCAACTGAGAGCGAGACGACGGCAGAACCCGACGCCGAAACCGACGGCGACGGGCCGGCTGAAGCTGGCGTGCGCGCAGTCGGCCGGTCACCTGGCAGCAACCACGCGTGGCTGCGCGCGGAAGGCGCGCGCTCGGACGGCAGGAGCGGCCCCGGCCGCGCTGCACAAAAGGGGTCTCGCGGCGAGTGCGAAGCAAACGCCGACGCTTCGAGCGAGTTGGGGTCGCCGTGCGCGACCGCAGCACTGTTCCACCACCCGGCGCCCAGTGAGCGGTCGCACTCCGGTCCTCCAGCCGGATTCTTGGGCTCGTTTCCGTTTGCCCACCACAGCAGGCCCTTCGAACAGTACGTGTCTGTGTCGCCGCCGGACAGACTCGCAGGAGAACACGCGCCGGGCGCAGCTGGAATTCGTAGGAGCTCGTCGGGTGGGACCTGCGGAAGCGATGACAACCTTCGGCTGCACTCTTGAGTAAGCAAGCGGCGGCAGCGCTGAGCAGCGCGCGATTCTTAGTACATGCTATCCTGCGGGTAGCCCTGCATTGCACTTCAGCACGCTTCGATCCGCCGCTGGCTATCGCTGGTGGCCCTGTATTCCGTCGACGAGTCCAGACTTCTTATTCGAGGTTCTGAGTACTTGCCTTGCGATCTTGCGAGTAGCCCGGCGTAGCAAGTTTGAGTCTGCGCTACTGGAGGATGCTTGCGGTCACCTGTATTCCGTCGACGAGTCCCCGGACCGGTTCTTTGAGTTTTGTAGTTCTTGCGATCTTGCGGGTTGCCCTGCATTGCATTGTAACATGCTTCGATCCGCGCTACTGGATAATGCAGCTTGCGGCTGCACCACGTCGACGTGGCCACCTGTTCGACGGGTTATAAATTGGATTTTCGTTTTGGAAGCAACAAGATTTATACCAACTAGGCTTCTACGAGCAATATTCTTTGCACAACTAGACCCCCATCTTATTGTGTTGCCCCTTGGCTGGCACCATCTTCGGAGTGAATCAAATTGCGACCAAAAGACACGCTATTCACCGTCCTTCCTCTGTCGGAACCTTGTCCTCTTGCCCCTGATTCCTCCCGCTAGACTCCACGACGCGTCTCCCATACGGAAGGCTTCTGCCTGCTTTGGGCGGGGAAGACTTTTTGTGTGAATATAGATTACCGAGTGCCCGCGTCTCCCGCCTTGCTTTGTACATGCAGCTCGTGTTGTATTGCGAAGAAACGTGTTTCGAAGCCTTTGTACACCCTTACGCTTCTTCGTCAAACGATTAGTCGACAGCTTGCTGCGGGGGAGCATTGCCAAAGCTTCCGCACAAAAGCAGTTTCACGACGACGGTAGAGTTGAGTGGCACCGGCTCCCGACTTTCAGGGGTAAACACCATATTGCTTCACGCTCGTCGTAGAAGACATACTTGTCAAATGCTTTTGCAAGAGGTCTTCCGACACCCGGTCGTAGCGACCGTCTCCGTTGCAGCTCTCACCCTGTGTAGCGACACACACGTCAACGCCACTCAAAAATGGATTCAATTTTGAAACACAAGCAGTCTGGAAAGCAAGGGACACGACACATAGTGCATGCCAAGCTTCGCGAGGCTTCTGCACGATGGCAAAGCAACTGACCGTTCCCCCCCTTAGAAGACATACTTGTTAAATGTTTTTGCAAGATCTTCCGGCACCCCGGTAGCGTACCGTCTACTTTGTAGCAGTCACCCTGTGTAGCGACACACCACTCAAAAATGGATTCAATTTTGAAACACAAGCAGTCTAGAAAGCAAGGGACACGACACATAGTGCATGCCAAGCTTCGCGAGGCTTCTGCGCGATGGCAAAGCAACTGACCGTTCCCCCCCTTAGAAGACATACTTGTTAAGTGTTTTTGCAAGATCTTCCGGCACCCCGGTAGCGTACCGTCTACTTTGTAGCAGTCACCCTGTGTAGCGACACACCACTCAAAAATGGATTCAATTTTGAAAAACAGGCAGTCTAGAAAGCAAGGGGCAAGATACAAAAAGTGCATGCCAAGCTCCGCGAAGCCCCGGCGCGATGGCAAAGGAACCCCGGTGCCCGCTGAGCACCCGCTCGTCGCGGCGCATCGGCGACGCTTCGCTGGAAGAAGCGCGCAGGGGGCTCGCGGCCGGGTGGGCCGCGCAGCAGAGCAGCACCACGCGCCGGTTTTTCTACGTCAACCCGCAGACGGGCGAGGCCACGTGGACGAAGCCCGCGGCGAAGTGGGCCCCGGTGTCCATGTACAAAACGGACTACTACGCGAAGGCGCCGCTGCGCAGGGGGGCGGACAAAACGCTGGTCGCCGACAGGGGCCACCTCGTCGTGAACGGCACGTGGGCGGGGCCCGCCTGCGGGAACGTCTTCGCCGATTACGGGACGACGACCGCCCTGTGCTTCTCACCGCCGGAGCCGTGCGAATCGGAGAAGGCGCCGCGGGTGCACAATAAGACGCGGGCGGCGCGGCCCGGCCGGCTGCCTGCCCCCGACCACATATTCTCGTCGAACACGACCAACGGCGACTTGTACCGGGTTCCCGTTGCGCCGCAGCGGCCGAGCACCGCCGCCGCCGCGCAGCGGGCCAAGCGGACGTTCACCTCGTCGTTCCGCATAGGCGACGCTGCCGTTGGGTTCTCCGGCGTCACTACCCACCAAGCCGCGTACCCCGCCCACGCCGGCGCCCTGCGGCCACCGTCTTGCCGGCCGCCCGCCGTGCCCTACCGCTGCGACGCGGCCTTCGCCCCCGGCACCAGCTACCAGGCGCACTACGGCGAGGAGGAGCGGTGGCGCGTCGAAAGCTACGCCCGGCGCCCGTGCAAAGCCGATCCCGTTTCGTCGGCGGTATGAGGCCGATTTTTTTGACATGCGTCTTCTTCTTTTGTGTCTTCTTGAAAAATGCAGGTGGCCGAGGACAAAAACCGACTTATCACCCTCACACCTTTCCACCAAGGGAACGGGTTGAAGGATGTGCGCGGAAGCAAACAGGCAAGAACGTGGAGACATGAACTTTACGACTCGTTCGAAGCTGCAAACGGAGCTTCTCTTCCTCAAAACGCTTCCTTGCTCTTGTTCTTGCTTAAACTGCAGTGTGCTGAGCTACCACAACAGCACGGGGGGAGGGGGAGAGAGAATTACAGTTCAGCGCCTTGGAACGTGAGGCTGTGGGACTGTGCTCCGCTTGGTTGTTCTGCCAGCAGGAATAGTTGAGCTGCAGCTCTTGACAAAGACAGATGGACAAGACGGTGTTTTTATTCGCTTTTTCTCACGAACAGGGGGGTCGGTCCTGCTTTTAGCTTTGTAGGTTCAAGTCGTGGTGAGCACAGACTCAAGAGGTCTTGTCAACTATTCCCTGCAGTATTAGCATACTTTCAAAAGAAGAAGAGCAACACGAGTGTCAATTGTGTCAGCGCGGTTCGGGCATATGTTGAAGGTGCCACTTCAACACCGCATACAGGTCGCAGAAACGCGTGACTTCATGACGACCAAAGAGTATATGATGGGCCGCAAACCGCGTAACAACCGCAAGCGCAGCCCTTATGTACAGCGGCGATCTGCGTGGAAAGAAGACTCGTCCGTTCCTGATTGAGCCACACGGGCGCGGGTGTCGGCACCCAGAGCCGTACGACACCGAGTGATACTTCCGTCCTCAGTGCAAACACCCTCTCCTGTACGCACGATCTCCACAATTCGCAAAGGGATGGGCGGCGCCTCTCGCCGTACCTTCCTCGTGAATTGCGGTATCGCAGACAGGTTCTGACTTTCTTAGCCGGGAGCGCACTGCATTCTTTGTGCCCCACCTACTTAAGACGGCGGTCGTAGCCATGCCCAGAACTGACAAGGCCAACTCAGGCCTTGCAGCTCGGTGCGCGATGCCTGGGCCCAGGGGCAGTGCTACCTAGTTGTTCAATTTGCCCTGGCTTTCCTCCAGCCAGTCCTGCTCTGTGCGGCGACGACGCCCGATACCGGTGCACCGAAGAAAGAAGAAGGCACCGAATGCTAGCAGCTCACAGAAGAGACCTCATCAGGCACATCGATGCCCTCGAAAGTTAAAACCGAGCATGCCTGCTCGATGTTAAGCTCGAACTTCACGTGTTCTCGATCTTGACGACGCAATGGCAGGTGACGACGGTATAAAGTAAGCTGACCTACGAGAAAGTGCATGCTAATCTGTGCCCTGTGCAGTACCAGGTGGGATTGCAGGTTGTCCCCGCAATGCGCGTGAAAGCTTAGAAGTGGGAGGGCGTGTTTCGAGGGCTGATCAGAATTCCTTGAATGAGGAATGCCTAGCAGGCGCAAGTCATCAGCTTGCACTGTTTGCGTCCCTGCCATTTGTACACACCGCCCGACGTGGCTACCGATTGGATGTGGAATAGAGCTTGTCTTTTCCGCGGGGCAGCACTGAGGTCCGCCCACATAAACGCGGCACTTCCGGAACGAGGGGTGCATCGCGGGATCGAAGAAGAACCGATGCTTACGGGACCTGTGGCAGTCAGAAAGGGGCTGCGTCCGATTTGGGCGACAGTAACGTCGACGCGGCGGCACTCGGCCCTTGCGGCCCGCCTGCAAGATTCTCTCAGGCTTTGTCTCCGTTCCCGCCCTCTTCATTTCATTTACACAAGCCTCCCTTGGACCCCCCTTTGGGCACTTCCGCTGCCTCGATAGCCGCTCCTTCCCCTTGTTCTCCCTATTGACGTTCCCGTGAAAGCCGAGCGTGGCTCGCGAAAGAAGTCAGCAAGACGGTTCCAAAGACACGCACTGCCCGCCCTTGTATCGTAGGGTATCTATCGAACAGGGACTAAACGCGCGTGCACAAACAAGAACCCGTTTGGCGGTCACCCCGGTGACTTGCAGCATCCCGAATTCTCAGTTCTTTCTGAAAACAGGCCTACGAAAGAAGCGAACTTCCTGGCTCACCACGATCCGCGGCTGCGGATCGTGATGGGCCAGGGAGTAAGCGTATGGACCCGTTCGCAACCTCACAAAAGGCCGCTAAGGGCGCAAAGGGCTGCTCATACCGCTGGCCGGCGAAACCCAGCTCACGTTCCCTGTTAGTGGGTGAACAATACAACCCTCAGACAATTCTGCTTGTCTAGGTTAGGAAGAGCCGACATCGAAGGATCAAAAAGCAACGTCGCTCTGAACGCTTGGCTGCCACAGGTCTATGCGGGTGGCCAGACGATGGCTAGCGGTCGCGTAACACAAACTGGTCCGGGATCTGCCCCGCAAAGAAAGACCCCTCCCTGCGCATTGGCATTCAAGTGCAGCACGAACCCCACGATGCCACCGAACGGTCCGTTTTACTGGAGTTATTGCGAGACCAAGCGAGCGAGATAGCTGGGCAGAAAAGTAAGAGGAATAATTGCTACGCGGGGGTTCTGCCAAGAGGCTTTACGCGTTATTCGGCAATTGCTTTTCGGCTTTTGATGGGTTTACGTATTCGTACGTCTTTTCCACGGTTAAGGAAGCGTGGGTGGAATGTTGGTGTAGTTGGTGTGGGGCTGAAGGTGATGTGGTGTGGTGTAATGGTGACGTGGCGTGGATTGTGGGTGGGGCGTGGCTGGTGCAGTGTAGGCGGGCGTAGTGAAGTGGGTGGGGTGGGTAGTGGATGTGAGTGTGATGGTGATGTGGTGTGGGTTGTGGATGGGCTGTCGCAGTAGGGTGCAGTGAAGATGGGCGTAGTGAAGTAGGTGGGGTGGGTAGTGGATGTGAGTGTGATGGTGATGTGTTGTGGGTTGTGGATGGGCTGTCGCAGTAGGGTGCAGTGAAGATGGGCGTAGTGAAGTAGGTGGGGTGGGTAGTGGATGGTGTTGGTATAGTGGTGATGTGGTGTAGGTTGTCGGTGCAGCGGGCGACCGTCCGGCGGGACCCCACCAGCGGTACACTCAGGCCCCCGATGAACAGTGTGTCGAACACATATGCTCAGGAGCAAGCAACGCAGGGTGCAGTGTAGGCGGGCGTAGTGAAGTGGGTGGGTGGGTAGTGGATGGGGTGAGACTAGGGTGGGTGTAATGAAGCGGGCTTGGTAGGGGTCGAGAGAGCGTGAAATAATAAAGTTGTGCGCCGCGCGCTGTGGTTTCGTTCAGATGTCCGGAGGCTTTACTTTGTCCCCAGGAACCAAAAGGAACACCCCCCGCCCCGCAAGCCTTTCTTCCAACCAAGCGATGAAGGAGACTCGGTACGGGAAGCCGCCCGAGAGGCCGTTCGACACCCCGTCGCAAGACATCATGCCGCAGCCCGCCGACAGCGAAGCGCACCCCGAGGGCGTGATCGAGCTCGACTCCCGCGCGGAGGCGCGGTTCTTCGCGCAAATGAACCAGCAGCGGGCGAGCGTCCGGCGGGACCCGAACCGGCGGTACACACAAGCCCCCGACGGACTGTGCACCGAACACAGCATGCTCAGGAGCAAACAAAGCATCGCGCAGGCGTGGGTCGACATCCAGACCGAAGCCTACAACCACGTACGCGACACGGCCACCGTCGAGAACTCGCAAAGAAGGGCGTCTCCACCGCGGATCCGAGCGTACCAGTACGGAGGCGTCAACTTCAGAACGTCTCGCGGTGCGAATTTGGACTCGATAGCCACCGCGCTCGCGCACCTTTGGATGTACCGGTGGCTCAGTGGGGCGTATCCGTACAACTGCAAGCTCAACACCGAGCAGATGAACCTCGCGCAGTACGGGGCGGTGCTCATGGAAGAAGACGGGTTCGCCTCGGTTGACAAGCACACGGGCTACAGCGAGGGTCCCGCGCAGCCGATCGTTTCGTGTGTCGCTGGGCTTCTGCGGACGACGATGGCGCCGGAGGAGTACGCGTACGGCCGCGAAGGCATCGCGCGCGGCATGGGCTTCGTCACGACGCCGCCGAAGCCGCTCGAGCACATGGTGCACTCGTTCATGTCGGACTCCGACTCCATCGACGTGAACAGCCTCCCGCACCGGCGGTGGAGCCTGAGCCCTGGGATGCTGACGACGGGCTTCGGCAGCTACTACAACTCGTCGATGATGTACGCGCTGGGGTCGCACGCGGAGTCCGCCCAGCACATGGGCGACTACATCGCGTTCCCGCCTGCCGGTTGGTTTCCTTCGAAGTGGTGGGTACCCGGGTCGGCTTGGTCGGTGTCTGTCAACCCCCAGCGGTATTGGGTTGCCCCGAACGCGTCTGTGACCGTCTACCGAACGCAGGTTGACAGCTCTCGGTGCGGCTGCAATGTCCAGCCGGGCAGAGCGTGCCCTCTGCACAGGAGGGGCGAGCTGCTTGACGGGCCTGACGACAAGCCTTTCATGCAGATCAGCACCAGGGGCTTCGGCAACGCGCCGTGCGTCATCTTCCGCCCGCAAGGCGTCACGTGCGAAGACGGCGAAGCGTACGAGGTCCTCATCCAGGGGCTCTGGGCAGCTGGCGAGCGCGTGACCCTGCGGTACATCGTCAGGTTCTTCGACTTAGTCGAGTGACGCCTCCCAGGAGCCGGGCTCCCGGCTCCTGGGAGCGCAGCGGTTTGCTGTCACGGGATAAGCTGGCAGCCGGTGCTTAACGGCTTATCACGTGGGCGGCCCTGAGATTACCCCCTCAGGTGACACCACTTTATCTTTAGCCATACTTCAACGCTAACCGAACCGCACGCTTCACTTGGGAGGCGGTGCACACTGCAACTAGAAGGACTGGCGGGTTCGGAGTGTCTGGAAGGGTACGAGGTCCTCATCCAAGGGCTCTGGGCAGCTGGCGAGCGCGTGACCCTGCGGTACATCGTCAGGTTCTTCGACTTGATACCGCCGACCCCCAGCCGTTGATCATCGTCGAGTGCGAATCATACCAACAACGGAGTCGGAGGTCACCAATCCGTGTGTTGTCCCTGAAAGCAACGCGGGTCAAGTATTCGAGGTTTACTCGGTGAACCATCCCGTTACCAGGGGCAACGACGAGTAGCGCGCCGGTTCCTTCTGGAGACCCCTCGCGGCGCAGCACTCTGCTCCCCTGAACCCCAAGTATACCCAGTCTCACTGGAGTGCCCTTTCCCGGCGAGCTACGAGGGACCTAACAAAAGAGTGCCAACTACTCTTTGCACACAGTAGTTAAATCACAAAACCCAACTCCTTATAAAGAGGTGCCACGGGAAAAGCCAGCAGCCGCGGCGCAACGGAGAGTCCGCACCGCGAAAGCGAGCGGGAATAGAACTTGACTCAGAAATGACCAGTTTGACCTCATCCTCATCATCGATGACTCTCCCGACGGACGACGTCATAAAGTAACACTAGCCCGTGAACAGTGCTCGCCTGCCTTGATGGCACTTGCACTTTACAGAACTCAATGCTCACGCGCACAAACAAAACGAAGCGCCTGCCATATTATGTGGCAGAAGGTAGCATGTATGCCATGACGCGAGCATGTGCACCTACAAAGCACCTGCCGCATGTGGACCCTATCTACTGTTACGTGCACCCCGGACTTCAGCCGCCATATACTAAGTCAATGCGGAGTGGGAGTGACCACTCCCGCATTGAGGGAGTGAGGCCGACGCACAAACGACCGCAAAACCACTCCCGCAATCTGGAGTGGGAGTCTGGGGTGCGTATTTGGGCCAGTCCATCCCCTCTTGATAGACCGTGATAGACCGAAGAATACAGCACCGGGCAATTCGATGCAGCTCTAGGGACTAGGGATGGACCTGATAGACCGTGGTGGACTGTGATAAACAGCGGCAGGCACTTCGATGCAGTTTCAAGAGATAGGGACGGACCGGCTCAGTATTCGCACTCAGCATGTCTCGCTCCCGCCGAATATCGGAAGCCCCCCAACTCCTGCCGGACAAGAAGAGACTTAATGGGGGCTTCTGGAGCTCAAAGGACTGCGTCAAAGTAGCACCGGTGGCGGTAGGAGTTGGCGGGCTTCTTCGGACTCGCTCGCGGTCTTCGGCCGCACTCCCTATTCGAAACCAAGTGAGATCATGGGAGGGAGGGTGAGAATCACCCGCATCAACCCACCCGCACTCGCCTGGTCGGTTCGGATGTGCGCATCTGCAGTGCTTTGCCAGGGCACCCTATCGTGTGCAGGTTTAAATGAAGCGATGTGCCGGGCCTCCTGTTTCATGCACCTCCACGACAAAATAAAACGAGAAAAAAGACTGAGCAGCTCCTTTGTGTTGTACTGATCCCCCTTCCTCTCCCTCCGCCGCACGTTACCCGGCTTTCTCATGTCGACGATTTGTACGTGTGCGCCCGTGCCTTGTTGTCATGCATGCACACTTATGAGGCGAGGAAAAGACGAGGCTGGAAGGAAGAAATGCTGACATGTAAGGGTGGCTCATCCCGGCTTCTCCCTTTTCCTCTGTTTTTCCGTCGTTGGTGCGTCAGGTTTCTGTTTCTCTAAGGGGGAGTTGCAAAAAAACAAAAACATTTCTTCTGGGGATCCCACCGATCACCACAAGCACGCACTAAGCTGAACTCCACAAGCATACAAAAGGTCGAAAGACACCAATCTGTACGTCCATTCGGGATCGTCGGAAACACAATCCAAGTGTCTACGGCGTCTTGCAACTGCTATATCAAACGCGGGGTTCGCAGCAGAAGTGTTTCTTTAGCTGTGCACGCAATGCTGTAGTAAAGGGCGTTTGTTTCCCGATTCGGAGGGGGAGGGAGATCTGACGCACCATTTGTTCTTTTTCCATTGTCGCCGCCCCTCTACTTCTTGTTTTTTGTTGCCATCGTTCGAGACAAAGGGTCGCGCGTTTTGTATGAAGCACCCATTTCTTGTCTTTCTCGAGAATCCCAACCAAGTCGATGGAACCTTACTGTTCTAATGCGCTGCTTCTTCACCGACTGTTAGCTTGTTATACGCGGATTGCCTGCTGTATACACATGGGTACTGTGTGTCCGCCTCAGATGGTCCAAGCACTCGTGCAGATTCATCATGCCGTTCAAAACCGTACCACGTGTGTCGTAGAAGGGTGCAACCACCGGCCCAAGATGATCGGCACCTGCGATGCTACGAACCGGCTGCCAACCTCACGCGAAATTTCAGACAACGCGGCTTACAGACAAATTATGGGAATTTTCTGCTGAGACGTTGTTTACGTAGCACGCATACAGGAAAGGAAAACTCGTTCAATAGTCATTCATGAATCAACCTAATACTTGGAAACTTACGAGATGGAAGAAAAGGCCTCACCAAGGTGGAGAAACAACCCGGTGAAGTTCTTTTGGGGGACAGGGAGGGAGGGTCCAACGGTTAGCTAGGAGAAACTGTCTAGAAACAACCCACTACCTGTGTTCTTCGCACGTGCTCTGTACAACAAATTCTCCCAGCGGGGTACTGCAAACGTTCTCAGCTCGCGACACAGTAGTGATGCAGTTTATATGCGCACGAGCGCGTTACCAGGAGGCAACGGAGTGAGCCAAGTGGCCAACTGGCTAAAGCATGATAGGTCGGAGGTACGATGCGTGACGCATCTGTCCGACCTCTCGATGCCTACCGATCGCCTCGAAGCCTACCGATCGCCATAGTATGTGCCAAGCAGAACAGTCCGACCGACACCAATCTGTACGTCCCCACGGGATTGCCGGAAACACAAAAAAAAAACCTTATATTAGGGCGGAAACAACCCGCACCACGTGAAGCACCGCAGGTGTCGCGAAACCCAAGCACCACGCTGCGAGAAAATACATATAAACGCGGACAACAGACCGGTACGGGCTACAAGGCAACCCCTGCTCAACTTGGGGCCCACCGTGCAGGCGTGCTGTCGGCACCACCACGCCGCGCTCGCCTGCGGCTGAGCAACTGTCCGAGTCGCCCAGGAAGGGGCGGAAGCGTATCCCCGCGACCGACCGGGCCGAAGCGCCCGGCCAAGAAAGCAGCGACGCGGCAACGCACGCGAACGGCGCGGTACCTCACCAGCTCACCAACCTCCCCGCCTTCATCACCGTCATCATCACCGTCGCCCAAGACGTCATCAACGGGGAACATCATCCCCATACAAACAACCCTTCCGCGCACGCCAACCGGCGAGCCCAAAGACGCGCCTCCCAGAAGGAGGCGGAAGCGACCCCTGCAGGAGTCCTCGAAGCTCGCATCCCCGACAGGGAAGCCACGAAGATCGAAGCGATCGCGGCAGGCCGTGAACAACTCTACGCTCGATCACGAAATGGAATGCCTGACTTCTTCCCCATCGTCGACCCGGAAACAGCCAAACCGGCCCGGAAAGTCCGCACCGCGAAAGCGAGCGGGAATTGAACTTGACTTGGAATTGACTAGTTTGACCACATCCTCATCATCGTTGACTCCCCCGACGGACGACGTCATAAAGTAACACTAGCCCGTGAACAGTGCTCGCCTGCCTTGATGGCACTTGCACCTTAAAGAACTCAATGCTCAACTTGTAGAACGTGGGGGGCCCAAGACTACACTCCACGAAGGAATGTTACGTGGTGTCGGTCACAAACAGTCCCGGACATGGCTAGCCATAGCCCATAACGAAAGCGTGCACTAATTTAGTCTAAATATACAACCCGTAACCACATAGCCCTTTCTTGCTCTAATTCATGAACGGTCACACGGAGACCCTAAAACCCCGGAATTTCAAGCGAACTTTAACTCTAAACACCCCGCCTCAGGTGTTGAAGCACACGGAAAGAAAAAAAAAAAAAACCGAATCATCCGGACAATGCCCCCCTTTCACCAGATGAGAGTATGCCTTTCTTCGTTGTTCTTTTCGACCCTGTTACCCATTGGGCAGGGGGGATAGCTTGATGCGTCAAGAGAATCGATCCCTTCTTGCCACTCATACATTGTCATTCACTAATGCCGTTCATTTACACTGCTACTCACACACACTTACTTCCGAACAGAACAGCTGCGCCAGTCTGGAAAACAGGCGCACGTGACATTTGCTCAGAAAATGCTACCCGAGTTTTACGCCTTTCCAAGAGTAAGGCACATATTCCGATCCAAGGTGAAACCTGTGCTCGGCCATGAGAGCCACGCAACCGAGCACACGTTGCCATACAGTGCCGATCAGCGTGAGCCTAACAGGGGTTACGGAAACGCGTGGTCTGTAGGCAACCTACCCAATCCCAAACACCCCCTAAAACGCGTAGGGGACTTCACAAGGTTTCACAACGGAGTGACACATCACCCGAAACGAACGGCGCCCTCTCACTTCCATACCCAAGCCTCTACGGTCAACCGGAGACTTTTAAAATACCGAAAAATACCCACCTTCTAATCCTCAAATAACGCTAGAACGTCGCGACCGTTCTCTTCGCCGCGGCTGGTCTGAACGCAGGAGCCAAGGAACGCATTGCGTGGTGCAAAGACGTCGAGGTGAACCACAACAAGACGGTATTTCCTTCTTTTTTACTTGCAGTGTGCGAGCGAAACATGCGATAGCAGCCACCGCAACGCCACCTCCCAATTATTACACAAACACATGAAACGCCACCTCCCAATTATTACACAGACACATGAAACGCCATTACACAAACACATGAAACGCCACCTCTTCTGAATACCAGCAGTTCGCTGATGCCCAGCAAACTGGGCCACCTTGCAACCTGAGCTCTGGATCCAACTACGAGCTTTTTAACAGCAGCAGCATTAATATACGCTATTGGTGCTGGAATTACCGCGGGTGCTGGCACCAGACTTGTCCACCAATTGTGTTCATTGACAGGTTTAGATATCATCCATTGCTTCTAACGTACTTAGTACGTGTCGAGGCTATTTCTCTTCGCTGCCTCAGCAGTGTTGCTATTGGGCAATTTGCGTACCTGCTGCCATCCTTAGATGTGGTAGCCGTTTCTCAGGCTCCCTCTCCGGAATCGAACCCTAATTCCCCGTTACCCGTTACAGCCACGGTAGTCCACTACACTACCGTCAAAAGCTGATAGGGCAGAAGCTCTTGCGGGCTTGCACCGACTTGAAGTCGTGTGCTATCACTCGATTGACCTATTTCATCCACACACCGCTGCTATTGCTAGCGTTGGTTCTTATCTCGGTCAATTGTATCCACCTCGACCCCGCGGTTTTAAGGCCACGGGGTTGAATCGAGTTGGATTCTTCGGACATGTATTAGTATTAATGGAGTTACCATTGTTATCCAACTGGGCCCAAAAGGCACCTTCCCCGCGTAGATTGCCACCGATTTAATGAGCCGTCTGCAGACTCCAATTATTACACAAACACACAGGCCGACCCGTTCCCGTACAAATACGCCCCGTCGACCAAGCTCCCGGACGAGTACAAGGCGCTTTTCAACTGAAAGGGGCAAGGCGTTTCGCGGGACTCTCTCGCAGTCGTGTGCCCGCGCATTTCTGCCTTCGCGACCGGGAGCCCCGGCCCCGCGGTTCTTTCATAGTTCGGAGATTCATCTTTGTTTTTTTTGAAAGTATGCCGATACTGCAGGGAATAGTTGACTAAACCTCTTGAGTTTGTGCTAACCACGAATTGGGGAGTCGGGAAGAACCTACAAAGCCAAAAGCAGGACCGATCCCCCCCGTTCGCGAGAAAAAGCGAAGAATAAAAACACCTTCTTTTTTCCATCTATCTTTGTCAAGAGCTGCAGCTCAACTATTCCCGGGCTTCCGGAAAAGTACTCGAGGAGGCTGTCAGCTGCAAAAGATCAAAGGAGGTAACGCCCACACGAAACACAGTCTCATCTGGGTTCAGTGGCGGGCGTACGCGTTCAGCAAAAAAGACCCACTCTGTAGTTGTATTGTTTCTCCCCCCTAGCCTCCTTCGAAGAACATACGGCAGCCCTCGAGTATTTCAGGCTTCCTTTGCAACCCTGCCATCCACAGCAGCCGCGTCCGGTAGCTGAACGAGCTGGTAGGGCTCGCCTGGTAGGGTGTTCGTGCCGCAGTCGCGACCGACTCAGAGTTGCCAGGCGCAGCCCGCCTGCACTCCCCTGCACTGCGGGGGGTCGAGGCAGTTTGCGCTCAAAACTCCTCCGGGGCCCTCTTTTTTCTTCTTCGTCTTTTTTATTTCTGCTTTTTTTTTTCTTTTCCTTTTTTTTGCTGTTTTTTTTCTCTTCGAAAGTCGCCTGCACTTTCGGTCTTTTTCCGATTCTACTGCAGCTCTTATTTCGGTTCGCGCTCGGTTCAATCTCTCTGCGACATTGCGCGCAGGTGTTCGCATGTGGGGTGTATGCTTTTCTTTTTGTAGGAAAAGAAACTTGTTCCTTTGAAGACTAATAATAATCCGAACGACAGGGTTGCCGCTCCAATCCGTCCAGAGAAACAAAGTAGCTTGCTTGCACCACTTCATGTGGTCAGCAGCAAGATTAGCAGCCTTCTGGCTTCACCTTTCGCTCCAACCATACGGCGCGCGGCAAGCAGGGCAGGAGCGGTGGACGAGAGTCACAGACACAAGCATAGGAGTGAGGATTTTATTGTTTTTCTTCTGGCGCTTCTTCGCCTTTTCTTTTTTGCCTTTGCACCCACCCCTCCACGGGCGTATTTTTCTCTGAGAGACTTTGAGTGTGAGTTTTCTGGGTTTGCCCCTCCTCTTTTCATTTGCGTACATATACAGCTCGTCACCGAAACACGTTCGACGGCGACAAGCCAGCCTGGCAAGTTTTTGAACCTCCTCACCGGTAGAGCTTCGTGGAAGAGTGCACAAGCACACGGTCCTCGGTAGCCTGCTGGCTGTAAGCAAGGACCGCCCGATCGATGCACAGAGGAAGGTACACGTGAAGTGCCCACGGTAAGGCAAGGAGGACCTGAGATGATCACGAACGGGGACCTTCCAGCATCAAACCCCTGCGAACTTTCACTCTAAAACCGCGCGTGGGGGGCCCAAGACTAAATTCAAAGCGAATTACTTCTTGGTGTCGGTCGCAACACATACAAACATGGCTAGCCGTAGTTAGAGTGTATATGCATACCTACTACCCTCATACTACCCGCCTCACAGCCTCAATGGTCCGGAGACCCTAAAACACCGAACCTCTAAATCACAATAAACGCTAAGAGAAGACACCCCAGCGAGGAATTCGACCAGAGCACCGCCGAATTCATGTCAACCAGGGACAAAGAGAAGCCCCGAGACACCAAAGAGTAAAGAGAAAAGATGTTCCGCGGCACTCGCGTCGTTCTGCACAGCCTGCAGCACCCGTCGCCGTCGCAGGCGGTGCAAGCCCCGCCGGCCCGGCATCAAGAACAACCGTGAGTGGGTAGCTCGGAAGAATGAGACGGAGGACTTCTTCAAGGTCCTCGGGCAGCCGCAGCAGCCGAAGTGCTTTTGTACATCGATTGCATCGGTGGCAACAAAGACACACGCACAAGCACATGTACTGCCACTGCCTGCATACGGTACACACATTAATAGACGATACGAATCTCTAAGTGAACTTGCCCTCAAAAAAAAAGACACCTCAGCGAGGAATTTGACCAGGGTGTCCGTTCCACCGCCGAATTCACGTCAACCAGGGACGAAGAGAAGCCCCGAGACACCAAAAAGTAAAGGGAAAAGATGTTCCGCGGCACTCGCGTCGTTCTGCACAGCCTGCAGCACCCGTCGTCGTCGCAGGCGGTGCAAGCCCCGCCGGCCCGGCTGCCGGGCGTGCAGGCACGCTGCCGGTGCTCGGCGACCGAAGGCGACGACCGGGACCTGGACGCGGTCATCAAGAACAACCGCGAGTGGGTAACCCGGAAGAATGAGACGGACCCGGACTTCTTCAAGGTCCTCGGGCAGCCGCAACAGCCGAAGTACTTGTACATCGGTTGCAGTGACGCGCGCGTAGACCCAGGGCAGCTGATGGGCCTCCGGCAGGCCGAGTTGTTCGTCCACAGAAACGTCGGGAACCTGTGCCCGAACGATCTGAACTTCCTTTCGGTTCTGGAATACGCGGTCGACTTCCTGGAGGTCCCGCACATCATCGTCTGCGGGCACTACGACTGCGGGGCCGTGAGGAACTCAGCGAAGACACAAGACATCGGATTGTTGGAGAACTGGATCCGGCACGTGCGAGACGTCCGCAGGCTGCACGACGACGAGCTCGGCGCGATCGAAGACGAGGAAAAGCAGCTGCGGCGCCTCGTGGAGCTGAACGTCAAAGAGCAGTGCTTGAACGTGTTCAAGAGCTCGTGCGTGCAGAAGCACCGGGCCCGCACGTCGGACAAGTCGAAGTACCCGTTCGCGACGCCGCGAGTCCACGCGATGGTGTTCGACCCCGCCGACGGCGTCCTCCAAAAGCTCGACATCAACTTCAAACAAGAGGTCTCGCAGCTCCGCCACGTTTACGACCTCATCTAAGCGCGCCCCCCGCCCCCCCCCCTTCTCCGGCGGTTCAGCGGCTACCAGAGGCTTCGCGCCGTCAAAGCTCACAAGCTCACAAAAGACCAACACACACCCCGTACGATTGGTGTCGGTCGCAACACTTAGAAACTTGGCTAGCCGTAGTTAAAGTGTGTAATCATGCCTACATCCCTCGTACTACCCGCCTCACAGCCTCAATGGTCAACCGGAGACCCTAAACCACCGAACCTCTAAACCACAATAAACGCTAAGAGAAGACACCCCAGCGAGGAATTCGACCAGAGCACCGCCGAATTCATAGATCAGTAGGCCCACCGGTTGAAGTGGCTCCCGATTTCCCGCACTGCGTGGGGAACCTTGGGGCTTGGCGGATTGCACTGAACGCGAGCCCGTCGAGACGGCTAGCTGGGATGTGCCATGCAAAGGTAGCGCAGTTAGCTTGCGCCCTTGCTCCTCTCCCTGCTGTGGACAACACCGCTCTCATGTCTTTGCGCAAACAGGGAAGACAGTGGGGCCCGCGGTCTGCGGCTGCGGCTTTCACAAGCATCCAACCAAAATAAGGAAATTGCTTTCTTCCCCCCCCCCCCCCCCCCCCCCCCCTCCCCCATCTGCCACCCGCCGCCCCTCTCCCTTGCCGCAACGAGCTGGCATGGGCCTCCCCCTGGCTGACGGAAGCTCCCAGTGCAGCACACGCACGTGCAGTGCCCTCCCTCGCCTTCCAGTAACGGAAGGGAGTCGTCGTATCCCCGTGCGTGGGGTATTCGACGGCGAGCAGTAGCGTTGTCTGTTTGTTCCACTTTCACCGGCTATTCACGCCTTTTGAGGTGATACTTTCTTTGTAGCAGCACCTGATTCGCAGGAAATACTTGAGGAGGCTGCCAGGTGCGAAACGTGCTTGCAGCCCACATAAACCACAGGTAAATCTGGGTTTGGGCGTAAGCGTGCAACGAAAAAAGACCCCACTTTGTAGTCGTGTTGTTTCTTCCCTCCGTCGAAAGGAGCACCAGGCAGCCCCTCGAGTATTTTTGCAACATATTGATTGGGCTGCAACGTGTGAATGTAGCGGGGCTGCTAGGATACCTGGTCGTAGTCGACCAGGACACCGGCCAGCACAGCGGGCCGCGGCCGCCGTGAGCTCGTGCAGGGTCATAGGGGGCGGGGGCGGATTGGTACAAAGCGTCTAGCCCGGTACGACGGTCTTTCGTGAGTGAACCGTGAAACAGTCTGATAACGGGCGACGAAAACGACGTGTTTTCCCCTTCCCTCTCCCCTCCTTCCCCCCCCCCAAGTTAGTGCTGCCTAGCGAGTCGCAGTCACCATCAGGGCGAGTGCCCTGAGTGTTTTGTCTGATTGCTCAGACACGGTTGTAGGGGCCTTCTCCCCGTGACGGATTCGCCTGTGCTCTACTAGCACGGGTGGTCCTGGCTGTGACGAGCTACGAACAGCCGCCTGACAAACCAGACTCACACCGCAGTCCTGTCTGCAGACACTCAGGTTCCGCGCTGATGATGGTCCGCCTTATGTATCCGTGGCTTAAAGGACCGAAACACAGCGCAGACGGGACCAGAGTGCGGTGTTTTGCGCACGTTTTTGCAGTCCCCTTCTTCCCCCCCCATACGGTCAGCCGGAGAATCTGAACTGCCGACCTTCCAAACTACAAATAGGGCTTGATCCGCATGTTCGATACCCTGGCAAAGAAAACTGGGAAACCCCAGGCAGAACCCCCTGTATCGGGCTCGCCTGTCGCACCTCTCTTCTTTTTGTGGCGAAAGATTCTCGCATCTCAGAAGGTTCATACGACTGCAAACGGGATGCAGAACAGGGCTTCTATCACTCGTTGCCCATTGCTTCGAGTCGCCGGCTTTCGCTTACGCACTTGCTTTGTAGGGAATACTCGAGGGACCGCTAGTTGCGAAATGTGCTGCCTCTAAAGGTCTATACGATAAGCGTACGAATTCTCGAATTATTGTGTAGTGAAGTGAATTTGCACTCCAATCCCTAAGCGAACTTGCACTCTCAAAATACCTATTTCAATCCAGGCTATTTGCAACGTATCTTTGTTCCCCCCATCGACCCTCTGAAACGAGCACTGCGCGGCACCTCCGAGTATTCCTCCGTCGGAGGAACCTCCCTCCGCTTTTCCTTCTGTTCTGATCCCCGTGCTTTCGAACGACTTCGAACTACGCCTGACTCGTCTGGGTTCCGTCTTGTCTCAGCTTAAGTCTTGCTCGCCTGACTTTGGTCTTAGTATCACAAACCCCCCTCGGTGTCTTTGGTGATGTTACTGCTCATGCGAATGTCGCGGAAAAAGACGTGCGCCTATTCAGCGTAGCGAGCTTCAGGTTCTCCGCGAAGGAACGACCGGTGCATGAATAGTTTTCCGGAACGGCGATTCAGGGATTCGAATCACGAGCTAAACCCCTGTGTTCTTCAGCGCGAAGGACAGTGTCTAACATGCATTGGCGTTTGCGTCGTGCGTCGATTTTCAGTTTCGTGCCCAGCACTGAGCGGAGACTGACACGGTCCAGGGGTCCGGATCGAGAAGTCTGCCCGTTTGCAGTCGTGCCAGTCGTTGCCATCCTTACCACGGTACCTCCCCAAAAACTTCAAAATACTCTCAATACTCCCGCAAACGAGCGGAGGTTGCCGGCACACGTTCTCGTCGTTAACACGAGAGTGCGCGCAACCTGCGCTAAATTGTCGATAAGCTGAAAGAACAGCTAGACTGCAAAAAGGTCCTGCCGCACAGGGGAGCCGCGAAAAGGTTTTGTTCCGTGTGGGAGATGCACTCGAAAATAGGTCTGTTCCTCAAAAAAATAAAACAAAGCAAGGGGGGTGATGTCGGATTCCGACGAAGACTGCGTGAACGTGTTCGACGCGGATCTCAGCGAAGAAGAAGAGGATGAGACCGCCAGCTGGCAAGACGTTGCGGTCCGAGAATTCGTTCTGCGGCTGCCGCTGCACCGAGTGCACGTCTGGAGGTCGAGTATGATGCTGGCCGAGCACCTGTGCGACCACAAGGAGATGGTTAAAGGGAAGCAAGTGCTAGAACTTGGCTGCGGGTTGGGCCTCCCCTCCTTAGTCGCCCTCCTGTGCGGGGCGGCGAGGGTGGTCGCGTCGGACTTGTCTCCTGAGGCAGTCGCCAACCTCCTGACGGCGGCCCGGCACAACAGTGCACGGTATCCAGTCCTCTCCGAACTCGAAGCGTGTGTCCTCGATTGGTTCCGTCCGCAGGATGCGGAGCTAGGAGCTTTCCCCGTGATCCTGGCCGCTGACGTCAACTACGAGAGCAGCGCCGTGAAGCCGCTCACGAAGACGGTGCTGCACCACCGGTGCGCCGCTCGCGGCAACACGCTGTACCTGGCCACCCGGCTCGGCCGCGTGTCGTTGGAGCAGTCGCTCGAGTCGCTGCAGGCGCACCTCACCCTCGACGCGACCACGACCCTCCTCGAAGATGAAGACGCGCACCACGTCATGTTCACCTTCGTCTGACGCACGCGTCGCCGCTGGCTCGGGGCCCTACACACGCCGCGAACTGCTACTTCCTCCTCCGAGCGATTGGTTCCGTCGTCGGGTCGGAGTCAGTCGCCAACCTCCTGACGGCGTCCCAGCACAACAGTGCACGGTATCCAGTCCTCTCCGAACTCGAAGCGTGTGTCCTCGATTGGTTCCGTCCGCAGGATGCGGAGCTAGGAGCTTTCCTGGCCGCTGACGTCAACTACGAGAGCAGCGCCGTGAAGCCGCTCACGAAGACGGTGCTGCACCACCGGTGCGCCGCCCGCGGCAACACGCTGTACCTGGCCACCCGGCTCGGCCGCGTGTCGTTGGAGCAGTCGCTCGAGTCGCTGCAGGCGCACCTCACCCTCGACGAGACCATGACCCTCCTCGAAGACGAAGACACGCACCACATCATGTTCACCTTCGTCTAACGCACGCGTCGCCGCTGGCTCGGGGCCCTACACACGCCGCGAACGGCCCGGTTCTTCCCCCGAGCGATTGGTTCCGTCGTCGCGTCGGACGCATTTTTGGTGGTTGTCACTTAGAGTGAGCTCGCTCTAAGTGACGCTGAACCAACTTAGTGTAGTGTGTGTAGTGGTGAAGTGTAGTGTGTGTGCAGTTTGATGTTGTGTTGTAGTGTGGTGTGTAGTGTGTGTGTGTGTGTGTGTGTGTGTGTGTGTGTGTGTGTGTGTGTGTGTGTGTGTGTGTGTGTGTGTGTGTGTGTGTGTGTGTGTGTGTGTGTGTGTGTGTGTGTGTGTGTGTGTGTGTGTGTGTGTGTAGTGGTGTCTCCGGAGGCAGTCGTCAACCTTCTGACGGCGGCCCAGCACAACAGAGCACGGTATCCAGTCCTCTCCGAACTCTTGAGATGCACGTGCCAGCAGGACATAGGTGCTATGGCTTCCGAGGGTGTTCGTTCGCTAGGAGTTTGGTACGCCGCATGGCATGCACCAGCTAGCACTGGGGTGATGCTCCTGCTGGTATGCCGTCTTGGCGTGCACCAGCTAGCTGTACATCCGGAACTCGACGTGTTACGAATTCGAAACTGCAAGCCTTTCCAACACTGTCCTGCCAGGTGGACTGTGCGACCACTCTTCCTTTGCGATCCATGAAAAACAAGGAAGGAACTCACCCACAGTTGCAAAAGGGGCCATGATCCTGAGGACTCGTGTTGCGCGCGTGCCTTTTCGAGCAAACCCGCAAACCCGAGCAGGTTCTTGCATTTTCCCGCTCTCCTAAAAAGAACTTCCGAACCGCAGGTTTATTGGAAACGTGCGCCACGTTTCCCCGGGCCCCCCAGAGCCACCGCATGAAGGGATGCAACACGCTGCTTTTGTGGGAATGGAGCAATGCAGCTCCTCTACGATACCGCAAGGTGCCGTTGTTCATCGCCAGTGTGTCGGGTTCAGGGGTAGGGTGGTCTTTTTTGTATAAGCCACCTGCTTTGTAGGAAATGCTTGAGGAGACTGCCAGTTGCGAAAGATCAAAGGAGGTAAATGACAATATTCCATTGCATAGCGCGGTACTCATCGGCATGCCGATGGCTCCCCACGATCGCAACAACATTTCAAGATCAAAGGAGCTAAATGTGCTGTAGCCCACACGAAACACAGGTCAATCTGGGTTTGGTGGCGGGCGTTCGCGTTCAACAAAAAAGACCACCTTGTAGTTGTATTGTTTTCCCCCTCTAGCCTCCGTCGAAAATGAGCACAAGGCAGTCCCTCGAGTATTTCTCACGGTTATGAAATCTGGCAATTAGCCCTTGGGTGGGCTGAAGGGATAGACAGGCTATGCAAAGCTGCTCTGTTCCCCTTTTCACCGCCGTTTGCCACTCTTACAACAGTACTGTTCCACCGATCGGCTGTTGGAGTTCTTCTGGGAATAGTACCGTGTCACCGATGGTGTCCGGACGCTGCTCCAGTACATAGGAGACGATGCCACAAGGGGGTTTGACGTCGTCTCAAATGTAAAGCTTATATCACAAGTAGGGCTCAGCAAAGGAGCAAAGGACCGGACAAAGACACTGCGCGGTGAAAAAAACTCCTAAAGTTTTAAAACCGCGAACAGGGGGTTATGCACTGCAGCGGTTGGGTGAGGTAACCAGGGATTTATACGCCGGTCTAGATGGGCGGGTCACCCGTCCATCCTCAAAAAAAAAAAAAAAAAAAAAAAAACCCACGGGCTGGCGGGTGTGGGTAGGCTACCACAGCAGTCATAGGGGGTCATGGGGGGGCCCATAGGGGGTCCATAGGGGGGTCATGGGGGGGTCCAGGGGGGTCATAGGGGGGGGGGGGTCATGGAGGCGAGCAAGCGGCCCAACCCGGCGAGACACAGCCGAACTTCCAACCGCAGTGGTGGATTCTATCACGCCCAACTCAGGATGGGGCCGGGACAATGCCGGGGAAAAGGAAGGACATGCTAGGGCAACATACGTTGTTCAGCTCCTGGAAGAGACAGTGCACGGCAACCCAGCCAGCCTCACGAAGCGAAACCCCACCGCCTCCATACACGAAGGACTACAGCCTATGGGAAGACTCGAAGGTGGGCAGCATTCCAGTCCAAGGCTTCGGTGTACTTCGATGCCGTGTCGGCGGTCCTCGCAAAGAGAGAGCAGTTGGCACGACGCCCCATGCCCTTATTCTCCAACTCTTCCTTGTAATCCAACTGCTGTGTTTTCCCCCTCACGCGCCCTTTGCCGGACAACTGCTGGTTCTCCCACCTCTCTGCTGCACCCTCCACCCTCTGGAACATCTGGCTCGGAATCTATACACAGTGCGCAGTGATGCACGGTGATGCACAGTGATCCACGCTAGTGAGGTGTGCACAGTTACACGATAGCGCATGGTGGTGCATAGTGATCCACAGTGGAGGACAGTGGTGGCACTAATTTTCGGGCCCTCAACGACTTTGCAGGGCTGGCTGGGGTGGCTGGACAGGCTGGACCACCACTGGGGGGGGGGGGTCTGGGGGGTCGACAAACACGTGCTCGGCACCCCGGTGCAAAAGACGGGTACCCGTCCATCTACATGGACTATTGCTCTAGGCCGAAATCCCCTTATAAATCCCTGAGGCAACTCACCCAAAAAAAAAAAAAAATCGAAAATCGGGTGGGAGGTTGGGTTGATTTACACTACCTCGGATTGGGTTGGGCAGGAGTTTGGTGTCTGTAATCTTGGGTTGGGCAGAGGTTTTGGGTGTCTGTAGTGGGAAATATTTCTCCTATTCTGAAGGGTGAGACCTATCATCAGTAGGCTAGGTGTCTTCTGGAGGAGAACACTGGCTGTAGAAGGTCCTGCCTTAGCCAGGACATCAGATTCTGAGGCACCATGTACCATACCGTCTCCCAGGGGGCGGTGCCCCCTGGACCCCCATAAACTATCTACAAGATTTCGAATTTTCGCCAGAGGCCTGTAACCAGGCATCAGTTTCTGTTACAGGTTCCGAACAAGACAGAATCTGAAGTGCCATGTACCGTACCGTCTCCCGGGGGGCGGTGCCCCCCGGACCCCCCCTGCATTAAGACTCACCAGAGAAAATGGGCTTGGTGTCTAGTCTGAAGGATAAAATGGGCTGCATAAGGTCCTGACCGCGAAACCGTGAAAAAAAAAATCAAAAAAAACTCGGGGCGCTCAAAAAAAAAAAAGTGCCTCCGTCCGAGGCAAGCCGCTCGGGTTTCCCGCCTTTCGCAATAATAAGTTCTGTTTCTTCTTTTTTTTTCTGTGCTTGCTGGGGTGCGCCCCGAAGAACGGATCGGGGGGAGTCGAAGTACGTGCCCGTGCTTGGAGATCACCGGCCCTCCTTCCGCGTGTGGTGAAATTCCACTTCCCGCACTATTGAGCCAGTCTACCCCCATTTCCTGGCAGTGTAACGAACTGCCTGCTGCTGTCTATCAGCAGTCTATCACAGGCTATAGGCTATCACAGGCGATTATAGTGTTGTGCAGGCCATCGCTACGGATATTCTGCATTCTGACCTCAACGATTATAGCGTATCACATTCTATCAGCAGTCTCAGCCGGGGGGACCGGCTCAACTAGTTATTGAGTGGCGGTTACCAAGCATTCCGCGACACTGCGGCGATGCACAAGCCTGCGCAGTGTCGCGGAATGCTTGGTAACCGCCACTCAATAACAAGGCCTCTGAAGTCGAGCTGCACAGAGGCGTTCGACTCTCGTGCACCCTCGGGTGCGGAAAACGAGTACGTCTGCTCTCTTGTGCTCAACCTGTGCATCAGAATTGCACCTCAAGTGTACTGGCGGCGCGAACGACGTTAGCCTGGCCGACGACAGAGTGCGTGCTGACAACACCATGTGTGCTAGATATCAACGCTCAACAAACAAACACATGGCTGGCGTCAAAGCTCTGTGTCAGCTTCGGCTGACCATTTGCGCGTTCTAACCATGACTAGAACAAAAAAGCTGAAAAACGAATTTTCTTTAATCGTCGTGCCTGTCTCTTCTGAAGTGAAGGATCTTCTGCTGGGGTCAGGCACGTTGGCACAAACCATTAGCTCTTGAGGTCTTCAGCACTTGCGGGTTGCCAGGCTGAAAAGACGCAGGCGGACTTGGCGGTTGATCAAAATTCCGAACCTGAATATAATAGCAAATCTTTACAACATACGCGTTACAGCTTGATGGTACCGTTGCCATCGCATTAATTCGAAAGCAAACAGGACACATTACACAAGCAAGCTATCTGTACTCTAAAACAAGCACCTTCGGAATACGGGTCCTTTAATTACTGGGATGGGGGCAAAAGAAATAAATAATTGCACAGGTTTGAAAAGCAACCGTAGGTAGGGACCCGCCGGCGAAACACGAAAATATATCAACCATTCTTTGCTTCGAAGACGCGACAATAACCTACTTCGCTGCAGCCGGGTTTCGCTCGTGTTTAAGATGAATAGTTGCCCGGGGGGCAATTAGGTACCCCCAGTAGAAGTTTGATTGGGAGATTCCTTTTACCAAACATGGAATGGGAGGAAACGAGGAGCTCGTCACCAAAACCATGGCGTTTTCACTTGCGTTCTGAAGCAAGTTCAACGTACAAAACAATCATCGGACACTGCTCGACGAAACACCCACACACACTCCCCCCGTCATCGTCAGTCCTGCATCAGCCTCGGTTGTGCGAGTGACGAGCCCTTATTTCCGCAGGTGATGCGTAGTGTGATGGACCTTTCTTCGGAGGGGCTCACGCACTCAAATATCGACTCATACGCAGGTGATGCGCAAACCCTTTTTTTTTGTGATGCGCAACACGCGCGCAGTGACTTGGTTCCACATCCACCGTCTTCTGTTCAAGAGGAAGCTAACCAATCCAAAACACAATTGTTGGAAAGCGAAACCAAAATTGCAAAATAGACAAGCACACCAATTCTTCTCGGGCAGTCAGCGGTGCGTGGGGTGCGGATCGGTCTAAAGCAAGAGCTTTCTTGCTTTCTGTCCGATAGCATATCTTCCACCCTGCAGCCGCCCTAGACCGGCATGGACGAATCCGTCGGGTGAGATGGATACTCCCCTTTTGCAGCTTTGTGACGAGGAAAGCCTTCTGGGGAGCAAAGTCTTCACGTGTTCGGCAGTGCTGCGGACTATGGGTCAACTGGCTACCGAAACCATGCTGTGGTTTCGGTAGCCAGTTGGTTATTCGGGTTTAGCAGCCAAGAGACCGGAGCCCGCCCAGTATCCCGTTTTGAACATCGGTTACCGTGCGGGCTTCTAGAGGGATTAAAGAGGAAACTTGCAAAATGCAGGACACCGTTCCAAAAAGCTCAACAAAAAAAAAAAAAAAACCGTTTTCGAGAGTTAGGGCGTCGCACTGAGAAACGAAGCAACAGGTGCACATCGTCAACTGATTGCAGACGAAACTGATTGGTAGGACTTGTGTTGTTCGCGTGTACAGGGAATCTACATCTCTCTTTCTGGGAAGGAAGAGTTTTCCTGCATTAGCTTTGTTGCTTCGGTTCATTTAACTTTCTCGTGTGCAGCTGTTGCTCCGAAAATGCGTTGCCTAAAGTACAACAGTACTACACGATGAACTCCAGCAACTCTGCTCGAGCTATAGTCCGGCCTCAAGTGCGGGTGCGACCACACCCGGAAATAGGTGCGCACACCCTATTTCACACACTATATCAGACCCTATTTCACACCCTATTTCCGGGTGTGGCGCACCCGCTTTTGGAGAGTCTGGTTTCACTCGAGCAAAAGTTGCCGAAGTTCACCGTGTACAAAAACACTTCAACCGGAGTCCCCCCCTCTCCCCTGCCTCGAAAAAGAAAGAAGACACCTCGACTTCGTTCTCCGCAAAGCTTAGTGCCGTTCATCATTTCTTTGTTCCTCCATCCACCGCCTTCCGTCAACATTTGCTTTTCATCATGTTCGGTTGTGCGAGCGCCCGATGCTCCTCAGGAAATGCAGAAGATGCGCGCAGAGCCAGGAGACCAGATATTGCTGAAGACCAGCAATATTAAGCCAGCATGACCTTCACGTACCTCTTTCAGGCCGGGTTTCGAACTCTGGAAGGATATCACGTATTGATTATTGGCAGCCCGGCCAAAAATTAGCAGGGATCAAGCTAAGATCGGTCGAAAAAGAAAACAGTGTCGAAGAATGCTAGCGCTTTGAAGTGGTTGCGGGCGAAGTGAAGCGCACGAAGTTGACCCTCCTTCGGACTCTGTCGCGGGTTGTTTTCATTGAGTCCGTTCTTGCATCGGCCGCTCGCTCTTCTTTTTTGAACCGGATACTGTCTTTTGAAAACAAGGCCACTTCTTTCCGCATCTGCTTCGCGTGCCGCGAGAGGACACTGTTCTATCTTTTTAGCTTCCCTTCGCTCAACGAAAGCTGAAGTTTCCCATCAAGGTGTTAGCCGCCGCCGTAGGCCGCGCAGTCGTGAGGAAGAAGAGGGCCCGCAGCGTTACAATCTCAGGTGAACAGCTGCCCCCCCTAGGCACAGTGCAACATACCGTCACGAAAAGAAGGACAAGAAGAAGCAGCAGAAAAAGGCAGACTATTGGCTTGCACTGATGTCATCAGTGACTGATGTACGAAAAAAAAAAAAAAAAAAAACGCAAGGTCTGCATTAACCAGGCCAAGGATGATGAATGATTGGCGCTTGCGAAGTCAGCGCAAACTGCCAAGTACGCCGTTGCCCTAATGCTTTAGCTTCCCCGCGTTATTGCCACCGATTCAAATCTCAGGCTGCTGTTCCGACTCGATCCGGTTTGAATGAGAATGTGGCGGTGCGAAGATCATTTACCCGATCGATGGTCTGTTTGAAATCCTGGATCCGGGAACGAGCATCGCATATCTGCTGGATGTGAATCGCAAGGCGTGACGAAACTGGATGGTGTTCGATCAACGGATCTTGAATGGGAGCGACGGACGATTTCCAAAATCGTGTAGTCTCGTGAGGTTCACACTTCAAAGGGGTATAATGATTTTCCGAGTCTAGAGGTTTGGTAGATTTGAAATTCTCAAATTTAGCTCTCTCGCGAGCTATCCCACGTTTCTGGGGCAGGCCGTGGGGTACCCCCACCCCGGACATTTCTCTACCGTTTTTTCATGGTACTTTTGGGAGTTCACAATTCGTCGAAAATATTTCTCGCGGCGGACAACGGCGTGGCACAGTCGTCAGTGGACGACGTTCCTGACCTACGGGTGGAGGTTCGGTTCCCGCCGGTGGACTTTTTCCGGGTCCGCACTCAGCAAAGGTTCACCTGAAGGGGCGGTCTGGAGGGGCCCTCCCCCCGTACGCGCCCCGAACTTGCTATCATCCCAAACTTAGCACCAGGCCCGACAAATGCCGAGCTTGGCATCATCAGGGTTCAACGGGTTCGGGTTTGCACAAACGCCGGACTGCAAAAAGGTTCGGGTTTGCACAAACGCCGGACAAGGTGCGGGTTTGCACAAACGCCGGACTGGGCAAAACGGTTCGGGTTTGCACCAACGCCGGACTGGACAAAAAGGTTCGGGTTTGCACAACCGCCGGACTGGGCAACAAGGTGCGGATTTGCGCCAATATCAGTCTGAGCAAAACAATTCGGGTTTGCACAAACGCCGGACTGGGCAAAAAGGTTCGGGTTTGCACCAACGCCGGACTGGACAAAAAGGTTCGGGTTTGCACAACCGCCGGACTGGGCAAAAGGTGCGGATTTGCACCAACGTCAGTCTGAGCAAAACAATTCGGGTTGGACAAACGCCGGACCGGCAAAAAGGTTCGGGTTTGCACAAACGCCGGACTGGGCAAAACGGTTCGGGTTGCACAAATGCCGGACTGGCAAAAGGTTCGTGTTTGTACAAACGAAACGTCGGACTGGGCAAAAAGGTTCGGGTTTGCGCAAACGCCGGACTGAGCAAAAGGTTACTTCTAGACTCGCTAAGGGTGGTCCTAACACCCATGTACTTTAGAGTTATAGTTCGCTTGAGAATACGGGATTTTAGAATCTCCGGGCGACCTTCGTCGAATGGGTTCTTTTAAAGCTAATACGTACTGGGTGGGTTTGGAGGGGCATGCATGGCTTCTTTCGTGTACACTTTACGTGCTTGCTTTGATTTTTGTCTGCCCACCCTACTCCGAGACTCGCACCGCTTAATCCTCGCAACAAGTCCTCTGGCTCCTCGGGAGGATCGCAAGCAGGGTACTTGCCACACAAACCTACACTGGTTTGGAAAACTGGGAGCCACTCAACGCGCAGCCCGATTTATTCGCGCAGCTTCCGCTTCCGCTTCCCTTGCACCATAACACCCTTGCAACATAGCTTCACAGGCACCCGGTGCGGAAAAGGCACAAACGAAAAAAAGGGTAAATTAAAAAGGCTGAACCGCCAGCATAACATGTTCTCGTGAACTGGTGTCCGAGTGGGGATAACGCGCCAGTCTGTGTAAGCCGGCAACACCGGTGGGAAAAGCAGGGCATTTCAATCGATCGCACCGCCGAGAGTGAGGCCGTCGCGACCTTTATGACGTGCTTCACCTCTACGAGTCCAAACAGCGTCCACCGGGGACTGGACTGCCGCTGCCCCCTGGTTCGATTCCCGTGACAGATCCGATCGCCCCGTGCAATATTGTTGTCGGCGCGCTTTTGCACTCACTTCGCGGCGTCACTCGACGCTCTCGTCCGCTTCCATCTGCGCTTCCTTCCTCGTGGCGCGGGTTCCTTCGTGCAGCTGCCTAGCGAACACCCAACTTGGATACGGCGGGGGGAGTAGAAGCGGCAACTCTTGGCCCCACCGGGCGCCCCGACTTCGGCTGAACCGCGTCAGTGCGCGAGCCTTGACTGCTGGGCACGGGTGCTGGGGTTCCAAAAGGGAAGAGCGAGTCGTCCCTTCCCCCGCCTGTCCCCTAATAGGCTCACCACCGTCCGCCCCACTGAGGCTGAACTGCGTCAGTGCGCGAGCCTTGACTGCTGGGCACGGGTGCTGGGGTTCCAAAAGGGAAGAGCGAGTCGTCCCTTCCCCCGCCTGTCCCCCAATAGGCTCACCACTGTCCGCCCCACTGAGGGTGAACTGCGTCAGTGCGCGAGCCTTGACTGCTGGGCACGGGTGCTGGGGTTCCAAAAGGGAAGAGCGAGTCGTCCCTTCCCCCGCCTGTCCCCTAATAGGCTCACCACCGTCCGCCCCGCACTGAGGGTGAACTGCGTCAGTGCGCGAGTTTGACTGCTGGACACGGGTGCTGGGGTTCCAAAAGGGAAGAGCGAGTCGTCCCTTCCCCCGCCTGTCCCCTAATAGGCTCACCACCGGCCGCCCCGACTGAGGCTGAACTGCGTCAGTGCGCGAGTTTGACTGCTGGACACGGGTGCTGGGGTTCCAAAAGAGAAGAGCGAGTCGTCCTTCACCCGCCGGCCCACTAATAGGCTCACCACCGGCCGCCCCGACTGAGGCGTCAGTGCGCGAGCCTTGACTGCTGGACACGGGTGCTGGAGTTCCAAAAGAGAAGAGCGAGCCGTCCTTCCCCCGCCCGTCCCTAGTAGGCTCTCCCACCGGCCGCTCCCGAAATGCAGCCGAGCCGGCTGGGGGAAGATGCGGACATCCTCAGCCAGTTCTACGACGAGCGGGCGGCGGCCATGCGGCAGAAGATCCACCTCCTGCAGGAGCTGAACCGCCGGCAGGCCGCCGGCGAAGCGCTGCCCGGCGGGTTGGCCGATCTGGCCGCCAATCCGGCGTTCCGGAAGTCGCCGCCCGCGTTCCCAGCGTCTCCGAGCATCACGTCCCCGCTGTCCGACGACTTGAACGACGGGGCACCGGACGAGGACAAAGGGGATGAAGACAAGCGGCAGCAGGAATCCTGCCTGTCGGTTCTGTCCGCCCAGGAGCACGAGCTCCAGCGGAAGGTCGACCGCAACAGGAGGCTGCTCGAAGCCCGCGAATCCCGCGCCGAGGCGGACGGGGAAGCCGCTGCGAAAAAGCGCGCAGCGGCGCGCGCGAAGAAGCAGCAGCAGCGGAAGAAGTCGACCCGCCGCGCCCTCGAAGCGGAGGTCCGCCTCCTCGAGACCCGGGTCACCGCCGCCCTCACGGCCTCCCGCCGCGGCCTCTCGGAAGCCCCCGCCGCCTCGCGCGGGCCCGCGGTGACGGTCGTGGTCGTCGCGGGCACTCCGGAGGCGTCGGAGCATCTCCGCGCCGTTTTCGACCCGAAACACTGCCCGGGCGCTGTTTTCCACCACATCGTTCTTCCATACAGCGCCGCGGAGGAGGCTGTCGAGGGGTTCGTGCGGGAGAGCCTTGCGCCGCTGGCGGCGGATTTGTGCTTTCTGCACCTTCCGTTGTCGTGTCAGGAATCGCCGGGGTTCAGCCTCTCAGACCTCCCCTCCCGCTCCCGCCGGGCGATGCAGCGCCCGTGCTCCTTCGTCGGTATCGCTGACACGCCGGAGCTCCGCCAAACCCTCGTCGACAAGGGCTGCCTCGTCACCCTGCAGCCGCCCGTCCACCCGGCCGCGGTCGCGTCGCTGATCGCGCAGCTGGCGGCCGGCCGGCCCGCGCCGCAGCCGCGCGCCGCAGCCCCGCTTTTCTCCCCGGCGGACAGCCCGCAGCCGCCTCGGTCCTCCTCCTTCTCGGCGCCGGAGCCGGCGCAACTGGCTCTACCGGCGCACGGCGAGGGCAGGGCTCGGTGGGTGCAGAGGGAAGGCGCGCGAGGCGGCATCCGGCTGATTTCGCCGGCGCCCGGCGACCGGACGCCGACGCCGCCGCGCTCGGCTTCGGGCCGCAGCGGAGGTGCTGCTGCTGGCGGGTGGCCTGCAGGCGGTGTGCGGCTGTGGTCGCCGGGCGAGTCGTTGGTCGGTTCGTCGGTGCGCGCCGGGCCGCGGCAAGGCGCAGCCGGCCGCCGGCGGAGGCCGGAGGACTGCTCGCCGGGCCGCCGGCAGCAGCAGCCGTCGTCGCCGCCGCCCTTGTGGCAGCGGCAGCTGGCGCGGCAGGAGCAGGAGCAGGAGCAGCAGCAGTTGCAGCTGCAGCAGGAAGCGCACCGCCTGGAGCAGCAGCAGCAGCAGCAGCCGTCGCCGCCGCCCTTGTGGCAGCAGCAGCTGGCGCGGCAGCAGCGGGACCAGCAGCAGCAGCAGCTGCAGCTGCAGCAGGAAGAGCACCGCCTGGAGCAGCAGCGCCAGCAGCAGCGACGCGACCAGCGCCAACGGGAACAGCTGCACCAGCAGCAAGAGCAGCAGCAGCAACAACAGAAACGACAGCAACAACAGCAGCAGCAGCAACACCAGCAGCAGCAGCAGCACCTGCAAGACCAGCAACAGCTGCTGCCTGTATCGCCCGTGAGCTCGTCGGTGCTGCTGGTGAGTCCGCGGTCGCCTCGAGGCTCGCGCGCCGGGTCGATGCTGTTCTCCCCGCGGTCGGGCCACTGGCGAATGTCCCTCGGCGAGGACAGCCTGCGCCAGCAGCAGCACGCAGACCGGCCGTTGGAAGCCACGATGGGGCCGCTGAAGGCGTCGGTCAACGAGCTGCGGACGACCGTGCCCGTGTCGGAGGACGCGGCCATGCGGCGGCTGGCGGCCGCGAAAGACACGCCGGCCGACAAAAACGGCAAAGCCAACCCCACCGCACACGACAAGTCAGCAGACCCTGACAGTTCATTCCCCGCTGGCCTCTCAGGTTCAGATGACCGTGCCTACCCCGTCGACCAATGGAGCCGCAAGAGCCCCCGCTACCCCCCAACCCCCACCTTCGACGAAGCGAACGGCAGGCAGGGCATGGACGCGAGCCAAGTGTACCTGGGCGCTTCCTCCAGAGCCTCGTGGCTGGTGTCGCCCATGACGTCGAAGGCCGGCAATTCGCCGTGCATCATCCTCAACGGCGGCAATCCTTCGGACCCCGAGTTCACCCGCCTCCCCTCGAGAGCCTCCATACCGGACCTAGCACTCGCCAAGGAAGCCTCCGACGCGCTCAGTCCCTTGAGCGAGGACACTCCTCTTGCAGCACATACGTACCAAACAGTGTCAACCCCAGTGAACCTCGCGGACTCGATGGGATCGTCCAAAAAACCGAAGGGTCAGGGGTCTATGCCTGTCCCATATTTGCCGTCGCCTTCAGCTTCTTCTTCGTTCCAGAACTCGAAGCACGTCGTCTTCAGCTCCGGGAATCCGGACCACCGTCCGCCCAGCGATGAGTTGTCGATAGACGGCGTCACGTTCCACAACGTGCCCGCCAGGGGTCTTTCGCATTCGCCGTACCAGGCGGGCCTCGACTCGCACCGGTCCGCGGTGACCATGTCTTCGTTCGCGTCCCACGGAACGACAGCTCCTTGGATTTCACCGCTGACCCCGGCCCTGCGCCCGCCGGCGTATCTCTCCACGCGCGAGCCGACGCCGCCGAGCCTTCGGCTCCCCGCGGATACCGACAGCCCCACGGCGGCTGCCTCCGGAGCGATGGTCCCGGGGGGAGGCCCGAGGAGTGTCTCGCCGGGTCCGTCGCACCTGGCCGCGGTGCTCGCGGTGCGGGCCGCGGCGGGCGGCGACGACTCCGTGTTCGCGGCGCCGGCGGCGGGCGGCGGCCGCTGCGCCGACGAGCGGCGGGTGCGCGCCCTCGAAGACGAGGCGCGCGAGCTCCGGCGGCAGCTGCAGGGGCAGCACGAGGGCAGGCGGCGGCAGCTCGCCGCCGTGCTGCAGAAGGCGCTCGACAGCGACGGCGCCCGGAAGGCAGCCGGCGCGAGCCCCAACCGCCAGCAGTCGCCGCGGCGCGCCCCACCCTCGCAGGAGCATGCTGATCTGATGGTACCCTTTTTTTTTGTATAAACACCTGCTTTGTAGGAAATACTTGAGGAGGCTGCCAGCTGCAAAAGATCAAAGGTGGTAAATGTGCTGTAGCCCACACGAAACACAGGTGAATCTGGGTTCAGTGGCGGGCGTAAGCGTTCAACAAAAAAACCCATTTTGTAGTTGTATTGTTTCTCCCCCTCTAGCCTCCTTCGAAGTAAGCACAAGGCAGCCCCTCGAGTATTTTTTTGTCGTATACGATCGCAGATCTTAGAAGATTAATATATCCGACGAATACCTAACACTCGTTACAGGTTAAATAACCCCGTCGCTATCCCGAAAACATCGTAACTTCACCCCTCGCTTGCCCACCCACCCTTGCCCCCTTTTTCTGAAGCCGTGTCCTGAGGCGTCACGACGATTGTGACAAACACACCGAATCACTGCCTGACCTTTCTACTTTCGATTTATGCATCATCTGCGACGGTGAAGACGAAGCAGCAGACGGAGCCAGTATACGCAGTAGGAGGAGGATGTGTTATTGCATAAGCACCTGCTTTGTAGGAAATACTTGAGGAGGCTGCCAGTTGCGAAATCTCAAAGGGTGGAATTCATCGGCATGCCGAGGACTCCCCACTATCGCAATAACATTCCAAATCTCAAAGGAGGTAAATGTGCTGTAGCCCACACGAAACACAGGTAAATCTGGGTTTAGTGTCGGACAGAAAATGCCCACGTAGCTGTATTGTTTTCTCCCCCTCTAGCCTCTTTCGGAATGAGCACAAGGCAGTCCTCGAGTACTTTTTGTTATATCAGCCTATATTCAGGCTAACAGAGCAAGCATCTGCTCCACTTCATGGGGCACTCTGGCCGAGCCACTTCACGAGTGAGCAGCGGCACCTCCCCTTAATGCGAGCACGAGAAAGCGACCCTGATGTGCCCTGGTTATCCTTCGATTCAGACGTTAAACCCCTGCACTTGAACTCACACAACACACAGGAACTGTTGCGAGGCTTCAAAGAGAACGCGTCGTCTGAGCACGAGGATGCGTTGCTTGCGAGCATAGCCGCTTTCGTCGACGCGCAGGAGCACAAAAAGGCGAACGAGCTTTCGCAGCTGACGAAGGAAGTGACGGAGCTCCGCGGGGAGCTTGAGCGGCTCGAAGACCTCAACGACGTCCTGCTGGCGGTACATTTTAACGACGTGCCCCCGCCGGCGCTTGCGTAGTCAGCTTCGCACGTGCACTCCGGAGGGTGCCACCGTGGCAAGCATGCAGCTCTACGGAGGTGCGGCAGACGGGGCTGCACCTCCGACAGGACCGATCGTTTGCAGTACCCCACTGAGGGGATTTGTGCACAACAGGAGGTGCGAAAGTGCATGTGCAAACCACACCGGAAGTGGGTGGTTTCTCCTAGCCAATCGTTGCAAAATTGGGGCAGCGTTTTTCGGATGCCACGCAGCGAGACTAGCGGAGGGCTCATTGGGTTACCAACGACACCTCCACGAACGCAACTTCAGCATGGTGACATCGGTGGACGAAACGAGTTTTCTACCCGATTCATCGAGCTTGTTTCATGAAGCCGTCGAGAGAAACGAGAACAACCTGGGGTCGGGAGCGAACTCGGATGATCCCGAATCTCTTCCCGAATCCCCGATGACCTTCGGGCGAAAAAGTGGCGATTTTTGCCCCAAATGAGCGGGTAGCCAGCGGGGTTTCAGTGGCAGAGCGATCTTTTTTTTTGGCGGCATCGTGGAACGAAACCGCACCTCGAGCCTCTATGGTCAACCGGAGACTTTGAAACCACAAGTGCCGCTAGAAAAGGGGCGAGGACTCCCCCCCGCCCTTTGAGAGGAAAAATGAAAAAGAAAGAAAATAAGATTCTGTTGTACCCGAAAGTGAGAATGTAACGATCGTTGTTCATATCGCGCCAACTACTTCTCCCATTCTTTTGCTTTGCATTCGTTGCTGTCGGCTTAGGGTGCCTTGGGTGCTTTACCGAGATGCGCACTTAAGGGACTGCGCGGGGCTTATAGCGCGCGGAAGAGAGCCAATAGCCGGTTTGTGATGTCCCTAAATGTTCTAGACCGCACTCGCACTGCTTCTCGAAAATCGATTATCCTCAGTGTTGGACATTACAGGTGGGCATTGCTGACAGTTATTGCTGCTGGGCATTGCAGCCACCACAAAATATTACCCCCGCGGAACAGCAGGCTCCTGTACATAGGTTCGTCACGCTTGGCAGATTCCCTCGGAAAGTCATGAGACTGCGTGCGACTAATAACGCACGGAAGCTGTGCTGCACCTAAATGCCCGTGTCTGCTCGCGGTTAGCATGCTGACGCACTAAATGCGATACACTGTGCGATGGCAAGGTGGAAATACCCGACCCCAGGAGAATGTCACACGCACTTTAGCTCTCGTCTCCAACCCGAAAAAAAGAAATCTCACCCGGTGACCGAGGCGTAGCTTCCCCACCCCGATACGAGTGCAAGAGTCGGAAGGCAAAGCTGCCGAGTGGGCAAACTGGCTGAAAGTGACGTGCACACCCTGTAAATGAGAGCGAGCAAACCTTGTCCTAACTGAAGCGCGTCATCAAAACCTCCTACCACGAAATATGGAATGTCACCAAACTGATGTCGTCCCTCGGGATCGACGGTACCACAACAGTAGAAACGTCAAGAAACAATAGGAAGTGAGAGCGCGCTCTAAAATAAGTCGAATCGTCGGCAATACACTCACACACATCCGTGGACACACTCTCGCTAAGGGGGGCGCCACGTTAAAACGAGTCCGCAACACTCACACACATACTGTCACTACCACGGATACGATACGCATACTTGTAATCCGACACCTTACCCTCTCGACGATGGTCACCCGGAGGCATTGAAACCCCGGATCCAGCGAACTTTCACTCTAAAACTGGAAGGAATGTACTTGGTGTCACAAACAGTCACAGACATGGCTAGCCATTACTCATTAGCCATTACTCATAGTGGAAGTGTGCACCAAAGACACAACCCGCCACCCACGTAGCCCTTACTTGCTCTAAGAGAACCCGAGACCCTGAACCATCGAACTTCCAAACCACAACAAACGCTAGAACCCATTTAACAAAGGTCACCCTAACAGTCCGGAATCTTAAGCGATAGTTCCTCCGTTATAACGCTTCATGACATCGTCATGACTTGCGGTGCTTCTGAGACCACCTGTTTCACAGGCTTGTGAATCTTGGAAGCCCCAGTCGCTGTCACCTTGCAAATAACGTGTTCAAGGGCAGCGTGCTCAATAATTTTAACTCCAAAAAAACTCAACTCTAGCGATCGGGGCGTAGCCTCCCCATCCCACCCACTCACCACCCCCCTTCTTGCATGTTGTGCCCGCAATGAAGTGTCAGCTTGGAACTGACACGAACAAGAGGAATCCTACTGGTTAATTAAACCACAGCACTTCGCTTCATCACAGCGGTGGCGAGTGGAATGAGACTTCTGCCCAGTATCCTGAATGTCAACGCTGAGAGATCAGGTCAAGCGCGGGTAAACGGCGGGAGTAACTATGACTCTCTTAAGGTAGCCAAATGCATCGTCTTCTAATTAAAGAAACGCTAAAGACGCGCATGAATGGGCCAATGAGATTCCTTCTGTCCCTACCTACTATCTGGCGAAACAGCAGTCAAGGGAACGGACTTGAAACTGTCAGCGGGGAAAGAAGACCCTGTTGAGTTTGACTCTAGTCTGACTTTTTGCAGTGACACGAGAGGTGTAGAATAGGTGGGAGGCCGCAACAATGAAATACTCTTGTTGTCGCTTTACTTATCCAATGATGGGAAGACGGCAGCTGCTCCTTGTGGGGTTAGGGTCTTCGGATCCGTAGCTTATCCGTTTCTCCGTTTCCAGCGACAAACGACCCCGCCCACGGTTTCCCACCGCAACCCGGCTTCTCCCTGGAGCCGCTCTGCCACCGGTGGACCCACCCACCGTGACGGCACCACTCCCCCACCTCCCACGGCCCTCGTGCCGTCACGTAGACACGAGCATCTCTTCGCCTCCCCGCTCCACCGACAATGGGCGACCGTAGAGAAGGCGAGGGCGGGAGGAAGGAATGTACTTGGTGTCGGTCGCAAACAGTCCCGGACATGGCCAGTCATTGCTCCTATTGAAAGTGTCCACCAAATAAACAAACCGCCACCCACGTGCTCTAAGAGAACCGGAGACCCTAAAACACCGAACCTCTAAACCACAATAAACGCTAGAGAACCCATTTAACAAAGGTCAGCCAGAGACCCTAAGGTATCTCAAGCGATAGTTTCCCCGTTATACCCTAACTCCAAAAAAACTCAACTCCAGCGATCGGGGCGTAACCTCCCCATCCCACCCACTCACGACCCCCCCCGCCCACGGTTTCCCACCGCAACCCGGCTTCTTCCTGGAGCCGCTCTGCCACTGGTGGACCCACCCACCGTGACGGCACCACTCCCCCACCCCCTCCCACGGCCCTCGCGCCGTCACGTAGACACGAGCATCTCTTCGCCTCCCCGCTCCACCGACAATGGGCGAGCGTAGAGAAGGTGAGGGTGGCCGCGCGGAGCCCATCAACATCTTTTGGGCGTGGATCTGCCCTGTGTACCTCAAGAAGCCGGAGCCGAAAGCCGAGAAATTCGCAGGGAAATGGTTCGACCGATACACAGCGGGCCCCGAAGGCTACGACGCCCTGGTCATCAAGCAGCTCGAGGCCAACCGTGAGGCGAATCCGGAAACCTACTCTCTCTACCCCACAGACAACGTGTCGCAGTCAAAGGTGTGCGCGTTCTGCTTTTGCTGCGGCCTCTTGTATTCGACGTGCCGATCCTGCAATTCTCCCGAAAAAGGAATAGGAAAAATCCACAAATACTAACGCTACCGCAAACCCGGAACCCGCGGGAACTCCCTTCTTCTTGGAAGACGCACGTAATTTGTGGTCCCCGGTCTATTCTTCACGGGTCTCTTCATCGGAGCTGCACGCGAGCACAAATTCGCCGAAAAAGGTCTGCTACATGGGCCAGCAAAGAAATGTCACCAACCAGTGGGTCGATTCGTCCTTCCCCGTGAAAACCTGTCTCGGTGCCCCGCATCTGGTAAAGACCCACGAACCATGCATGGTCCCCGGGTCGATTTTTCACGGTTCTCTTCATCGGAGCTCAGAAAACCGTCAAAAAAGGTCTGCTTTGCGGACCAAGAAAAAAACCAACTTTTTTCCAGATCTCCAAAATGCCTCTTCTATTCAAGGTACCTCTTGTATTCAAGGTACCTCCTGTGTTCGACCCCCCCCCCCCCCCCCCATAGATGGAAACATAAAACCCAAAACCCAAGGTCACCAGACACCTAGTATTTGGTGGCCAGCCACTACTGGGCGGCTGGTCGTTTTTCCCGATCTTATATACACACCTCCGAATCTAAACGGGCGAAGCCCGGCTTTTCTTTGCACCAATCCTTCCAAATAAGAGGGGGGGATCCGGGGGGCACCGCCCCCCGGCCGAACGGTACGGTACAGCGACACAGATCGTGCGGTGAAAAACCTCAAGCTTCACGGATTTCCGAGGGAATCTGTGAAGCTTTACGAAGCTTCTCACACTCGTATTTCTTAGTTTCGAGTCCCCCACCAACGAGACCTGTAACCGAGTTTAACTAGTGCGTAACCAGTCTGTAACCACTGTAACCGGGTGTAACCAGTCTGTAACCGGGATGTTACCGCTTTAACCACTTGTAACCAGCATGTAACCACTGTAACCGAGTGTAACCAGTCTGTAACCGGGATGTAACCGCTGTAACCACTTGTAACCAGCATGTAACCACTGTAACCGAGTGTAACCAGTCTGTAACCGGGATGTAACCGCTGTAACCACTTGTAACCAGCATGTAACCACTGTAACCGAGTGTAACCAGTCTGTAACCGGGATGTAACCGCTGTAACCACTTGTAACCAGCATGTAACCACTGTAACCGAGTGTAACCAGTCTGTAACCGGGATGTAACCGCTGTAACCACTTGTAACCAGCATGTAACCACTGTAACCGAGTGTAACCAGTCTGTAACCGGGATGTAACCGCTGTAACCACTTGTAACCAGCATGTAACCACTGTAACCGAGTGTAACCAGTCTGTAACCGGGATGTAACCGCTGTAACCACTTGTAACCAGCATGTAACCACTGTAACCGAGTGTAACCAGTCTGTAACCGGGATGTAACCGCTGTAACCACTTGTAACCAGCATGTAACCACTGTAACCGAGTGTAACCAGTCTGTAACCGGGATGTAACCGCTGTAACCACTTGTAACCAGCATGTAACCACTGTAACCGAGTGTAACCAGTCTGTAACCGGGATGTAACCGCTGTAACCACTTGTAACCAGCATGTAACCACTGTAACCGAGTGTAACCAGTCTGTAACCGGGATGTAACCGCTGTAACCACTTGTAACCAGCATGTAACCACTGTAACCGGGTGTAACCAGTCTGTAACCGGGATGTAACCGCTGTAACCACTTGTAACCAGCATGTAACCACTGTAACCGAGTGTAACCAGTCTGTAACCGGGATGTAACCGCTGTAACCACTTGTAACCAGCATGTAACCACTGTAACCGAGTGTAACCAGTCTGTAACCGGGATGTAACCGCTGTAACCACTTGTAACCAGCATGTAACCACTGTAACCGAGTGTAACCAGTCTGTAACCGGGATGTAACCGCTGTAACCACTTGTAACCAGCATGTAACCACTGTAACCGAGTGTAACCAGTCTGTAACCGGGATGTAACCGCTGTAACCACTTGTAACCAGCATGTAACCACTGTAACCGAGTGTAACCAGTCTGTAACCGGGATGTAACCGCTGTAACCACTTGTAACCAGCATGTAACCACTGTAACCGAGTGTAACCAGTCTGTAACCGGGATGTAACCGCTGTAACCACTTGTAACCAGCATGTAACCACTGTAACCGAGTGTAACCAGTCTGTAACCGGGATGTAACCGCTGTAACCACTTGTAACCAGCATGTAACCACTGTAACCGAGTGTAACCAGTCTGTAACCGGGATGTAACCGCTGTAACCACTTGTAACCAGCATGTAACCACTGTAACCGAGTGTAACCAGTCTGTAACCGGGATGTAACCGCTGTAACCACTTGTAACCAGCATGTAACCACTGTAACCGAGTGTAACCAGTCTGTAACCGGGATGTAACCGCTGTAACCACTTGTAACCAGCATGTAACCACTGTAACCGAGTGTAACCAGTCTGTAACCGGGATGTAACCGCTGTAACCACTTGTAACCAGCATGTAACCACTGTAACCGAGTGTAACCAGTCTGTAACCGGGATGTAACCGCTGTAACCACTTGTAACCAGCATGTAACCACTGTAACCGAGTGTAACCAGTCTGTAACCGGGATGTAACCGCTGTAACCACTTGTAACCAGCATGTAACCACTGTAACCGAGTGTAACCAGTCTGTAACCGGGATGTAACCTGCTTGTAACCAGCATGTAACCACTGTAACCGAGTGTAACCAGTCTGTAACCGGGATGTAACCGCTGTAACCACTTGTAACCAGCATGTAACCACTGTAACCGAGTGTAACCAGTCTGTAACCGGGATGTAACCGCTGTAACCACTTGTAACCAGCATGTAACCACTGTAACCGGTGTAACCAGTCTGTAACCGGGATGTAACCGCTGTAACCACTTGTAACCAGCATGTAACCACTGTAACCGAGTGTAACCAGTCTGTAACCGGGATGTAACCGCTGTAACCACTTGTAACCAGCATGTAACCACTGTAACCGAGTGTAACCAGTCTGTAACCGGGATGTAACCGCTGTAACCACTTGTAACCAGCATGTAACCACTGTAACCGAGTGTAACCAGTCTGTAACCGGGATGTAACCGCTGTAACCACTTGTAACCAGCATGTAACCACTGTAACCGAGTGTAACCAGTCTGTAACCGGGATGTAACCGCTGTAACCACTTGTAACCAGCATGTAACCACTGTAACCGAGTGTAACCAGTCTGTAACCGGGATGTAACCGCTGTAACCACTTGTAACCAGCATGTAACCACTGTAACCGAGTGTAACCAGTCTGTAACCGGGATGTAACCGCTGTAACCACTTGTAACCAGCATGTAACCACTGTAACCGAGTGTAACCAGTCTGTAACCGGGATGTAACCGCTGTAACCACTTGTAACCAGCATGTAACCACTGTAACCGAGTGTAACCAGTCTGTAACCGGGATGTAACCGCTGTAACCACTTGTAACCAGCATGTAACCACTGTAACCGGGTGTAACCAGTCTGTAACCGGGATGTAACCGCTGTAACCACTTGTAACCAGCATGTAACCACTGTAACCGAGTGTAACCAGTCTGTAACCGGGATGTAACCGCTGTAACCACTTGTAACCAGCATGTAACCACTGTAACCGAGTGTAACCAGTCTGTAACCGGGATGTAACCGCTGTAACCACTTGTAACCAGCATGTAACCACTGTAACCGAGTGTAACCAGTCTGTAACCGGGATGTAACCGCTGTAACCACTTGTAACCAGCATGTAACCACTGTAACCGAGTGTAACCAGTCTGTAACCGGGATGTAACCGCTGTAACCACTTGTAACCAGCATGTAACCACTGTAACCGAGTGTAACCAGTCTGTAACCGGGATGTAACCGCTGTAACCACTTGTAACCAGCATGTAACCACTGTAACCGAGTGTAACCAGTCTGTAACCGGGATGTAACCGCTGTAACCACTTGTAACCAGCATGTAACCACTGTAACCGGGTGTAACCAGTCTGTAACCGGGATGTAACCGCTGTAACCACTTGTAACCAGCATGTAACCACTGTAACCGAGTGTAACCAGTCTGTAACCGGGATGTAACCGCTTTAACCAGCATGTAACCACTGTAACCGGGTGTAACCAGTCTGTAACCGGGATGTAACCGCTGTAACCACTTGTAACCAGCATGTAACCACTGTAACCGAGTGTAACCAGTCTGTAACCGGGATGTAACCGCTTTAACCACTTGTTGAATTTGGCTGGTTACATTGAGGTTACACTGTTTTTCAGTCAAATTAGGCTGGTTACATTGAGGTTACACTGTTTTTGAGTCGGATTCTGCTGGTTACATTGAGGGCACACTGTTTTTCAGTCAAATTAGGATGGTTACATTGAGGTTACACTGTTTTTCAGTAAAATTTGGCTGGTTACATTGAGGTTACACTGTTTTTCAGTAAAATTTGAATGTTTTTCAGTCGAATTCGGCCGGTTACATTGAGGGTACACTGTTTTTCAGTCAAATTTGTACCCTCAATGTAACCAGCAGAATCCGAGTCAAAACCAGTGTAACCTCAATGTAACCAGCCTAATTTGACTGAAAAACAGTGTGCCCTCAATGTAACCAGCCAAATTTGACTGAAAAACAGTGCACCTTCAATGTAACCAGCCAAATTTGACAGAAAAACAGTGTACCCTCAATGTAGCCGGCCGAATTCGACTGAAAAACATTCAAATTTTACTCAGTGTAACCTCAATGTAAGCCAAATTTGACTGAAAAACAGTGCAACCTCAATGTAACCCGCAGAATCCGAGTCAAAAACAGTGTAACCTCAATGTAACCAGCCAAATTTGACTGAAAAACATTCAAATTTGACAGAAAAACAGTGTAACCTCAATGTAACCAGCCACTGTTTTTCAGTCAAATTTGGCTGGTTACATTGAGGGCACACTGTTTTTCAGTCAAATTAGGCTGGTTACATTGAGGTTACACTGTTTTTCAGTCAAATTTGGCTGGTTACATTGAGGGTACACTGTTTTTCTGTCAAATTTGGCTGGTTACATTGAAGGTACACTGTTTTTCAGTCAAATTTGGCTGGTTACATTGAGGGCACACTGTTTTTCAGTCAAATTAGGCTGGTTACATTGAGGTTACACTGTTTTTCAGTCAAATTTGGCTGGTTACATTGAGGTTACACTGTTTTTCAGTAAAATTTGAATGTTTTTCGTCGAATTCGGCCGGTTACATTGAGGGTACACTGTTTTTCTGTCAAATTTGGCTGGTTACATTGAAGGTGCACTGTTTTTCAGTCAAATTTGGCTGGTTACATTGAGGGCACACTGTTTTTCAGTCAAATTAGGCTGGTTACATTGAGGTTACACTGTTTTTGACTCGGATTCTGCTGGTTACATTGAGGGTACACTGTTTTTCAGTCAAATTTGGCTGGTTACATTGAGGGCACACTGTTTTTCAGTCAAATTAGGCTGGTTACATTGAGGTTACACTGTTTTTCAGTCAAATTTGAATGTTTTTCAGTCAAATTTGGCTGGTTACATTGAGGTTACACTGTTTTTGACTCGGATTCTGCGGGTTACATTGAGGTTGCACTGTAGTGCGTCTGCGGTCGAAAACTGCCATTCAGTGTTGCAGCTTTGCGGAGCTCCGGCTCGCACCTTGTCGCCGGCCTTCTTCGCCGTCTGCTCTTGTGCGGCGGCTTCGTAGGCGCGCATCACAGCTTCAAACGGCTGGTTCGCTATTTGTGGTCTCTTGTTGAGTCTGGCCATGTTCCGCCTCCGAGAGACGTCAGGACGTTGACTTGCATCTCAAGCGCCGGGTGCATCGGCGTCTGCACGATACTCGTCAGCCGTCGCATCGCGCTCTTCATCGCGTACGATTTCGAGGTCGCCGAGTCCCGATACTCGGCTGTCGCTCGTCTCTGAACCTCATCCATCGCGCGATTCGAAAGAGCATCGGCGTCGATATTCTGCTCGCGCGGCACGTGCTCCAACTTGATGTCGGTGCCTTTCTGCCGCAGTTCCGCCACCTCTGCCTGCGCCCTCGTCTTGTACGGTCGCCGAGCTTCGGAACAGCGCGCGTTTCCTGTCATCTGGTCAACGACAACTCCGCTGTCCCCCCGAACAACCAGCTCTCCGCTCAGCCCTGGCTGGTCCGCCAACGCAGCTACCTCATCGCCTGGGCAGCAGCCGAAAGCTCAAGGCACCCCTTCCGCGGGTGCTCGATCACAAGTTGCCCCGGCTGCCAAAGCATCTACCGCGTCGCAGCCCATCGCCACGAAGCACCCCTTCCGCGGGTGCTCGTTCACGAGTTACCCCAGCCGCCAACGCAGCTACGTCGTCGCCTGCCATCACTGCTCAATCAAGACCTGCCCCTTCTCGGCCAAGAGGGTCCATATCAGCCTCTGCAGCGCCGTCTGCCGTAGCAGCTCCATAGCAGCCTGCATCTGCTTCGCCTATTCTGCTCCCTGTTGTTACGGCTTCAGCGAAATTTCATTTTTTTGGTAAAAACAAAGACGGCTTGCTTGCTAGGACTTTTCACTTTGATTCTCACCCTGACCTGGAACTGGGGAAAACTGAAAGCACAGCTTCGGAGTTTCTTTCCTTGTCTTGCCATTCGGGACGTTGTCCGCAAGCATACTCTGCGTCTGATGATAGATAATGTTGAATATTCCGGCTATCCCATACGAGTTGAAGGTTCGGAGGGGTAACTTGCGGGGAATGATTGTATTTTGATATTCCCGCAAATATATGCCACATACTGTAATCTATTGTATAGTCCGAGACTAGAGGTATGCTAATAGCTCTATCGAGCCAACCCCACTTTTTAGGGGGTCTGCGGGCGAAGCCCGGGGGCACTTTTTTATAGTGTCGTTTCGTAAAGGGTCTCCTTAGGAAGTTTTCCCCCCTTGGAACTGGTACCGTTATGGCAGAGTGAACGGTGCACGTCTTCGGGGCTTGAAGACCCCGGTTCGAACCCGGCCGAGGACACTTTTCCGGTCGATAATGATTTTTCGGGGTTTGTTGGTTTTCAGGTCTAATGTGCCCTTTACTTTAACTGCTGCCTCTAGTCTCGCTGGGCGCCGGTCTTTACCGGCGCAAATGTACTTTTCGGGACAACCACTAGAAGCACTGGGTTTCCGAAGATCAACGCGAAAAAACGCCGAAGGCATACCTTGGCGTACCGTACCGTCCGGCCGGGGGGCTTGGCCCCCCGGACCCCCCATTCTTCAAACTTTCACAAAATCCGTGAGGTGGGCCTCGAATTCTTCTAAGTACAAACGCTGGTGTCCTGGACAAGCCACCCCCCCCAGGAAACATAAAACCCAAAACCCAGACGGGCCAGATTCAGTTTCCACCCCTGCCCCCCCCCCCCCCCAGTAGTAAGGAGGAGAAAATAGTTGGGTCGCAGCTCTCGACAAAAGAGTGCTTTTATTCTTCGCTTTTCCTCACGAACGGGGGTCGGTCCTGCTTTTGGCTTTGTAGGTTCTCGACTCCCCGGATCGTGGATAGCACAAAGTCAAGGTGAGGTTCCTGGCTCATGCCAAAGCACCGCCGCCCGGGTTAAGGGGTTGCGGCATCAGGCGTGGCCAGGGCCAGGGAGGCTGTTCGGAGGGGGTCACCACCCACCGAAATTTGTTGCATTAGTGTGATCCCAGTGGCACCCAGTCTTTTCTTTCTGTGTATGCATCTGCTTTGAAGGAAGTACTTGAGGCTTGCGAAATCTCAAGGAGGAATACACAAGCTCTTCCCCCACCGAGAGTCTCTTGTTTCTCGAAGAGAAAAGTTTTTAGCCACATGCAATGTGTGAGGAAACTGAACCACCCAAGTAGGACCTTCTGATCATGTTCATTTGCAAATTTGCAACCTGAAATTCCGTCCAGGATTTGGGCTCAGGGTAGTGCGGTCAACGAAACTCTAGTTTTCCATAATAAACCAAAACTACGCATTCCTTTCTACTTTCTCCTACTCTCGCGGAGTACGGTTTTCTCACACAACAAAATATCAACTTCCCAATTACTTCCAACTTTCTCCTTTACCTTGCATCAAATAGGTGTCACGGCAAGTTTTGGCAGCCGCTGCTTAACAAAATTTGACGTGGGCGGCTTTAGATCTTCATCTGAATGACACCTCAACCACAATATGTTGTCGACAACAAACAAGTAAAAGAATAAAACAAAACTACGCATCTCTTTTCCGCAGTGTCCTAGCAGAGCCCTTGCCAATGCCGCACGCGCCTGCTTCACGCAATACACAAACACTTAGATGGACTGGAGGCACCGCATGCCACGAGGCGAAGCGTGGCCTGTGTTCTCAGACATGCGGCCGCCCGAGTTCGCAGTTGCCTACGATTCGATGAAGTATGCCTGCTCTTCACCAGTTTCAGCCACCCCCAGGGACTTTGTTGTTGTTGTTAGGATCGGTCCGTCCGGCACTCAGCGGCGAGGTTGTATTTCTTTTACGTAAAGCGCCACCTTGGAAGGCAATGCTAGCAGACAAAAAACCGAAGGGATCCCAAGTGCTGTAACTACCGAACACGTGTTAATCGGACGTGACGTCATGCGAGTCGACCCCTACACGCACATGACACACAAAAACAACAGGGGAAAAGTCCTGCGTGAAAAACACAAACACGCACGCAAATCAGGTTGTGTTTGTAATTGTATTTGCCCCTCCACTACTATATTTCCTGCCTTCCATTCGGAGTCAAAGCAGCTACGTCGAGTATTCCTGAAACAACATACGTGGACATGTCACTACAAAAAAGGCTGGCAGCATTGAAACCCGCCATGTAAAAATACAAAGCAGGTCCTTCGCACACAGTGGGGAAGTGCATGCCACCCGTGAAGGGGGGGCCTCGCATACAAAGCAGATCCCCGGCTCGTACGCGCTCGCAACCCAACGCAAGACAACAAACAATACCACAGAGAAATGAAGTACTACCACGACCAATACCAGCACTGCGCTGGCAGCCTCGGCGACGACCATCCAACCTGTCGAAAAGCCGAGTGGTACTACATGAGGTCCCGATCGCCGGTTTTGGGCGGTTTCTACGAAGAGATGGGCGAGCTCGGGCATTGGGACACCATGAGGAAGTGGGGCGTTAAGCCTCGTAGCAGGTGTGACTTCTCTCGCGCAAGAATCTTTTTCTATTTCGGCGCCATACTTAATCTCACGGGGTGCCCTACAGTGCATATTGCGTCTCTTTGTTGGTGTGCACTTCCAAACCTGTTTTGTTCAACTAACGGGAGTCTGCCATCGATCTGTTTTTGTTCTTGACAAATCGCATTTGTTAGACACAGAAAAGACGCGGGCACTGCGTGGGTTGATTCGTGTATTCCGAACACGGAAGAGAAACGCTGGCAGCGTGTTGGGGAGAAGATTCGCCTAACGATCATATTCACTCACTAGCAGGCCAACCCACTCGGCAATCCTTCCCCGGCACGTACGAACCGAAGAACCCGCCCATCATTACCAAACCCAAGCAACTGTAGCCGTAACGGTAGAGGGAGGGTCTAATAATAACACCATTGTTGCTATTCGATTTGTCGAGTACGAAAAAGGTTCCGGATAGCCGAACAGTAGCAGGATCAAATAGTGGTAGTGTTTTCAGACGCGTGTCAAATAGCTGTTATTATTCGAGACTTGGGTGGACTCATCTGTCGTAACATTAATAAACCCCCCCACCGACAGTTTCTTGCCGCGATACCAGCCCGTCAAGAAGAACATTCCCGGCATGTACGAATTCTTCCGGTCCGAGCAGTACCTCGAAAAGTATCACCCCGAGGGAGAAGGTGAATGGTCGTACCCGTTCCAGTTCGTGGAGTAGACGGCGCGGCCGTATTCAGTCACTCAGGTTCTGGAAATGCCGCGGGGCTGCGGCGGACCCGCAAACGCGCCGAATACGAAGCCGGCAGAAAAGCGCGCGCTTTTGCCCGGAAACCCAACCCCGGAGGAGCAACTGACGGCGCTTCCTCGTAGCTCCGCGGGTGTGCGCCTGTCGGCGATGCTGCGATTGGTCCCAAGGGTGCTCGGTTGCTCGGATCACACTGCTGCGATACACCAGATTGGTGCAGCGCACGCACACAGGCAGCTGCGGGCGGTTCATCGTCACTCCGCGTGGAGAATTGCTGGTAATGACGCGAGTGGTCCCCCATGTGCTCGATCGCTTGATTTCCACGTGTCGTCATACCAGATTGGTACGGTGCACACAGGTAGCTGAGGACGAATCCTCGTAGTTCTGCTCGTGGAGAATAGACGAGAAGTTATTCCGAATACTCGCCCAGATTGGTGCGGTGGGGATCTTCGTTGCTCCACGGGTGGGAAACGAAGGGTGTGGTTGGATACACTGCGCATGCTATCAAGTCAGGACGGATCGTGCGACGCACACGTGGCCCGCGGCGTCCTCGGCGGACAGTACCGGTCTTCGGTCAACGTCCTTGTTCATCCGCAGGACGCCCGCCGGATGCCCGCAGGACTGCCTCTGAGCCGGTGCTGGTCGACTGTGATGGGACAGCAGCAGGCAATTCGATGCATTTTCCAGGATACAGGGTGGACTGGCTCACTGCCTCGGCTGCCCCACTTTTTGCCTTACCCGCTCTTGCTTGGACTTTCCCTGCGTGGACACCGCGCAACTGCTGGGCAGCATCGTCTGTCGCGCGCGGAGCTACAATTCAGCGCGTTGGCCTTGAAGGAGCCGGGCAGTTCGCAGGCCCTGCACTCCTGCAGGAACAGAGTGCGAGAACTTGGTCGCAAAGGGGTGGGCCGGGCGTCCCGCCCCTGCGAGTCCCTCGGCCTCACTGCATGCGGTGCCTCTCCCGACACAAAGTTTGAAGCCCGGGTTCGAAACGCTGGGGCGCGTGCCTGCAGTGCGATGGTGAGCCAGCCGAACTACAAGCGGCCAACCGTCGCGTTCATCGAGTGGTCAGATCCCATGTACGTGGAAGGCCACTGGAGATCTCAGTTGATCAGCATGGCAAGGCGGGCAGCATCCCCTCAACCCCGTCGAGTTTCCGTCGGACGCAGACGTGCCAACGGGCAGTACTGGTGCTGTGGGGCTGGGACAATCCGGAGACACGAGCCAGCGGCAAAAAAGCCGGAGCAGGTAAAAGCTTCGCGGTCCCGAGTCCGAGTGTCGTTGGCTGCAATCCGGATCATATTGTTATCTGCTGCGGTTCGCGGGCAACTACCGGTCGCGTTTTCGGGGCGAACCCCTTATGCCGCCTTCACAGCGCCACGAGGTCTGTACACACAGGCAGCGGAGCGCGGAAAGCTTGTCGCCTGGAGTGGGCCCACTGGCAGGGGGTGGACTCTCAAGCAGCCTACTCCTCATTAATGTGCGGGAAAGCCGTAGGCTGTCTCATGGGTTGGGCAGTCAGTTCGACATCCACGGGTATTCCACGAGCAAGGGACCAAATATAATGGGCTCAGCGTGAACGGCTGCGATTGCCGTTATACTTGCTTCCTATCTCAAGCTTCCGCGCAATCCGTAGGCCGCCGCAGGGTGGGCGAGCGCGAAAGAAGCAGGTTTGCATCTACGAAGTGGGGTTTTCTGACTCTGCAGCACGCATGTGTACGTGTATTTGGAGTACACTAGACTTCCTGTGGCCCGTCGTGGTTGAATCAATGCTTCCTGGCGTTGTTTCGACCCGGAACGGAGGACGTACGAGAAGGAAAGTGAGGCTCTGTCAGTAAGCATTTATTCTGCCGCTCCTGCTTGCTTCAAACTGAACCAGCGTCCGGGGCTTTTTGCGGCCTCAAGCAGCTGTCTCGTGCTTGGTATCTCTTCTGCAACAAGCCGAGGCCAATGCCCGAGGCTTTCCGCTTGACGGAACCGGCCTGGCGCTTCAAAGGACTATTTCGTGCGAACATGGGTCACCTAACCGCGGGGGTTGAGGCACTCCTACCCTTGCGCACTAAAACTGAAATTGGTGGGCGTGTCGTTGTAGGGGGTGTGTTTTGGCATCGGCGGCTTGCTGCTTACCCGAGACGCGCACTGCTTCTGAAGGGGGCTGCGCGCGACTTATAGCGCGAGCCAATAGCAGGTCTGTGATGTTCCTACATGTCCGAGGCTGCACAGACGCATTAAACGTGGTTTCAGAGCTTTCCGGCTACCTGTCTTGAAGAGGATGGACGAACAGGCGCTTGGCCGGTGGAGCCGCGCGTTTGTTGGAACCGCTTCATTCTGGCGCACCGCATGGCTTCAAGCCCCGAACGAGCGGTCGGGGCTTTTTGCGTATGACGCTGCACCTGCCAACATCGCGCCTGCCGCCTGTTGGTGCAGGCAGTTCGGAGGTCAGGCACAGCTTGCTGCAGATCGAGTCGAGCCCAACGCCCGAGACGGTCCGCTCAGCAAAACAGACCGCACTTCAAAGGCCAAGACACTTTATTCCGCGCGATACCACGCCGTCGCCAAGCACCTCTGGCGACCTCTCTTAAGGGGTTGACACTATCCTGCCCTCGCGGGTTCTGCTGGCACCGGGCGCTCATCGTTTTTCTTTTTTGTTTTGTTACCGATCCGTTAATACTTTTTAACAACCGCGACAGGCACCGCCGGGTCCTGTTCACCGACAACCACGCCTTCCTTTTTTTTCCCCCTCTTCTTGCTTTTTCGCCGAGCGAATATACACTTTGTTGGTCCGTTATTGCTTCCTCCCACCCCCCCCCCCCCCCCGTCCTTTCGAAAGTGGGCAACCGCAGTGCGGGGAATAGTTGAACAGACCTCTCGAACTTGTTCTTGCCGACGAACAGTGAGTGGGCGTCGGGATCGCATGGGTCCAAAGCAAGACGGACCCGCCCCCCTCTCGCGCGGAAAAAAGCGAAGAAAAAAAAAAAAGCAACACAAAAGGTGTTCCTCCATTCTCTGACCGTTGAGAGCACAGACTCAACTGCATGTCTCGCACTTAACCGTGGTTAAGACGTACGAAAACTCAGCATCTGTAACACATCGCGGAAAGCCTCTAGGCAAAACCCCGCTTTCACAATTCTTCTCTTCTCAGAGCAGACCTGTTAGGCGTGACGTGTGTGTGTGTGATGCGCAACCGCATTATCGCCTACCAAGCGTGCTTGCCACTATTTAGCGACGGCTGGCAGATACTGTGCGTGCACGTGGACATTTGGTACCTGAACGAGACATCGACCTTGATACTTCCGACGGAACACCGACACCGACGAGGTGTCAACCCCACCACCACAAACCCGCACCCAAAGGGAGATGTGCTGCCAAAATCCTTGAGGAAGCAGTACAGCCTATTCTGGAAGGGGAGTGTAATGGTTGGGGTCCGAGAGATGTTGAACTTGCCTGAATAGGACGAAGCCGGAAGAAAACCCTGGTGGAGTTCCGTTCGGGGTGTTGCCTACCAGCCGCCGTCCCGATCTGGAATGGAAGGCGCAGGAAGAGCTGAGAGAGACCGATGGCCTCACGCCCGTCTCCTGGCTGTTTACGTTGCGTTTCCTATTCGTGCCGAAACCTGTCATATTCTCCATCTTGCACAACTGCTTCGGCTGTGCTTTTATGCGCTCTTTTTCTTGTTTCTTCAGGTTCTTCCTGCCTTCCGGTCTTCTGTCTTCATTCGACTTTTTTTCCTCTTTCATTCACTTCTCGCGTTCTTTTCATTGTGCTTCGTGTGCGTTGAACTTATTTGGTCCTTTCTTTTTATGTTGTCCTTATCTCCGGATTCTCACGGACGCGGGGGAAAAACAAAAAGGAGGAAGAAAATAATTCTAGCGAGCGCCCTTCTTTCCCCTTTTCAACCACTGGTCCGCTCCGCCGCTCGCCGAAGCTAGTCGTGGCGCCCGAGAAATCCGATGTGCCCTGAGTAACTCACGCATTCCTCTAGACTGGGTTCTGGGTTAGAGGCGTTCAGCCATAATCCATCCAGTGGTAGCATCACGGCACTGTCCGATCGAACCGTAGATACCAGGGGCTAGAAACGGGAGTTCCTCTCGTACTACCCCGTATTGCTGTCGGAATGCGCTGGCCCGATGGGCTCTCTCTCCATCAGTAGGGTAAAACCAACCTGTCTCACGACGGTCTAAACCCAGCTCACGTTCCCTGTTAGTGGGTTCGGCAGAGTCACCACCCGCCCGAACGCTCACTGGCGTTGCGGTGGTGCGAGTCCTGTTGGCATACCTCAAGGCGCTTTCGCATCCGTCAGCTCAGCTGAAAGAGGTGTTGCAAAGGTAGCAGGCGCTGCCGCCGCGACGGTGCCGGTTCGACGTTTGCTCAGCATCCGAGACACTAGCTTTTCCGGTCGCAAGAGCGATGGAAATGACAAAACACATAGGAAATAGGAGCGCGCGCTAAAATAAGTCGAATAGTCGGCAATCAGCAACAAATATACACGCACCAGCACACGTACTGCCACTACAGCAGATACGATACGCACGCTAACATACTATACCTTAAAGGAACCTTCACGACAATGGTCACCATGGAGACTATAAACCCCCGGATCCCTAAGTGAACTTGCACTCTAAAAGAAACAGGCCAGAAACTTGGACACTTGCAGCTACCCACAGCCCCCAGACCCGGGGCGTCAGAATTGTCTGCCGGCTGCTCTCAGACATGGGCGCGTGCTTCTGTTTTTCCAGCTTCCGTTGGGGAACCCCTCAATATAGCCACGGTGGATGAGAAGATGAGAAACAGGCCCGGGAGGTCACCGCGGCCTCTTCTAGGCCTGCAAAGGATCGTTAAGCCATGCTTTCACACCGAGGATCGGTACTGAAGATCGTGCATCGAGCAAGATTTTACCCTTATGCTCTACGCGAGGTTTCTGTTCCCGCTGAGCTTGCCTTAGGACACCTGCGTTAATGTGTAACAAATGTGCCGCCCCAGCCAAACTCCCCACCTGACTGGGGTGTCTCCAAACGAGGATTCGCGAGCCGAAGCCCGTTTGTCGCTGGAAACGGAAAAGTTACGGATCCGAAGACCCTAACCACAGTGGGTAGGGACAGAAGGAATCTCATTGCTCCATTCATCCGCGTCTTTAATTAGAAGACGAGGCATTTGGCTACCTTAAGAGAGTCATAGTTACTCCCGCCGTTACCCGCGCTTGACCTGATCTCTCAGCGTTGACATTCAGGACACTGGGCAGAAGTCACATTCCACTCGCCACCGCTGTGATGAAGCGAAATTAGGTGTTTAATTCAGCTAATCCTGAGCAAAGCCCCGGCAGGAGCGCGGATCTCCACCAAACCGGATCAGTCATTTCTTCTATTAACCAGTAGGACTCCTTTTGTTCGTAACAGTTCCAAGCTGACACTTCATTGCGGGCACAACATGCAAGAAGGCCTGGAAGAAATCAGGAGCCGCGGGTAGCACCCGAGAGCGCCAGACAGAGCCCAGACCTGACCCGCACTGACAATCCTGCATGCGTCCTCAGAGCCAATCCTTTTCCCGAAGTAACGGATCCAGTTTGCCGACTTCCCTTACCTACATTGTTCTGTCGGCCAGAGGCTTTTAGCCCAGGAGACCTATTGCGGTTAACGGTACGGCCCGATGCAAGATAATGAGATCTCCCCTGTTTTCCACAAGACAATCTTCTACACGAAGAAAGTGCAGCTTTCCAGGACAGTTAACCCTGTCCCCACGTGAAGCGTTTCAAGGGTCAACCCTTCCTTCAAAAAGAGACGACTGCATCATGTGGACATGTCAACAGGATCGTCAATGTGTCAACACTTCAGATCTCTGCATCCGGGTTGCGGAATGTTCACGCATTCCCTTTCGGTCATCCTGCACGTCCGAGCAAGCTCGTCAGTGGCAGCTTTGAGGCGAGCAATTACACCTTGCCTTAGGACCGACTGACCCATGTCCAATTGCTGTTGACACGGAAACCTTCTCCACTTCGGCCTTCAATGTCCTCCATTGAATATTCGCTACTACAACCAAGATCTGCACTCATCCACGCTCCATCGAGGCCCACGCCAACGACTTCGCGGCGTGGACCATGCACTCCTACGCACGCCTGGCTTTGTGATACCAGTACGCGGCCAACTATGGGTGGATCGCTTGAGCATCATCCATTTTCGGGACCGGTGCATTCGGCAGGTGAGTTGTTACACACTCAAAATCGGACTGCGACTTCTATGGCCACCGTCCTGCTGTCAAGATTCTACACCTCTCGTGTCACTGCACAAAGTCAGACAAGAGTCAAACTCTTTGGGAAGATGCACGTACACGCAAGTGGTGTGCAGGAAAGACCGAGCCCAGTTGTAGCAGGAGCCCGGGATCAATTTCGGTCGAACTTGCTCTGCATGACGCACTCGTGCAGTTTGGCGTGCAAAGTGGCGATAAACAATTTCGTGAGCACTCTTAGCGACCATGCTTTACCTGAGGCGGCCCAAAGCATCAAGAAAGGGCTGCGAGGCCGTGCACAGAATGTCGCTTGCCTTCGAAAAGGGTTGTGCCGGTTTTACAAATACGGTATAATTATGGTCTATACGTGGTGAAACCAAGACTACCGACAACCCTAGAAGGGGGAGCCGGGTTCGTGGAGGCTGACCCAGCCCACATGAACGCTACAGAAAGGTTGGGCGAGATCTTCGACCTGCTGGCAACCCGCGGTACCCTCTCCGCCGTCGAAGTCGGCCGCGTGCTTCGCGGGGGCGTGTTCAACGGGAAGTTCCCCGAGGGCGACGCGGTTTCGGGTTCTTGGAAAGGGTGTTGATCACACCAACTATACAGATTTCGTTCCATTATTCAAAAGGTTTTTGTACTGCCGGAAAAAAGACGTACCGGATAAAAGATGTACCCACGGGCTCTGGGGGAAAAATTTTGTGACTTTTTCCGGTACGTCTTCTTTACAAACACGGTATTATTATGGTCTATGCGTGGTGAAACCAAGAGTACCGACAATCCTAGAAGGGGCCGGGTTCGTGGAGGCTGACCCAGCCCACATGAACGCTAAAGAAAGGTTGGGCGAGATCTTCGACCTGCTGGCAACCCGTGGCACCCTCTCCGCCGTCGAAGTCGGCCGCGTGCTTCGCGGGGGCGTGTTCAACGGGAAGTTCCCCGAGGGCGACGATGCGCTGCTGGGCATCGTCAGCGACCCCAGCTCGCGCCCGCGCGCCTCCGCCGGGTTCGACGCGAAGGAGTTCGCCAACGCCGCAACGCGCGTCTGCGCGGCGGCCGGCGTGTCCGCCGAGCAAGCGTTCACGCGCCTAGTCCGCTACTGCTGCCGGCCGCTGCACCAGTCGCTCCGGACGCACTGCCACTACCACCAGCACCAGACGCACCACCCGCTGACCCCGCTCGGGCTGAAGCAGTTCCTCACCGCCGCCGCGTTTCCGGGGTGTTCCGCGAGGAACATCAACAAGTACATCTTGGACCCCCTGCCAACCGACGCTTCGGGCACCGTCTCCGAAGAAGGCTTCGCATCCTGCGTCCTCCGCATCGGCAAGGACGTGTCGTTCGACTGCCTGTTCGCGGTGCTCCACCAGTCGTCGGACCCGGCCTGGGACTCGTGGCTCGACGTTTTCCCCGAGTTCCCCCCGGAAGCGACCGAAAAGCTCACGAAATCCGGCAAGTCGTCGGACAGCCTCCGCCGCAAGTCGTCGCTGCTGGCCAGGGCGCCTGTCGCGAGAAAAAAGGACGGCTTCCCGCCGAGGGGAAAGCCGGCAGACACGCCGTTCAGGCCGCCGGTGCGGGAGGGCGGAATCGTCCGGGCGCCGAGCTCGTCGCTTGCGTCCGCGTCCGTCGTGTCGCTCGACGCGACCGTCGTGCAAGCCGCGCGGGACACCCCGCGCCCGCAGCCCGCCGGAGCAGAGGCTGGCAGCCGGCAGGCACGCGGCTCCGGCGGCTTGCCGCGCACGCAGGCGCATCCAAATGTAGCGAGCGCCCGGCCGGTCCGGGCGGAGGCCCGTGAAGGCATTGTCACCGAGCCGGCGGGCGGCGGCGGCGCCCGCCGTTTCGAGAGCGACCCCCCAGTGCCCCACCCGGGGGCCCCGCCGCCGGCAGATGGCGGCCGAGCGGGGCTGCCCAGCGTCGCCGCCGCGGCTCCGCCGCTGTCGCCGGCCCTTCTCGGCGCGGCGGGCGGGGCTCCCGGCCGGCACCGCAGCCGGTCGAGCAAGAAGGACCCGCCTTCGCCGTTCCTCCACCCAGCGGACTACACCGCCCCCAAGTCCTCCTCCCGGAGAAACAGCGTCGCGTCGATCAGCCGCGAGAGCGCAGCGGATGACGCGGCAAGCACCGGGTCCAGACGGTCCCGCGGCCGGGATCCCCATGAACAGCCGGAGAGCAAAGCCGAGGCCGACGACGCTCGCAGTTCGCGGTCGTCGAGGCGCTCCCGCGACCGGTCCGACAAAAAAAGCGCGAAACACGAGGACAAAAGCCAGCCCGCCGAAGCCGACAGCACGACCTTGGAGAAGAAGGGCGCCGGCCACGGCCGAAGCAGCCGGCAAGGCGGCGAAGATGACGCAGCAAGCGTAGGGTCCAGACGATCCCGCCGCGATCCAAACGAACGGCCAGACGAGAGAAGCCAGCCCGCCGAAGCCGACGACGCACGCAGCTCGCGCGATCGCAAGGCCTCGGAGAAGAAGAGCACCCGCCACAGAAGCAACAGCCGAAGCAGCCGGCAAGGCGGCGAAGACGACGCAGCAAGCGTAGGGTCCAGACGATCCCGCCGCGATCCAAACGAACGGCCAGACGAGAGAAGCCAGCCCGCCGAAGCCGACGACGCTCGCAGTTCGCGCGATCGCAAGGCCTCGGAGAAGAAGAGCACCCGCCACAGAAGCAACAGCCGAAGCAGCCGGCAAGGCGGCGAAGACGACGCAGCAAGCGTAGGGTCCAGACGATCCCGCCGCGATCCAAACGAACGGCCAGACGAGAGAAGCCAGCCCGCCGAAGCCGACGACGCACGCAGCTCGCGCGATCGCAAGGCCTCGGAGAAGAAGAGCACCCGCCACAGAAGCAACAGCCGAAGCAGCCGGCAAGGCGGCGAAGACGACGCAGCAAGCGTAGGGTCCAGACGATCCCGCCGCGATCCAATCGAACGGCCAGACGAGAAGAGCGCGAAACAAGACGACAGCCGCCAGCCCGTCGAAGCGGAGAAGAAGGGTGCCGGCCACAGCCGAAGCAGCCGGCACGGCGGCGAAGACGACGCCCGCAGCGCCGCGTCCGGTCGATCCCGCGACCGGAAGAGTAAGTCGGACCGAAAAGGCGCGGCGCCAGACACCGGAAAAGCCGCAGCGGCGCCGGGAAAAGACGACGACGCGGCGTCCGCCACGTCCCGCAGCCGGCACCGGCGCGGCTCCGACAGGGGACAAGCCGGCGAGTCAGCGTCCACCACATCGAAACCCCGCGACCGAAGGCACGCGCAAGGCAGCGAAGAAGAAGCCGACGGCGCCGGGCACCGCCGAAGCCCCGGCGTCGCCCCCTCCGACGCCCGCAGCCTGGCAGCCAGCGGCTCCACCGCCGGGGTCCACGTACCAAACAGCAGGGCTGCGACCCCACGCCACGCGGCCTCGTTCGCCCCGCCGCCAGACGGCGGCGACGCGGTGGGCTCGGCCGCGGGTTCGAAGGGGGGGGTTGCGGGGTGGGTCGTCGGAAAAAGCGACGGCCCCCGCAAGCACGCACTTGCCAGCGAGGGCAGGCTCTCCGGGGGTGGCGTGCCCGCGGAGGCAACCCGGTCTCACACCCCGCCTGGACGGACCGCAGCGGACGACGCGGCGGTGGATTTGAAGCCGCTCGAGACGGGCGGCGGCGGCGGGCGCACGCCCCCTGTTGGCGGTGGAGGGTGGGCGGCCGGCGATGCCAGGAGCTTGACAGGCGGGCAGTCTGCGCTGTCGGTGAGGGGACCCGCGATGGGCAAGGCGTCGTCGCTCGCGGGGATCCACCGGGAGACTGGTGGATCGCACGGCGGGCCGTCGGCAGCGTTTCCCGGTCTCAAACCGCGCTCGTCCGCACCCGGCTCGCGCCGCTCGTCGTTCCAAAGCGACCGAGACCCCTCCGGCCACGCGCAGCTCGGGCTCGAAGCGACACTGCCCCAAAGGGGGGCTGCCGCCGGAGGGGGCGGCGGGGGTGCGGAGGAGATCTCGAAGGAGTCGGACAGCGAGGGCAGCGCCGCGGGCAGTTTGTTCTCCGGGCGGCCCGGCCGCGGGGCGGCGCCGGGGGAGTCTTTTTCGTCGCCGCCGTGCGGGTTCCAGCGGCCGCCGTCGGTCTCGAGCCTCGCGCACGCCGCGCACCTGCCCGCCGCCGCCGCCGCATACCACAACCCGCCGGCCCTGTCGCCACGGGTGCTCCCGCATCCCCCGCCCAGCGAAGCCGAGGCGCAGGCCGCCGCCGCCGCCGAAGTCGACCCATTCCTACGCAGCGCCGCCCGGTTGCTCGCGCAACCGGGCCCCCCGTGCGCAGGCTGCACCGAGCTGAAGGAGAAGCTCGCCGAAGCCTTGTCGCTGCTGCGGAGGTGCCACCCTCTTAAGCCGGAGCGGGAGAGGAGGGGGTCCGCCGCGCAAAGCGGCGTGTCCTGCTTTTCGCTGCCGCCCGACGCGTACACCGCGTCGGGCGCGGCGTCGTCGGCAGGCGGCGAAGCAGCGCCGCAGGCCGGCCGCAAAGTCGTGCAGCTCCTCCCCCTGGCTACCCCGCAGGCAAACCGAGCCGCCGTCGCTCCGCACGCGGGCGAAACCCGGTCGGTTCTCTCTCGGACGTCAAAACCAGAGCAGCAGCTGACCATAACCGGGAAACCAGGAGGAGGGGAGAGTGGGCTACTCGAGAACCAAACAGCCGCGAGCCTCCCGCCGCTGCAGCACCCGACCCGAGGATTCACAGCGGCCAGCGGCGCGGCGCCCGTCGTCCCCCACCCGCATGACACACCGGACGAGTTCGAAGGTCCGGTGGAGGCGGACCGGTTTTGCTCTGCGGCGAGCACGTCGTCAACGGTCGACGCAGGGCCGGCGCGGCTGCCGGGTTTGTCCGAGAACGTCATGCACCGAGACGGGTACCCGGGGGTCTCGCCCGACGACGAGAAAAAGGGGGGCGCAGCCGGCGTCCACGTGGAGCTGTACGCGGGGGGAGAAACCCGCGGCCCGTCCGCCGCCCGCGAGCTCTCGGTGAGTGTTGCGTACTTCGCGGAGCGAAGCCCGAAGCCGGTGCCGCCGTCCTTCCGCCGCGAAGCAGCCGCCGCGGCGCGGTCCTCTTCGTGCCCCGCCGCCGCGTCGCTGTCGCCCCGCCCGCGGAAGTCGGTTGACTTCGAGTCGCCGCAGCTCCTCTCGCTGTCCCCTGACGACGACACCCCCCGCGTCCCGCGCACTCCCGACGAGCCGCGGGCGGCCCCGTCCATCAGCGAGATGGGCCTCGCGGTGACCCAAGGGGCAAAGCAGCCTCCGCCCGAGGTCCCCCGCTGGACCGACGCCCCCGTCGGCAGCCCCGTGAACCGGCAGGTCGACAGCGACTGCGGGGTCTCCGGGGTGTCGCGCGGCCTGGGCCCGAGCAGGGGCAAGCAGGCGAAGCTGATGTACAAAGTGCCCGTGCTCACGGACACCGCTCTCATGGACGACGGTGCCGGAGAGCTCGCCGGCCCGGTGCCCGCTGCCGAAATCGGCGGCCCCCCCGGCGGCGCTGGCTACACGTCGTGGAGCATCGACTCCGCCACGGGAAACCCCGTGTTTCAAGGCGGCAGCGACGCGGAGAAAACCTGGCCCTGCGGCTCGCACGACGGCGGCCTCGCGCGGGTCCGGTCGAGCTCTCCCGTGTTCGCGGAGGCGGGTGAGGCGGGCGGTGCGCCGCTCAGCTTCAGCCGCGGGGAAGCCGCACGAGAGGAGGTGGGACAGGAGGAGCGGGAGATCCACGAGCGGCTGGCGGTGCTGAAGAAGTGGGAGGTGGAAAGCCGGCAAGTCAACGCCGGGCTCGCGCAGCGGAGCATCGCTCTGGAGCAGACGAGGAGGGAGCTGCGGAGGGCGATGGCGGAGCAGGGCGGTGCAGCCAGCAACCGGTCGCGAAGCGCTGTGACGCACGCGTCATACACCACGTTTTCGCCGCCGAGCTTCGACTTGGCGGAGAAAGCGTTTCCCGGCCCCATGGGCTCCGCGTCCCCGCTCGCCCGGCCGTCGGCCCTTGATGCCTTCCAGCCGGCCGGCCACTCCCGGTCGACGACGCCGTCGCGCGCCGCGGCGCAGCAGCAGGCGCCCGCGTTCCCCGGCGTGCCGCCCCACGCCTTCTTCAACGCGCCGCCGGCCGTCCGGAGCACGCTGCTCGCAGCGCTCGCCGACGACCCGCTCGCGCAGCCGCGTGCTGCGTCGCCTTCCTTCCTCGCGCCTCCACTGTACCAACCGGCGGCGCATCCCCCGTCATACTTTTCCACGGATTTGTGAACATCAGCATCGCGTGCAGGTGATGGCCTAATTGTACCTTTCCCTGCCACAGGTCAGTAGTCAAGCCATGGACGTCTCAGAGTAAACGGGCTTTCAGTGGGTCTGCAGACGACTCAAAAAAATGCAGTACGTGGCAGGCTACGCGGGGAACGAGCCTCTTGGGCCCACTTAAAAAAATAACGGTACCTCCGTCGCCAATACATGTCCGAATAAGCCAACTCGGTTAACGAAGGCTTGCATACCGCTACAGCGGCGCCGTCGCAGCGGAGGACCCTGCTGCGTCTACCCGCAGTCTGACTTTGGGGCAGAGCCCACGAGCGCACCCTTAATTTCGTTGAGAACGCACGAATCCTCGTTCAGCGATACCAGTCTGGCTGGTCGTTGCCGCGAAAACACATTGTTCTTGTAGTATATAGCGGATCTTAGAAGATGAAAATTGGCCGACGAACACTTAGCCATTGTACAGGGGGTAATACCCCCCCAACGCTATCCTGAAAAAGCATCGTAAATTCACCCCTCGTTTGCGTCTTTCGCAAGCACGCTTGCCCGCCCCCTTCCCCCACGCGACGCGTTAGAATGACGTATTATGTACCAACGTCCCTGTCAATCCTTGCGCCGAGGAAAGGAAGGTTTGTGAAGCCCAACATTAAGCGTCACTTGCCCTTTGCTCACCTTTTGCCGCCAAAACCACCGGAGAAAGACTCCGCGAACCCATGAAGGACCAGTGCTGGCTTTGCATTCGCGAGATCATGCACTCAAGAGTCTTTGTTAGCCAACTGCGTAAAAGCCATGAGCGTACCGAGTCGAATCCCTCAAAGGCCAACCCGCGCGGTAGGTACCCCTGCTCGTTCTCTTGGAGGCCGACAGCGAACGAGCGATGGAGAGCTGCAAAAAACCTGTCAAACAACACGCAGACGACAAAGACGCGCACCTGCACGCAATGCCCCCGTTGACGAAGGTCACGCGAAGAAATTAGAGTTGTGGACTCTCAACCTCTAATCTGTACAGAGCCAGCAGGCTCGCCTGGTTGCCGCGGATGTTGTGCATTTTCAAGCGCTGGCAAACCCACCCTGACATGAACAGGGCTATAGACGTGTTTTCTTTTGCCCGAAAAAGAAAAATTGAACACGAGCCACTTCTTTGGCACCCGACAAGGGAAGCCAGTTCAAGCCCTGCTGCCAGATCTAACAAAGGAAAAAAAGAAGAAAAAAAAAAAACAAAAAAAAAACACACACACGACAAACAAGAAAGAACATCAGAAACAGCAGAACCTCGGATGGCAGGCGGCGTGGTTGAGTGGGCGTGGGCGGTACCCGCCGCGGAAGATGAGGTGGTCGTCGTCCGATCGGCGTCGGCCGCGACGAAGCTGACCGCGGAGTGCGTCGGATGGAGCTTCGAGCGCGCGCTCTGCCGGTGGTGTCCGAAGAAGGCGGTGAAGAAGGACGAGCCGACCTCGCCCGCCACGGTGCAGCCGAAGAAGGTCGCCGAGAAGTTGAAGAAAAAAATCACGTCGACGAAGCTCAGCGACGTCGAACTCGAAGGCGACCACTACGAGCTCCTCGGAATCGAAGACAAGAGCTGGGAGGCCACCGACGACGAAGTCGCGAAGGCGTACAAGAAGAAATGTCTCGAAACCCATCCCGACAAACTCGGTGGCGATGAGACGCTGTTCAAGAAGGTCCAGGTCGCCGGAGACGTGCTGATGAGCCCGATCAAGCGGAAGGCGTACGACTCGTCTCTCCCCTTCGACGACACCATTCCCGGCGTGAAAGTCGCAGAGGCCGACTTCTACAACCTGTTCGGACCCGTCTTCGAGCGGAACAAGATGTGGTCGGTTGGCGGCCGGAAGAAGGTCCCGTGCCTGGGCAACGACTCGACGCCGATGGAGGAAGTAGACGCGTTCTACAAGTTCTGGCTCTCGTTCCGGTCCTGGAGGGACTTCTCCCACGAAGCCGCGGAGCACGACCTTGAGCAGGCCGACCACCGTGACGAGCGGCGGTGGATGGAACGCGAAAACCAGCGCGCCGTCGAAAAAATGAAGAAGGAAGAGACGTCGAGGGTCAATCAGCTGGTGGAGCGCGCGTACAAGAACGACCCGCGGATCCGGAGACGGGACGCGGGGCGGGAGGCCGAAAAGCAGAAGATCCGCGACGCGAAGCGGATGGAAGAAGTCAACCGGATTCGGGAGGAAAAAGAGGCGGCCGAGCGGAAGGTGAAGGAAGAAGCGGAGGACAAGATCCTGCGCAAGGAGCGCCAGCAGAAGGAGAAGAAGGTCCGCCAGTCTATCCGGAAGGTGATCAGGCCGATGGAAGGCTACGACGACGGGCAGATCAAGAAGACCGTCAGCGATTGGCTGCTCGCGAAACTCGAACTCTCCGACCTTCAGGCGCTTCTCATCAAGTTCGAAGAAGCCACGAAAGAAAACCTCCTCGTCGATGCCTTCTACGAGTCCGTCTTGGACGCTGAAGAGAAATTCCAAGAGACCCGCAAGGGCATTTCAACCGTCCGGCGAGAGGACAACCTCGCTAAGCGGGCGACCACCGAGCAGAAGAATGCTGCCTGGACGAACGAAGAGCTCCTCGAACTTCAGAAAGCGTGCACTCGTTACCCGGCGGGCACCGTCGACCGCTGGGAGAAGCTTTCCGAGTTCATGATGGCGAAGAAGACCCCGAGGGAGTGTCTAACCCGCGTCAAGCTCCTCGAGCAGGAGTACCGCATGCCGCAGCAGGGCCACGACTCGCTGAAAAAGGCGGTCAAGACCCTCCTCCCGGAGGCGACCACGACCGGCGCCGAAGGCAAGACCGACAGCTCGAACCCCCGCAAGTACGCCGAGCAGAACGGCACCTCGCACGCGCCGGCCGCGAAGCCGACCACGAACGGGACCTCGCACGCCGCCCCCGCCGCCGCCGCCGCCGCCGCCGCCGCCCCCCACGCGGCCACCAACGGCCACTCGAAGCCGGCCGACGCGAAACCCGCCGCAGCCACCGCCGCCGCAGCCGCGGCCCCCGCAGCGAACTCCACCTCCGACGCCCTCCCCGCAGCCGAACCGGCGGCCGAGGTGGCGGCAGAGGCCGAAGAAGAGCTTTGGTCGCCGGCGCAGCAGAAGGCCTTGGAGACCGTCCTTCGGGACATGAAGGCGTACAAGGAAAAGGACAAGTGGGACAAAATCGCCGGCGCCGTCGAAGGGAAAACAAGGAAGCAGTGCGTGACCCGGTACAAGTTCTTGTGCGCCCAGCTCAAGAAGTGAGGAGGAGAGAGCGAGCGAAGGCGCGAGACGCAGTTTTTTCGTCCTTCTGTCCCTTTTCGTTCCTTTTTCCTCTTCTTTCCTTTAGGATAAAAACCTGCATTTTTTTGCGGGAAATCCTCTAGGGATGGCATTCCTGTTCAGTTTCCCTACATCTCACCATACAAAATTTTGTGCTCCCTTGAGATCCAACAAGTCAGGGCCTTTTTCCCAGATAGGCTCAACGCCTTACGGGAAATGAAGGGACAAGGTTTTTCGTGTTCGTGGGGGAGAGGAGAAACGAGGAATTGGGCAACCCCCCCTTTCCTTTTTTTTTTCTCTGGCGGTTCGAGCACGTAGTTTCGCCTTCACCAGAAACCCTCTCCTTGCCTTTTTTTTCGAGGCACTCTTTTTTTTTTTGTCTTTGTTTGCGTTTTCTTCCGCGTGCGCTGCCACAGCGGCCTTCTCCCCTCCTACTTCCTCTCTTCTTGCTTTGACACGGTCGTAGGAGTGAAATTGTCCTCGGTTGTGGTGCTCGGTGCGGTGGGCCGTCCGCCTGAGCAGATAGGCGCCGCAAACCTCGGGAATACCACAATAGATACTCGGGACCCCTCCCGCGGCTCAATCGGTTTGTTGACACGGCGGAATCCACCCTCAGGAGCTGGAGTTACAGAAAGTGTAGCATCCGCTTTTTTTAGCTCCAGCTTCAGCGCCAGCTTCTCGGGCTGCGCCGCCGGTACGAGAGCAAACCCCCGTTTCACGTCAAAGAGACCTTTGGGATATTGTGCAAGCATATTCCCACCCGCGTCGACATGATCACGACAACCGAAGAGCTCGGTGCGGATGCCCCGACATTGGACGTCAGGTGCGTGGTGGTTGTACCTGACTGCTGTTCTGGGCATGGGCTACTACTGTGCGTGCCGCCCATTTTCCATTTCCCCCTGGCGTTGTTGGATTTGACGCAACGTGTCGTAGCTGTGTGCACAGGCACCACGAAGGTCGGGAGGGGGGGGTCAGATCGTTCTATCCACCACTTGAATTCCAGCAGAGGGGATATCGCTGCGCGACGAGATACGCTGCAGTCGCGAATCTTTGGTTCTGCGTTGGAGAATGCGTCCGGGGGTTCAACAAAATGACCGAGATCTGAGCGAGTGTGTCCCCCTACTACCGGTGCTAAAACATTGCGATCGCAACGTTCGATGCCAACTGGGCAGCGTCTCCATTCGAGCCGGGTTCGTGTGTCGCAAAACCTCCGCCGTGATACCTCGAGACCCGTTTATCGCACGCTTACACGGTGCCTGTTTCTCTCCCAGCAAATAATGCTAACGACCACCAAAGGACCCGACCAGATGTGACCCTCGGCAACCCGGTTCGATGGAACCCCTACTCCAAGATTGGAAGGCAGAGTGCTTCCTGACAATCCAAAGCACTCCCTCCCCCCACCCATGAAAGTCAAGGAAAAAATGGTTGAATCGCTGGTTCCTCAAGCAACAAAAGAAGCGTAGCCAGATACACACAACCAGGGATCGACCGTACGTGCACTAACGGACCGGTGATCCTTTTGAACTCTTGAGTAGTTCGTGCCGCCCCCCCTGATTTCACCGGGGCTTCATTGGTCATCCGAAGACTCTTGCACTGGCGAGGATCCATTGGCAACGCCGATGCGTATTGCATGTGTGTTTTGTTCCGGCTGAGCGCACACTGTCGCCACGTCGCCCCTTTCAAGAACCGAGTCATACAATCCCAGAGGCTAGAGATAAAAGAAGAATAACGGGTTGGCAGCAAGTCCGCCGCCAGCTCGTAAAGTACCACAAGTCAACGGCCACCCGCGATCATGGCCGAGAGACACTGGCTGGAACAAAGACAGTGCGATACGAGCCACGTTGGTACACCGTCCAGACGCCATTCGAGCCGGTGTTACTGTCATCAGCTTTTTGGTGCAGTGGGCGGCCGTGGCGGTAACTGACAAGCCTGAGGAACCGACACGGCGCAGTTTAAACTTGAACACCTTTCGGCTCGATGGCCCACAGCAATGGCACGGTCCCACGGGCTTCCCGTCCGTCTAGGATCGAAACTAACGCTCCCGGGCCAGAGCACACAAGGAACAGTGGGACATCAAGCACCTCAAAAGTCGGGCCAATGACACAGTTACATCTTTCACGGGGTAGGTTACTCAAAGGCGCAATGGTGAGCGCAACGATGAATACAAGGGAGTTGCGTTCGTTATGGGGAGCCGACCCACCACCAGCGACCTCTCTGAGAACCAGGGAATATCGACCACAAGTGCGGGAGAGAGAGAAAACGCAACGGAGCGAAAACCATCCGCCGCAAAAGATACCCCCACAACAACAACCCGACACTGAACCAAAAAAAAAAAAAAAAAATAAAAGAAAGAGAACGAACCCACACCATCATCAGAACTCAAGCAAACCGTCCGGACAGGTGGGGAATCCGCCCGTGAAGGAATCAGCCGTACTTGCCCTCGTCAGGAAAAGAAAAAGGAGTGCTGACCACCCCCTCCCTCCCCCTTCCCATTCGCTTTTCTTTTTTCCGCCAAACATGCAAAACTAGAGGAAAATGGGGTGCTCGCCCGTCACAGCCACGTCGCGAACCACGCGAATCTTTGCAGTAAGCTCGCCCCAACGTGCTTTGAGCCCTTTCAGACTCAGACGGGCACCGAATGCGCCTCGGAAACTCTGTGACACTCATGTACTATGGGCACTAAGTATACCTACACGTGATGCTACGGGGAGCACAATGTGCATGTTTGATCTACATGTGGTATTGCCATTGCACTCCGTGACACCGCGTGTACGCGTACCTGCACTCGTACACGTCAGCAAACCGTGAATCCGTACTACTTTGCCGCCCCCCGCCAGGTCCTCATCCCGGACTCACAGCACCCATTCGGGCATCCCAGAAAGGGCGAGCTTATGGCATGTGGGCGAGAACCCTATCTAATTCTTTCTTTTCGTCTTCTTTTTCTTGCAAAGAAGCACCGTGCAGGAGGGAGCGGGCGTGAGCGAACAGAAGGAAGGGGGCGGAGTGGTAGCCTGGTCACCCCTTAGACCACGCACTGCTTGTATAGGGGGAAACGCCCCGCTTCCGGTATCGCACAGCATACTGCGTTTCCCTGAATCGTGGCTTGGCTCATTGGGTACCTCGTGGTGCGCCGCTGCAGGGGTTACATCTATGGACACCCACTACAAGGCGGCGATCCCCCGCGAGACGAGCTCACCCGCCGGCCAGAGCGCCCGCTGCAGCACCAACTCCGGTGCCGCCACTCACTGTAGCAGAGCCGCAACCTGCAGCGCGCCTCCGGAGCGACTTACACCCGCCGTAGCAGTGCGAAGAGAAGTGAGGAGACTCCCCGGAGAGATGGTCCCTGCACTCTAACTCGTCTCTCTCTCTCTCTCTGGATATTCCTAGACACCTGAAAGAGCTTGAACACGGTGGCAGACAAGGAGAGAAAATGCGCTGTACCCCGACATGAACACTTACACAGGGCATTAGCTTCTGTGCCCACATTTGGACTGTCAGTCCAAATTTGGAAAAGCCGGCGGGGAAAAAAGAAGAAAATAAATGGCACTGCACCACCATCAGCCCCCTGGCAAAGGTGGCCAATGTGCAATCCGAGGCACTCAGGGGCCCAGCAGTGTCGTGGAGATGCGTCGCATCACGCTGTGTTGAGCCCATTCCTGAGCGAGGACGCAAAAAGCCGTTAGCGGGCCAAATTTGGAAAACCAAGCTAATGCCCTGGCTTACAACAGAAAAAAAAGGGCCCGTTTGGTAGCCATTTTTGTATTGTTTCGCCCCTCTAGCCTCCTGCACCGGGGTGGCGCCTATGAGTATTGTGTCGTAAGGCGGAATGAGACACACATCGTAGTTTCTGTCGGCTGGACATAGTGCAACATCAGCTTTGTAAGGCAAGGGCAAACGTCGCTCTTGCCGAGAGAAGGGGGGTGTACAGCGGTCGTGCCCTCTCTTCAACGTCAACCAGTCGGAAAGTGCCGAATGCTTGTGAGCGAGACCCCACCCACCCCCACCCACAGCACTCCCTCTCTCCTCACCTCCCCCCTCCGCCCCATCTCATCCCACCCCTTCCCTTTACAACCCGTCATCATCAAAAGTCTTTCCGTGTCTTAACATAATCCGTCTGGAAACTTCGCGCTTGCTTCGAATACCACCACAAAATGGCTTTTATTCACGTTTTTCTCTTTTTTTACCTACCTTTCTTCTTTGTTTCTCTCTCTGTTCGCATGGATCACGTATCAAACCTGTTGACTCCCTTCTTTTTGCTGGACGCGCGCAGGATGACGTCCAGTTATAAGCGAACCGGGTTGGACCAGATTCACACCGCTGTCCTGTCTGCAGCCACTCAGATTTCGCGCTGATGATGAACCGTCTTATGTGTCTGTGGCTTCAGGGACCGAACCACGGTGCAGATGGAATTCGTGCGGCGATGAGCAAACGACCGTGCCAACGACGTCTTTCAATCCCCGCATTCCAGTAGGGTACTCCGCGTGATGTCGCTGCCCTCAGCTTGCAGGATTACTTCCTCGAACTTTTTTTTTCAGTTGGTAAAGGGGGGCGTCGAATAATAACAGTTATTTGACACGCGCCTAAAAACACTACCACTACTTGATCCTGCTATAGGACTGTGATGCGCACGCACGCACGGCATGCCGTGCGCGTGCGCACGCCGTGCGGCCGCACGACGAAGGCGCCAAAAGTGAGATGCACCCGCATTCAGCATCAGGTGCGTGAGCCAGAACCACTATGCTACACAGTTTTGCAAGCTCCGACATGATATCTGAAACGGCAGGAACCCGGCAGAAATTGGCTTGGATCACACCATCAAGGTAGTTAACCCTGTCTCCCGCGTGAAGAGCACTCTCAGCACTTCTGCGTTCCTCCCCCTGCAAGAGAACAGCAACACAAGCCCGCAGGAGATAAACGCGTGCGAGCGCACGTCGGGAGTGGAGGGTGGGGTGCCAGTGAGTGGGCAGAATGCCGCCGGAGGAGATGGAACGCCTCATGCAGGGGCTGCTGGACCAAGGCTCCGACCCCACAAAGCACCTGAGCGCGGTCAACGAGTTCTTCGAGTCGCTCGACTGGCCGATAGAGTGCAGCGAGCAGGGCCGCTCCTTCCAAGAAGTGTTCAAGCGGGACGGCTACGCATGGTTCCGCTCCCTGTGCGACCGGCTCCTGGGCTGGGAGGTGTCGGATCTCGAATTCGCCACGGGCGGGTCGAGCTTGGAAGCCAGCAATGTACCGGGCACAGAAGGCATCGCGGTCACAAAAGAACTCCTCATCTTACTCGCGCCAACGGGCCGCCTCATGCAGTATCTCCAACACCTCTCTGACCCCAAACGCGTTCTTGAGCACTGGGCCCTGTGCCGGCAAGGCATGGACCCTGACCCCACCTCGCAGTACTATGTCGCGTACCCATACTCCACCCTCCCCATGGGCACCCAGCGGGACTGGTACAAGCACTGGAAGCGGGCCATTTCGCCTCCGTCCGCCGTCGCGGCTTCCGCGGCGAACTCGCGGCAGGCGACGGTCACTCCGTTTTTCCACCACCCCGTCTGGTGTCCCGTGACGGCCACGACGCCGTTCATTTCGCGGAATGCGGACATCTCGAGGGTCCGCATCACGCCGCTTACCTACTTCTTCCTGCGCTTCACGTACAGCCTGACCAAGAAGTGCGAAACGTACACTTCGCGGTCGTTCATCGCGCCCGACGACGTCATCGACTGGGCCCAGTGCCAGGCGGGCCGTGTCAAGCGAGGCTTCGCGTCCGCCGCCTCCGTCGTGCGGTCTTCGTGGGTAGGGTCCGCAGACCCGCCGCCAGCGTGCGAGCGCGTGTTCCGGACCCTCGGCGCCGCCGACCGCATCCCCGGGTTCTCCCTAGTCTTCGCCGCCTTCCTGTCGCACTACGTCCCGCACCCCGACTACCCCTACCTCTACCGCCAGGTCCCCGAGCCCTACCGGCGGGCGTTCAAGTCGTTCTCGGCCGGGTTTCCCCAGACGACGGCGTCGAGCGAGTCGCTGCCGTCGTGGACGGGCACCCTGTTCGTGGCCACTGCGTGCGAGATGTGGGTGAAGTCGGTGTTGGACCTGGCGTATGCGGTCGACAACCCGTCGGCGGCGGCCGAAAAAGTGAAGCCGAAAGGCACGGAGGGGGTCCCGATCGTGTGGAAGATCAACCACGAGGCAGCCATCGAAGACCTCCGCTGCCGAACGAGCCTCGCGGCCCAGCCTCTCACCGCCATCGTGCGCGCGGTCCGATTCCACGACTACGTGCACGCCTGCTCGACCGCGAACACCGGGGCTGGGCGGCTCTCCCCCGGGCTGCTGCGGGCTGTCCTCCCGCCGGTCACCTGCCGCGACGTGCGCGGTTCGTGCATTCTCATGACCCACTTGGTGCTGACCATGCTCATAGGAAACCGCGCGTTTACCTTCCTCGCGCACCACCAGGCGCCGCTGCTGGAGTACCTGTCGATGCTTTCGGCGCTGCAGTCGCCTTTCCGGCCGGCCGCAGTGTCCCTGACGCACGTAGCCGGGGACCGGCTGGTGAAGGTGCCGACGCCGATCTCGTCGTACACAGAGGACCTGAACGACGTCCCGGTGGCGTGGTGGTCCGTCGCGCCCGAGCGGTGCCAGCGGCCGGTCGGCCCGATGCACCCGAACCGGCGGTTCTTCGCGGCGTTCCAAGCGGCGGTGACGGCCCTCGCATCCGCGGCGCCCGTCGACCTCCTCGGCTCGCTCCCGCCGCGCGGCGCGACCGATGTGTTCGAGTACCGCTGGGTCCGCCCCCACGGCGACGACCTGCGAGCCCTGCTGGCCATCCTACGAGATCGCCCAGACCTCGCTGCCCAGGCCAACGCTGCGGTGGCGGAAGCGTGGGGCCAAGGGAGTATCCCTGTGGGTCCCGACCCCTACGGTGCAGCGGAGGTTGTGTCGGATGCGATCCAGCTGCTCGCCGGGCAGCCGTTCCTCTCGAACTGGGAGCTCGACTGCCTGTCTGCGATCGGGAAGAAGCCGTCGCTGTACCAAAGGCTCGCGGGTGCTTCGCCTTCGGCGTGGGTTGCCCCGGCGCTGCGGTTGTGGGTCCCGTCCGCGCAGCGCTTGGTGCTCGCGCTGAGCCCGCGCCCGCTCGTCTGGCGCTTCTTCCCGCAGCTGCTGCCGCCGCAGCAGCAGTCCGCCGGCGAGCCGGCCGCGCCGTTCGTCGGGAGCTTCCTGTGGAAGGAGTCGAAGGACCTGCTCCTCGCGGCCCTCGCCTCCGGCACCTCATGCCAGCCCCCCCCCAACCAGCACCACCACCCCGGCGGCTCCCCCCAAGCAGTGTCCCCTGGTGCTGCGATGTGGAGGGCGTACGCTGCGGAGATGCACGAGGCGTATACCACGCTGTTCACGGACCTCCTGCAGTTCCTCACGCCGCAGGTTGTCGGCAACCCGGCCTGCTGTTCGGACGCTGTTGTGTTCGCGCTGCACCGGCTCGTCACGTGCGTCTCCGACGCCGCCGCGTACGACCTGCTGCCGCAGGGTTACCCCGCGAAGCCGCCGACGTTCTTCCTCCCGCCCGAGACGTGGCACGCCACGCAGCTCGGATACCGGGCGCAAGAGAGCACCCTCGCCCGCCTCTGCTTCGACCTGGCGCTCCGTAAGCAGCGCGCCGCCGGCGACGGCGTGTCTTCGGTCCCCGCCGCGGTCTTCGACGACATCTGCGCGCGGCTCTCGTCGCTGTCGCCAGAGGTCGGCCGGCTCGTGCACGAGCTCGAAAGCAGCCAAATGTACCAACCGACGCCGGCGGCGGCGTTTTCGTCGGCGCTCAACGGCCACCGGGACGAGAGCCGGCTGGACGCCACCGACTACGACGGGTACCAGCTCAACGAGCGCGGGCGGCGGAAGGTGCTTTCGCGGGGTGCGCCGTTCGAGTTCAGGGACGTGCAGCGGCGCGGGGACGCGTGGGTGGAGCTGACGTCGCGGGACTCGGCGTGGCGGAACCTGCGCGAAAAACTGCCGCCCGAGCAGCGTAGGCGGTTCTTCCCGTACAACCGGCCGCCCACGACGAGCGAAATCAAGTGGATCCTCCGCGCCACGAGGAAGCTCGACGCTTACGTGTGCCCTCGACCACCTTCTCCCCCCACTCTCGGGATCGTGCAAACTATCGAACCGACTGATACCACCGCCAAAAATACTCGAGGGGCTGCCTGGCGTTTACTTCGAAGGAGGCTAGAGGGGGAGAACCAATACAACTACAAAGTGGGTCTTTTTAGTACTAACAATCTTGCGGGTTGCCCTTCAATGTATTGTGCAGGCTAAAAAGACGTAGACAGCGTGTTTTGGTGGTTGATCAGAATTCCTTACCTGAATATACACAGGGTAAATACAAGTGGGAAAACGATCAACCGGCACGCACAAACAAAACGAAGCGCCTGTCTTTTTTGTTGAACGCTTACGCGTGTCGTGTGGGCTACAACACATTTACCTCCTTTGATCTTGGAATATATTGTTGCGATAGTGGGGAGTCATTCAAGTATTTCCTACAAAGCGGGTGCTTGTACGAAAAGGATTTTATTGCCTTCCCCGAATCCTCAAAACCAGCACCATTAACAACGTCCCCCCCTCTCGGGATCGTCGGAACCACGAAATGCATTTTGCTGCTGCGGGCTCTATCATCGGACGGCACTTTGTATCATACTGCTCCACGGTCAGCTAATTTTGCGGCATCAACAAAGTTGCTGCATCTTTCTGAAGAAACCACCAGTCTCTCCGTCAGGCTGAAGCAGTGACCCCACGCTTGGTCTGGCGTACCGCCCGTGCACGCAGTCTTACTTGCAACGTGTGCACCGATATTTACACACCAGCCCCTGAGGTCATTCATTGATGCAGTACAGCTATGCTGCTTCATGAAAAAGGCCAAAACTGCAGGAAGTTTAGGACGTTCGAGAGCCGCAGTTGAAAATCGTTGCATAGTGGATGGCCAGTGGCCCGATAGTATCACTCATTGGGTCCGGGGGCGGGACGCCAATGGAAGCAGAGCTTTTCCTGCGAAGATTCGGGGTCAAACTGTTTTGGTTTTGGAAATACTTCGTAAGTCGTGAAGACTTTTTCATGGAGAGCACCACCGCAACCCATACAGATGTACAAGGTGATGGACGGCATGTTCTTGCAGGGTCTTGTGTCGTCCGGGTTCAACGTGCAGTGGATGGACGCGCAAGAGCAGAAGCCTCTGTCTCTGGACCTTTCTGAGGCAATCGAACGGGTATCTGTCTTTTTCTTTTGAATACGCACCGGCTTTCTTTTTGTTCCTTTGCGTAAAGTTGCTTCGCCGGTGAGCTGCTGCAATAATCGTGCCCGGGCGTGCTTGTGTTTTCTGAACGCGCAGCACATTTGCCCTGTACACTCACTGTACACTCACTGTACACTCACTGTACACTCACTGTACACTCACTGTACACTCACTGTACACTCACTGTACACTCACTGTACACTCACTGTACACTCACTGTACACTCACTGTACACTCACTGTACACTCACTGTACACTCACTGTACACTCACTGTACACTCACTGTACACTCACTGTACACTCACTGTACACTCACTGTACACTCACTGTACACTCACTGTACACTCACTGTACACTCACTGTACACTCACTGTACACGTTCGTATGTGTTCGCTGAAAGTGCACCGCTCACTTGCTGCTCTTGACTGAACACGTGACCGAGCGCTGTGCCGTCATCACCGCACACTCGCTACATGCGCACGCACTCAACGCTCGCACACAGGGCCACATGGCAGCTTCGCAAGGTCTTGAAAGCAAACACTTCCGAGTCCATTGCAACGGGTTTAATGTTGACATCGACCTGCCGCAAAGGTGGGCTCAACAGGAAGACCAACGCGGGTTCATGATTCGCAGGTATGCGTCGTTCTTGCTGACCGCTTGTTCCTTGTCAGCAACCCAGCTTCGCGCCTCCACCTTGTCTGGGGATACTCAGTCGTCGACAAGATCGAAGATCTTAAAGAGTAATCCTATTCGGCCCCGGTGGTAACAGCATTGTTCAGTTCACCTCGTTTAGCACCCGCCCAGCTGTTTCCCTACTTTCAAGTTTAGTCTCCCGAGGCGTCACGACACCCGCGACTGACACACGATTATCATTGCTTGGGGGTTCTACATTTGTTATGCACCACCAGTTTGCCTCACGCAGCACCGTGCGAGCTGAAGTGTTGAGGTAGCCAAATGCTGCGCGTCTTCTTTGAAGGCGTACGGATGGACCGTCTGTCCCTGCCTTTCTATCTGGCGAAACAACAGTCAAGAAAACGGACTTAAAACTGTCCGCTGGAAACGAAGACCCCGTTTCAGTTAGCAGCACCTGCCCCGCCGTGTTTTTGAAAACATTCTGCTGTGATAAACCGTGAAAATGGGTCCGCAGCCTTCACATTTCGGGAACGTCGTTTAGACGCATGTACGGTCCCCTCCCCCCCACACGCACACATTATATGCGCAGCGAAACGGACTCGTCTCTTCTTGACACCACCCACATCTAAGTAGGCCGCGCAGTCGCGAGGAAGAAGAGGGCCCGCAGCGTTACAAGGCGGCGACCCCCGCGAGACGAGCTCGCCCGCCGGCCAGAGCGCCCGCTGCAGCACCAACTCCGGTGCCGCCACTCACTGTAGCAGAGCCGCAACCTGCAGCGCGCCTCCGGAGCGACTTACGCCCGCCGTAGCAGTGCGAAGAGAAGTGAAGAGACCGGAAACTCCCCGGAGAGATGGTCCCTGCACTCTAACTCGTCTCTCTCTCTCTCTCTCTCTCTCTCTCTCTCTAAGTTTACACACACACCCACGGTAGGTGCCTTATCGAGCCGCCGTCGCTCCGAATCCTGTCCCGCGACTACGTCTTTTGCGGGTTCCTGCTGTTGCTGTTGTACGTGTACATTTATCACAGTTGGCTGCTGTACCTCTCGTTGGTGGCTGGTGCAGCCACAGCAGTGATTGGCCTGCGGCAGCAGCCGCTGGTTGAGGCACAACCTCTGTGAACCTGACTCTGCCGAGCTGGTCAAGGTGAGCCTGAGTTTCGCAACCGCGTAGTGCTTGGCGACACCGCCCGACGTTCCGTGACCGTCCTGATCTGTTTGACACGGCCGTTGCAGCGTTCTGGATTATACAGCGGCCACTCATGGATCCACACCGGTTCATTTGGACGGCGGGGCGAGGGGTGGATCGCATGAGGGAGACAAAGCGACCGTGCGCTCCAGGGTCCAGCGACGTCGATGCCACTTGACCCCGCCGCCTGATTTCCCGTGACCGTTGAGGTTCGAACCAATATCCCATGGCAATTGCCTGCAGTGCGTACCTCCACTGCGGCGGCATCTTCTTGCAGGAGAATGTACCGCAGCTTGCGGTCCATTCTCGTTTCAGATCACCGCTTTTGCGTATCCTGCACGATTCTGTTGCAGTATGTGTTCTGAGCGCAAAAGCATAATACCGGCTGTTCTAGAATAAGAGCAGCGCGTGTGTGGCATGCACATAGCTCTCTCTGTGTGTAAGAGCTCTATCGTATCGGTGTTGCTTGTTTTCCCTTAGTCTTGCCCGACGACTGATCGTAGATACCCGCCTTAGACAACCTTATCATCAGAACAGTATAGGGCGGAAGGCAGAAAGCTTCCCGATCCCTCTTCTTTCCTCTGGCACGTCGGTGTGTGCTGCAATGACAGCGCCACTGCCCTCTTTCTCGTTTGCGGAATCTTGTTGTTGCAAATACGGACTCGAAGATCGGGCGAAGTTCGTTCAAGAGTATTGGTGTGTGCCATTTCACGGTAGAGAGTCTGCTCGAACCCAATTGTTTGAGGTTGGAGAGCAAATAATCTGTGGCGATCGTCTGCATTAGTCACGCAGGTGGCTGCCCGCACGAGCTCGTTTGCATCGTCATCTTTCGCGGTCGCTTTGCGTCCTTTCTCTTCTTTGCTGGTATGCTGATCCATGTGGTCCATGTACCTAAAAGTTCCCAGTGCTGGTAGGCAGGCGTGGTTGGCCTTTACACGGGATCCTGATGGCGCTTGTTCGTCCTGCGATTCAAACTCGTCTTCGGATGTTGTCGGCCTCGCGTTTGCTTCTACGTGTTGCTCTTGTCGTTGCCACAGCACAGTCCCTACAGTTAAGATGCAGGGAATCTGTCGCCGCCTCGCATTTACCTCTTCGGGCAGTGCTCGTGCAGCCTTTGATGAGGACGGTGTTTGATTGTCGCCTCTTCGCTCTGTTTGTGGCATCTTTCCGTTTGCAACACGAAATTGCTCTTCCGCCTTCCCCGTCTTCTGCTGCTTTAGGGGTACTGGACTACATTCCCACGCTATACTTGTACCGGGGCTTCTTGGCTTTGCGTTCCTCTTCTGCTTTGTTTTGATCCGAGTGCAGAGTGCACACGATCTGTTGCGAATAGATAGAGTGCGTCGCTGTCTTGCTCGCTACGTGCAGCGCGAAAGCGCAACACTCCGAGAACCCTTGTGGCACCTGCATTTCAAGTTCACACTGCTCGCTATGTCTGCTGTGGCGACCTCTTTGCTCGTATTTCGTCGCGCTTTTCACCCCGTGCGTCACCTTTTTTCGCCACCAACCAAGAAACACCCAAACAAGCACCAGAGCAAAAACAAGTAAAGCGGGCAGGGGGGCTGAAGGGGGGAGGCGCACAGAGAGAACAAGATGTCGACAACCGAAAGCGCACGAGTGAGCGACCCGACAGTGGACTCTGTGAAGCTGGGGTTCATCTTCTTGCTGAGCGCCGTCGTTTTGGCGGAGAGCTCGCGGGAGTGCCACCGCTCCAAAGACTGCACGGGCTACAGGGGTTGGGCCGTCGCCTGCAGCGTACTCAGCTTGGTGTTCACGGGCGCCTTGGTCGCCTGCTACCATCTCTCGGTTATCCCGACACCGGCGATCCCCGTCTCCAACGGCAACGTGATCACCGTGGCTATCCTCACCGTGTGGTGGGCGGTTGGTGCCGGCTGCATGACCTTCGGAGACCCGTTTTCGACGGCTGCGGGCAATGGATACTTCTGCTCGTGGGCTTGCTTCTACGTCGCGGGGCACATGGCAGCCAAACTCGTCCCTCATGCCCAGGCTGCCATCAACACCGTATACAGCGCAGGTGCCGACGTCGCGATGATCTTCTTCGCGTCTTGCGTCCTCTTGATCCAGGCCCTCACCGACTGTGAAGAGTCGTGCGACGGTAAGTTCGTGTGGGCCATCATTTGCGGAGGGGTGAGCGCGTTAGCCTGCGTGATAGGGATGCTCTTGAAGGACAGGGTCCCGTCTCTTTACTTCGCGGGGGCGCTGTGCCTCTGGTGGTCGGTGGGGTGGATCATCATCACCTTCCACGGTCCTTACGAGACGGTCGGCAACGGGTACTTCTCCGCGTCGGCAGGATTCCTCTTTTCCCTGCGGATGCTGCTGCTGGCGCTCGACGTGTTCAAGTTCTTGGAGTCGGCCGGGCTGTCCTACAGAGCCCCCGGAGACGTCACGCATCACGCGTCCGCACCCACCCCCACCGAAGCCGCCTTGCACGCACACCACGATGAAGACTACCTTCCCCCGCATCCTAATTTGTATGGAATTCTCTTTTCTACTGCTTAATGTGCCAGGGAAAGCCTGCTACACGGGAGCCAAGCTTCACGTGTTCGGCGGTACTGCAGAGCCACGGGCCTACGGGTCAAGTGACTTTCCCAAACTAAAGCATCAAGGCGTGGTGCACCTTGGGGCTTGGCGCTGAACACAAGCGAGACGGTCAGTCACAGGGCAGAGCGGACGGGGTTGTGGCACTGTGCTGCCTCCGACTCAAGCCTTGCAAGCTGTGGTTGACCGTCACGTTCCTGGACCAGGAGCGGCTTTTCCTTCTTCTTCTTCTGCTTAATGTGACAGTGAAGTATAAGCGACTCAAAGTAGGAAAAGGAATGCAACCACACTGCCCAAACCCTGCTCTAGACTTCGAAAAACTGACCGCTTACTACAGTCTAATAGCAGTGCTTGCTTGGCACTTACACTTTAGACATTTGACGTGGGCGGCTTTAGATCCACATCTGAATGACACCTCAACCACAATGTTGTCAACAACGAATGAAACAAACCTACACATTTAGTGAGCTAACAATCTTGCGGGTTGCCCTGCAACGTATTGCGCAGGCCAAATCGCAGGCAGCGTTTTGGGGTTCAGAATTCCCAACCTGAAAAGGCAACACCGTAAACACAACTGGGGAAACGACAGGCATCCACAAACAACGAATTACGTGTGCAATCTGGGGCAGCAGTCAGTTGTGAGACAGGTGAGCGGCGCCAGCTAGCGAAGGTTCTTTGCCCTTGCTTTTCAAGCCCAGCGTACAGTTTGGTATGCATCGTACAACAGCCAGAACGAAGCGGCAAACGGCTGCAAGGAGGAGAATGTTATGAATACGCACCTGATGATATGCAAGCAAAACTCGAGGAGGCCGCCCAGCAAAAAAGAAAAAGCCAACCAAAGTCGCCAGACGCCGAAGCGAACATCTCAGGGAATCATACGACGTGGTGAGAGAAAAGAGGCAGGTTTGGTAAGGTGCAACCAGAGATCAAGGGAGATTCCCCTTGAAATCCGTCTTTCGATTTGCCTTAAATATGATGATTCAACCATTCATTCCATTCCATTCAAATTATCAGAACGACGTATATCGTCGACCGCACCAAAAGACAAGTTGCAAACCACCCGTAGATCAAATTCCCCCGTCTCGCATGCCAAACATAGACTCAATCACAGGCTTCTTTGAGCACAAGAACAGTTGTCGAACAGTTTCTACAGTGTTTCAACGAACCGAACCCCCGCCTTCGGACTAACCCCCCCTTACGTCGTCACAAACCACAGCGCCGAATCGACAGGTCGCACCGATGCAACCTTGCCGCAGCCAGGTCTGTTGATTACAAGTTTATTTGGATCCAGCGCACCACAGAGCGAGCTCTAAAGCCCAGGAGGAAAAGTTCCGCGGCTGCTCTCGGGCGGATGGCACTTCCGTCGCTTCGTTTTGTGGCGCCATACACGCCGCACGCGAATCGCCGATGGCATGTCTTTTGTCAACCAGCGCAAGCTCCCAACTCCGGAAACGTTCTGCCAGGTGCCAGCGAAGAGTTTTGCCGAGCGCTCATGATTTGGTCGAAAGTTCACTAACTGACACAGACCGCCACGAGTTCTCTCCTGTCGCGCCGCCGCCTCCTTCAGACGACTTCATGTGGTCGAAGGAAGAGTCTGCGTAGCTATCAAGCGACAGAAAAGGTCACTCTTCGCAGGGTCAGACCACTGTTAGGTGGTCGGTGTAGACCAGATACCATTTTCAGACTGAGTGTACCTATTATGAAGTAGTCCAAGGCCTGGTAAAGTCAGACGTTGAGCTGAAGCGGAATCGCGAAATCTCGTCTTCCTCAGACGGTTCAAGGGACTTGCCGAGTAATCTGACCCTGAAGTCAGGCGATATGCAGACTACAATCAGCGCGGCGTGACAGAGCGCCCGACTCTGATCTAAACAAGGTGATAGTCAGACCACAAACAAGGCGGCTTGTCGACAGACTGATTGCAAACCCAGTATCGTTTGCTTTTGTCGACACGCAGGAGCACGAGTAGCTCTCGCTGCTAACGCAGCTTTGCGGAAAGCTTGAGCGACTTGAGGATCTCAACGTACTGCTGGCAGTGCATCTTGCCTATCCACGTTGCTTGCAAGGCCGGCCTCCACTCAGCCACGACGGTGTTGTTGCATTCGGCAGGTTTGCGTGCCTGCTGCCGGGCAACGCCGCCAAAAGCACATTTGTTTCGTGATCGCAGGGAGGGGTGGACTGCATGGCCGCTCCTGGTTAGTGCTCGGGCTGATGCCTTTGAAAACTGTTTGTGCGCACGTGTGTGTGTGGTCCCTGTTTGAAGTTACCTACACAGCGCGATACCCTGCCAACCGTCTCTTTTCAACAACGACCGCGAGAAAAAAGCAACTCGATCGACAGTGACACAAAAACCTTGGGACCATAGAGCCTTGCAGGAATTCGAAAATCGTAAGCCTTGGGTGCGGTGACCTCAGTCGCATCCGAGCAACAGCCTCTTTTCTCCCTAGCATCACCTCTTCTACGCACCCCCTCCACCATGGCTGCACTTCTATCTTTTACGCCACCTCTATATTCATTTTCTGCTGGCTCTTTCTTGGGTTCACGCAGCTCGCCTGCCGGAGCTGGAAAGTGAGTATTTAACGCTTCGGCTCTATGCGAGGACGTGACAAGTCAAGTTGTACCAAACCGTTGGAGGCTGGGAGGTTGGTGCTTCTTTCTCGTTCAATATCAAGAAGCCGTCAGCCGCAGTGATTGCCGCCCGGACTTCCGATGACAATCTTCTTTCTGTGTCGAACCCCCCCCCCCCGGTTGTAGCAATGTAGACCGTGTTGGCGAGAGCGTTAACCGCAAGACAACCTTTACGCTTGCTGGACATGAACGCAGGGGCGCTGTTGAGAGGGGACAAACGCTCAAGAGCACGGGCCTATCGCATCCATAAGCCGAATATCGTGGCCGACGCGACTCGAAGGCAGATTTGTGAACGTTGAGGTCAGAAGCCAGTTAGTTTTTTCCAGTTTCATATTCCATCCATGAGCAAGCGAAGGCGAGTTGCAGCATTTTGAGCAGGGGGCGGCGGAAGTACCGCGCAGTTTGATTTTTCAGCGGGTTCTTCTTCTCTGTTTGTCCTCGCCCAATCCGACGCAAGCGCGATCAACTCGATGGCGGAAACAGTCGCGAGCCACATCGCCCGAAGGGGGACCTCGGGACCCGCAATCCTTTCATATCGCGATTCGTCCTTCGGCCCCTCTTTCTCGTTCTCTTCCCACCCAGTAAGGAAGCGACATATTAGTCGTCGTTTTCCACTGTCCGATGAAACCTCTTGTCAGTACCACAACAACTGTAACACACGTGCACAAAGTCGGAAGCTAGCGTCTGTCAAGAGCTGTGTGACACAGCCGTGTCTTACAGGTGAGATGGTTCACTCCGTGCGTGTGTGTGTGTGTGTGTGTGTGTGTGTGTGTGTGTGTGTGTGTGTGTGTGTGTGTGTGTGTGTGTGTGTGTGTGTGTGTGTGTGTGTGTGTGTGTGTGTGTGTGTGTGTGTGTGTGTGTGTGTGTGTGTGTGTGTGTGTGTGTGTGTGTGTGTGTGTGTGTGTGTGTGTGTGTGTGTGTGTGTGTGTGTGTGTGTGTGTGTGTGTGTGTGTGTGTAAAGGGCAATACCACCCAGTATTAAAGCGACATAGTAGTCGTCCTTTCCGCGGGCCCGAGAAACTCGCTTCGGCGCCTGCCAGCCGGAGACTTCAAACCACCGGCTTCTAATCAGTCTACCAGCGACGTGCGGAACTAGCCTCGACAAGTGCAAAATCTTGCCGCGCCGCACATCCCTACTTTCCCGCCTTGTCTTCCACTGACCCCCCAAGACTTACCACTTTTTTTAGACCCCCCAACCCCTAAGGACTAGCCTTCTGAGGGCCGTTCCTCGCTTCTAGATCCCGCGAGCCAGTCTGTCCGCTTCCACTTTCCGACCCCGAAGGACCACGCGTTTACTATGGGAACGGTCGCCAGCAATATACATACGCCAAGTAGTACGCACCCATGTGAGCGGCCTGGGTGTGTGAAGTCTACTCTACATTCCCATGTCCCGCCCTCCTTTGCCCCCGGTGGCGGCGTCGTTGTGGTGGACTCCTACCCACCAACTGGCGAGCATTTCGTAGTAAAGGGGGGGGGGGGGGCCGAATAATAACACCTGTGTTATTATTCGATTTGTCGAATACTAAAAAAAGTTTCGGGTAGCCGAACAGTAGCAGGATCAAGTAGTGGCAGTGTTTTTAGACAACCAGACGTGTGTCAAATAACTGTTATTATTCGACCACCCCTTTTAACGATGCTTTGTAAACACGAAAGAAAACGCTGGCAGCGTGTTTGGGAGAAGATTAGCCTAACGATCATTATATATTCACTCACTATCAATCACTAGCAGGCTAATCCTCCCCCGGCACGTGCAAACAAACAATTTAGACATCGACCACCCTATTCGTGAAACTGTAAAACTGAAGCTTGGGGAAGACCAACATTCTGACTGGTGACCGAGGCAAGGACAAATGGCTGACAAGTGCGGTACCGATTCCCAAAGTGGGCACGAAAGCGAGGGGTCAAGAACTTCGTTTACGAAAGTTCAAAATACCGACCTTCCAATCCGCGAGTAACGCGAGAAAGGAACGTTCCGGATCAGAACTTATACCGAAGGGCCGACTTGGCGTGCGGGGGGTTGGACCTGTTGGCCAAGCACAAAGCACACAAAAACCACAGAGACACCCAGCATCCCGAAAGCTGATGATTCAGGCAGCATTATTTTACAGGCTCATGTCCCTATCATGACATAAAAAAGTACGGGCTTTGTATTATCTTCGGCGCAAGTAGTGGTGTCTAGTGGTCTAGCATGGGTTCGCTGTTACCTTTGCTTAGCGAGTACGTCGAGTGCAGCAAAGTGTGAGGGCAGCAACCCGGCCGGTCCAGTTAGCCTGAGGTAAAAAGTTCAGGAAGAGAGAGAGAGAGTGAGCACTGTTCATGCCGAGACAAAGGCTGAACGCTGCATGCCCCCCCCCACGACCCTCCCATTTTTTTAAAGCTACATGCAATGTGTGGGAAGCTGAACCGCCGAAGTAGGACCTTCTATTCATGATCATTTGCAAATTTTCCACCTGACACCACGTCCAGGATTTGGGCTCAGGGTAGTGCGGTCAACGAAAACTCTAGTCTCCCTTTCTACTTTCTCCTACTCTCGCGGTGTACGGTTTCCTTCACTCTCTTTGTAAGTCGAATCCTATCTCAAACTAGACACGAAAATAATAAGTACCCCCTTTCCCCTTTCCCTAACATGCAACAGGGAGGTCGCGGCCTCCGCCCGTTGCAGCAAAGCGTTTTCTTCACCCCTCCCATTTTCTTCTGGTTTGCTATTCTGTTTCTGCGTTTTTTTTCTTTCTTCTTCATCGTTTTATGTCCGCTCCTCCGTAGCGATCTCTTAGCGATGGGCGTCGGGAGCCCAATATTGTTTCATGGTTCGTTTCTTTTTTTCGCTGCCAGCAAAAATACTCGAGGGACTGCCTTGTGCTCATTTCGAAGGAGGCTAGAGGGGGAGAAAACAATACAGTTACAAAGTGGGTCTTTTTGTTGAACCTGTGTTTCGTGTGGGCTACAGCACGTTTACCTCCTTTGATCTATCGCAACTGGCAGTCTCCTCAAGCATTTCCTACAAAGCAGGTCAGGGCATTAGCTTCCCATTCCAAATTCTGTCAGCTGACGGAATTTGGAAATCCGGGCGGCTCAATAATAAGCATTTATTCGGCAAGATAATTTCCGTTTATTTTGTCGAGGTGTCGGTTTTAGTCCCGAGGGAGGCCCGAGGGGGGGTTTGCAACCCCGAGCCACGAGCGGAGCGAGTGGCGAGGGGTTGCAAACCCCCCCGAGGGCCTCCCGAGGGACTAAAACCGACACCGAGGCAAAATTGGCGGAAATTATTGCCGAATAAATGATTTTATTGGGAAAACTAAATTCCCGAGGGTGGAAACAAAACATCGTTGCTTGGACGGCGTGAAATTTTGATAAGTCGCGGGGAGTTGATGTGGTGTTAGTTTGCAACGCGAGTGCTCGGCCGCTTGCACATGCACAGCAGGCGATCAGCAGATGAACTCAGACAGCTGGAATCCAGTGTGCTCAGGCAGACCCACAGATGTTCTTGCAACGAGACTCAAGCACACTGAATTGGTACAAGTTTTCTACGCACTTGGACCTGGAATTCAGCATGGGTGAGTTCGCTGGCGGTGAACTTCATCTGACACTTACTGGGCTGGAGCGTTCACGGGAGGGGTTTTCTTCACAGGCCTTTGAGCACCGAGGATGAGACACCAATGAATTCGGCTCAAAACGAGCTCAAAACACGCGATTTCACTCACCACAGGGAGAAAAAATTTTTTGCGAGGGGTCTCCCCTACAGATTTCTCTGTATAACCCCCACGCAAAAATAAACGTTTATTTTTTTCGCGATACAAAATAAATTTCGTTTATTTTTTTCACCTGAAAATGGCTGGCGGCACAAAATAAATGCTGCCACACGAAATAAATTCCAAAAATAAACTCGTTTATTTTTCCGGCCTGTGTAAACACAAAGGAATCCTGCCAAAAATAAACGAAATTTATCGTCACGCTCCGCAAGCCATTTCCACCAGAGGGAATTTATTTTTCCCATTAAATAAAATAAAAAGTGCAAAAAACGACCTTCGATGAAAAAAGTCGTGGGGGTCCGGTGGAGGCGTGGGTTAGGCCAGCTGTGCCAGGAAGCTGGCTGGCGGTCAAGGGCTGCTGGCGGTGGGTCGCCGCTGAGCATGGTGGGCTGGCTGGCAGCTGCTGTGGGTGCTGAGCCGATCGAAGCTCAGAAGCAGCCCGGAATTCTTGACAGATTCTCTCCGAGTTGACACAAGTGCCTTGTTCCATGTGATCTCCGGTCTGCATCTACTCATGCCAATGATTTACCAGCACACAGTATCTGAGTGGCGGATGAATTTGACATGGGCTGTTGGCTTCAGGAGGGTGCACCAGGGGAGGGTCACACAGATGGCAAACAGTGCCACGGTACGTTGGTCGATATGTTTAACGCGACAAACGGACTGAGAAGTGCAAACTCTTTCTCCACCTGAATGTACCGTACCGTTTGCCGGGCGGAGCCCCCCGGACCCCCCCTTTTTGGAAGCCCAAACAAAGGCTTCTCGGTTTCAGAGCGGGAAACGCAAATTGGCTATTGAGACGGAATTTGGAAAACTGAGGCAAAATGAAGCTAATAGCCGGAAGCAGGTGCTTATACAAAAAAAAAAAAAAAATGCATGGTCCCTGCGCAAGGATGACACGCATTAATCGAGAAAGTATCACCTTTTTCGTCCTGCTCGCAGATGATGCGACGCACAACGAAGTGTCCGACATCCGTCACGCATACCCCACCGACCCGCCACAACTGCAGGGACTGCTCGCGGACTTTGCAAAGAAACGAAGAGACACGATCCGGCACGTGGCGAAACGCGTGAAGGTCCTGTGCGACGACCCGTTAGCGGCACGGTGGTCCTCGCTAGTTTTGAGATATCTCGAGTAAATCAGCACTGCGTCTTGTGTGGGGGGCAACGGAAGAGGAAGAAGCGGAAAGAGAAGGGGTCCGGTAGGGAAAAGGGGGAGTGAATGACTAACAATATCAACGGAAGGGAAAAAAAAAAAAAAAAAAAAAACGCTAACCTAAACAAATTCCGCCGGTAGAGAAACCTCGCCTAAAGAAATCAACTGCCTTCGGGTAGGCTAGTCTGACACTAGTTGTCGTCGGGAAAAAAAAAAAAAAGCACGTCACCAAAACTCCTTGCCAAACAAACAAGGGTCGCAAGACACCAAACTGATCGTCCTTCGGGATCGACGGTAACACAAAAAAAAAAATGGCGGAACGACGTATATCATGTTCCGGTGAGCTCAAACCGTATCAGACGCGCGCTGCCAGAATAGTTTCATCCCTGAAGAACACGACGCCGACGCCCTCAGCAATGCCGCCATGGCCTTGGTGCTAAGCCAGAGGCCGACCCGAGGAGACAGAGCATTGGCCAGCTGCTGCTCGAAGCACCACGCGGAAAGGAGTTACGCGTGCAGGAACCCTCACTCCCAGCCCGGGGGTGCGTCGGCCGTCACCTAGTCAAAGCTGAGCGTGGTCGTACTTCTGTAAAGGGAGGCACCACGTAAAACCGGGTCCGTAACACACACACACCCACACTCAACGAAGAACCAATCAGATTGTATTCACCCCCTACCTTATGTTTCCTCCATTCGAAGTCAAAGTAGCTATAGTATACGTCAGGCATTTCTTCACTTTTTCTCACGAAAGGGGGTTGTTCGGTCCTGCGTTTGTACGTTAGGCTCACCCGACTCCCACAATCGTGGGTAACACAAACTCAAGAGATCTAGTCAACTATTTCCCACAGTATTAGCACACCTTCCAACAAGAAAAAAAGAAGGGGGCGCACGAATGATCCCTCCCGTGCACCGCGTAACGCCGGTGGCCGTGCAGCGAGGCGTCGGCACCCCCGGGTGGAAGGCTTACCGCTCAGTGCTCCGGCAGACGCACGCGACGTTCGCCGGGAACTACGAAATGCTCGAAGCGGCTCGCAACGAAGCGCGGAAGGTCTTTTGGCTGCGCAGGCACGTCTCCGGGGAGGACCTGCAGCAGTGCGTCAAGGACGCGGAGCAGGCGGTGTTCGACATGCAGAACCACGTGGGGGCAGTGTACGACGACGGAAAAGGTGGCAACCGCCTGATTCTGACCGCCGAACAAGCAAAGGCGAACGCCGAAGGCGTGCAGTTTTACTCCGCGAGCGACCTCGAGGCCGAAACGAAAAAGAACGACGAGAACGTATGCACATCGCTTGCTTGAACCCCTGGCGAAAAATCTGGACCAGAGAGAGAAAAATCTGCAACGAGCGGGCTGCTGCACTATCAAAGTATATGCTCGCCACATGACAAGTACTATACGGCGAATGCTATCTAATTCAGATACACTTGGCGTGATAACATCATTAGTGCTTTGATACAAAGAACGTGTACTCCCAAAACGTCAGAAAAAAGAAGATAGTCGAAAGAAGCCAAACCTTTGTAGCCGAGTTGAGGGGTTCGTGTGCCGCACCCTGTCAACCGAGGCTCAAACTTATAACGGAATTGGGAAATACTCGGACGAGAAGTTGTAAACAACCCGCCGGAAGGGAAGAATGGGTGGCCGCCGAGAAGTCTTGCTGGCTTGGAGTGCCACGGGGAGGAGCGGGCAGATTTGCTGCTGGTCTGGAACTTGCGATCTGTTGCCATACGAATGAAACGGCATTTCTTTTGAACGCTTTACGCCCGCCACTAAACCCAGATTCACCTGTGTTTCGTGTGGGCTACAGCGCATTTACCTCCTTTGATCTTTTGCAGCTGGCAGCCTCCTCAAGCATTTCCTACGAAGCAGGTGCTTATACAAAAAATAAAAAGAAAAAGGCCGCTCATGGTCCAGGAACGTGACGGTCAACCACAGCTTGCAAAGCTTGAGTCGGAGGCAGCACAGTGCCACAACCCCGCCCGCTCTGCCCTGTGGCTGACCGTCATGACGAGCTTGTGTCCAAGGTGCGCCCCGCCTTGATGCTTTAGTTTGGGAATTCGGTAGCCACTTGACCCGCAGGCCCGTGGCTCTGCAGTACCGCCGAACACATGGCTAGCAGGCTTTCCCTGGTACCTACCTGGTTGCCGTCCGAAAGAAGTCGATCGATGCCTGCACTATGCGCCGTCTCACGAGGCAGTTCGTACGATTCAACGCAGGGACGCAAACCCCAATACACCAACAGATCGAGCGCGCTCTGAAAGGCCAGAGGATCCGCACGTACAAAGCGAAGGTCAAGTGCATGTGAGGGGACAATGCCACGCCGCGCCGATGCACTCTCTCTCTCCCTTCTCGACCTTCTTGGTTGCGTGCCGCAGTTGCAGTCGCACGGGGAACGGAGCTGACCAGATCGCGGCGCTTAGGACTTAGACCGTGCCACGGGCACTCGGCAAGTACAAATGGAGGACGAGCGGTTCGGACACAATGCTGTAATTCTGCGCTCGCCGAACCTCCACATGGGCATCTGCATGGTGCGGAAGCACCGCACCATGCAGATACGTGCACAGGAGGCATGTGGGTGTTGCAAAGAGCACAAGCGTGTGTGATGGTACTACAGTAATGTCTCCGGCAGCCGCCCGCTTTCTGCAGCCAACGCATCTGAAGGTCGATCTTCGGGTGCATGGCGAACGTGTGCCCGTAGACCGACATCTGCAGCAGCGACGCGAGGACGGACCCGGCGGCCGCCGTGTTGAAGGCGGGGTGGTGACAGCCGGTGCGGGCGAGCATCATGTACCGCCGCACGGCGCCGCGCACCTCCTCCTTCTCCTCCTCCCCGCCAGCCGCCCGCGGGCCCGCGCCTTCGGAGCCGAAGATGCGGAAGAAAGACTCGAGGTCCGGCACCGTGCAGCAGCCCCCCCGCAGCGGCTCGAGGACGTCCATCAGCGTACCCAACGGCCACGTTCTCGAGGCGCAGCGCCGCGATCCACTGTGCCCACCTTAACAGGGTGAGCACTGCTCTCATGCTCCCACCGGGAGGTTATGCGATGCGGAGCAGAACGTTGGGCTAGTTGCTGACTCGAAAAAAGCGTTGGCATGTCATTCGGCCGGTTTCGCTCTCGGTTGAAAACCTTGCTAATGATCGCGTGGGTCTTGTTTGCCCAAGAAGCAAGCACTAGCCTCTTGCTCGGGTTGATGCTCGTCTTAGTTTGCACCGCGTAGTGTCAGGCCAATTGGGCTCTGGGAACAGAGCAGACCGACTTCATTTCTGCAACCGACGGCTGACCTGCTTTCCAAGTCCGAGTTGTTTGAAGTAGTTCCGTCGTATCATTGGGTAGATTTCCCCTGTTAGCTGCACTCCATCGCTGGTTCGGGGGCGGCCCCTTGACGGCGTGCCATTCATGCTTTCTTTTCTCCGTTTCCGTTTTCACAGTCTTCACTGCTGGCGTAAGATCCCCGGCTTCTTGCAACTCGAAGAAGCAGTCTTAAAGGAAAAGAAGGCGACCGACCACCCCGGGTGTACCCGCTACAATGGCCGCCCGGCTAATACCGGTGCTGTCGGTCATGTGGGCGTGCGCAGACGGAGCTTCGATAGCCCTGCAGAAGACGGGGACGACGACGAGCGAGGCGGTGGGCACCGTTATTGCACTAAATTAGGAGATTCTCCTCCCCCCTTTTCAACATCTTCTTCTGCTACGGAAGCACCGATGCCGTGGTCTCCGTCGGCGGCGGCTGCGCCCTGCCGCGGGACTGCCTGACCGTCGCGTTCTCGTACGTCCCTTCCCTGCTGGCCGTCTGCAAGCTGCGGCTCGTGTGCCGGGCGTGGAACGCGGTCGCCTGCCAGAACCTCTTCTGGGCGAAGCCGCTGCTGCTTCTGCGGGCGACGGCTACCGCGCCGCCGGACGTCGAAACACCGATATACTCTCACCGCACAGAAGACTTGATGCTAGCATTAGACATGCATGAGAGATGAGAGGCAAGATTCTGCCCAGACACCAAACTAAGACTTCCCCCTGTTTTCAATCCAAGATATTCTCAACTCGATGCTTGCATCAAGCGTGCATGAATGTCAGTGTGCTGTCAAACTTTAACTAAGTTTAAGATTTTCAGGAGGGGGCCATGGCGGTGGGCAGCCGAAAAAGCGACACCGACGCGCTCGCTGTCACCCTCCCCGGCTACGGAAGCACCGACGCCGTGGTCTCCGTCGGCGGCGGCTGCGCCCTGCCGCGGGACTGCCTGACCGTCGCGTTCTCGTACGTCCCTTCCCTGCTGGCCGTCTGCCAGCTGCGGCTCGTGTGCCGGGCGTGGAACGCGGTCGCCTGCCAGAACCTCTTCTGGGCGAAGCCGCTGCTGCTCCTGCGGGCGACGGCTACCGCGCCGCCGGACGTCGAAACACCGATACACTCCCACCTGCGCGACAGCAGCAGCCCAGTCCTCGGGCACGATCGCAGCGGCGAGTGGGCTGAACCGTCCGGGTACTATTGCCACGCGGCGTTCTGCAAGGGAGTTCGCCGACGCGAGCGGGAGAAGCGGCTGCTGTGCGTCGCGCGGTGCGTCGCGTGCTCGAAGCTTTGGAAGGTGATCGACTGGCTCGCAGGGCCGCTGTCCGGGTTCGTGATGTTGCCGCTGCTCTTCTTCGCGATGGACGACATCGACGCCGAGTTCCCCGCCTGCACGTGGTCCTACATCCTCAGCCGGCCGCAGCCGGGCCCGCCGCCCGTCCCGGCTGTCGACGGCGACGACGTGGCTTCCGCCGCGTACCCGACGTACACGTTCGTGGCGTACTGGATGATGCTGCAAATCGCCCTCACCATGCTCGTCGGCTGGCGGCTGACGGCCACGGCGTGGTCCGCCACCCTCGCGGCCTACGGAACCGTGTCCCGCTTGGTCCACCTCGTCCTCGGCATCATGCCCTTCTTATTCCTCTCGGCGCAGCGACTTGGGTCGCACGCCTCCACGTCACTGGTATGCAACGCTGCTTCCGCCTGTCTTCGGTGTACCGTAAGCGGAAATATGTTTGACCGGACAAAAGTTGGACCGCGCGACAACCAAAACAGTTGGACCATTTTGTCCTGTCCAACATATTTCCGTTTACGGCACGCTGCTTTGTGGGTGCAAAATCTTGAATCCGTTGAGCTCAAGGACAGTCTGGGGCCCTGGAATGGAATTGTAAACGAATTGCATCTCGTACCAGAGAGTTTTCCCGTTTGGTAATCGTTCAGGGCCAAGAACCCTGGAAATTTTTCCAGGGCCCGGGCCCCGAGTTACAGGTAGGGTCCTCTAGACCAATGTAGGGGCTGGCTGGCCGGGGTTGGAGCTCAGCTCCGGAGAGCCCCAGTTGTCCCGTGGTACTCAGGCTGGGAATGGGTCTACTGAGAAAACAGTAGAAAGTGTTCACTGTTGTCCCAGTAGATACATTCCAATCTTCCAGCCCGAAGGGCCTCGGTCCGGGGCTGAGCTCCAGCCCGGGGCCAGTCCACACAGTTCAGACCCATCACGGAAAGATGGGGCGCTGCTGGCTGTTCTGGTGTCGTGTACACTCTCGCAGGCACTAGGGCCAAATCCCGGAGGAATACCAGCTGCTCCAGCTTGGGCATTGGCATCTGCATCCTCCGTGCCTCGGTGGATAACTCCTCGCTGGAGAAGCCCGGACCTACCCCCGCAAACCCGCAAGTCGTGCGGCTCATTCTCCGCGCAGGCGCCGCAAATACTTTCTCTTCCGAGATCAGGTCCCTCACGAACATTTTTAGTACTCGCAATCTTGCGGGTTGCCCTTCTACGTGCAAGGCTAAAATAGACAGCGTGGTTTGGTTTGGTGGTTTACGAATTTCTTACCTGAAAATGACACAGGGGGTTAATACAAGTGGGAAAGCGATCAACCGGCACGCACAAACGAACCGGCTGCACGTAAAGGAGAGCCACGTCACCTTTTTGCGGAAATGTTGCAAAGAGAGCCGAATACCACACACAGATACCGCTTCACTTTATGGTCGCATTGGAATGGGGTTTGCTGTTCGCAGGGTACAAATCTAACAGCGACGATTGGCACAATCCTATCTACGCCCCTTGGTACGGTATGCTACGACGCACCTTAACTGAAACAGACCAGATGGCACTCACTTCTTGTTTCATTGCGGACATCATTTTTGGATCGGTCCCGGTTGCGTCAACACCGACGCCGTCGCCCTCGGTGACGGGGCCGCGGCCCGCACCGCGCCTCCGACGGAACGACCTACGCCCGCCTTCGAAGCACGTGGCAGTAGTGAGGCGACCGGAAACTCCTCGGAGAGATGATCCCTGCACTCCAACTCGTCTCTCTCTCTCTCTCTCTCTCTTTCTCATTTTTGTGTGGTCACCTCCCTTAAACCAGGTATTGTAGGTGTGTGCGGGCGCGCGCAATTAGCGTGTCGTCGTGTATGCGGTAGGGTAGTTGGCTAGTTGGAATGAGCGGGCTCTGCGAGTGTAGTTGATGTGGATGCATTTCTGCTCTTCCTCCGTTACCGTGTTCCTGGTGTCCCTAGTGAAGTTATCCCACCATCCCGCAGAACTGTTTCCAGAGAGGCCGGCACAGAGGATGTCGACGTTTCGCCTCGCAGTCGTACACGGTGTGATCGTCGGTCTGCAGGACCTGGCGCTGCTCGTCTGGTTCGTGAAGCTCGACTTCGATGACTTCGACACAAGCATAGCCGTGGCGCCGTACCTGCTCCTGTGCTCCGTGGTCGCCTGCTTCATAGTTTCGCTGGCCTTCTTCGCCTGCTACGTCTCCTACAAGTGCCAGACGCGCAGCCGGAACCTGGTCGCTTTTATTTTCGCATACTGCCTGTACCTCGCATGCTCAGCAGTTATGATGCCGTTCCCGCTGACCGTTGACCACGGGCCCTGTGGCTGATACATTCGGCCCAATCTGTTGGCCGGTCCCTGCACCACCGACACCCGACCAACGAAGAAGCCGACGGCAGGACGTGGCCCTTACGTGCCTGCTTATAGACCTGCTCTACGACGGTACCGAGACCCATGCATCTACGAATTGCGGGCACCAGTTGAGCCAGTTGACCCACCTATCTCTGCCTGCCGCATTCGATCTGGGTCCATCGCAGGTGATTCACGGAAATTTCGGTGTTTCATCGCGGTGTTTGGGCCACGCGCACCGCCAGAACCGCGCCTGGCGACTGTGCCGACGCGGGTGGTTCGCTCCTAAATCCTAAAAGAAAAAAACAAAGAGCCGTTTGAGTTGTTGGGACGGACGCCGAAAATGCTTTTCACGCGAGAACCCGTTTCTCTTTTCGCCCAGCCCCTCTCGCTAGCTCGCGGAAGGTTTGCGCGGTTCTTCGTATAGAACAAAGCACTTGCGTGACAATCTTTGGAGGCAGGGAGCCAAAATTTGGACCCAAAATTTGGACCCAAAATTTGGACCTGAATTTTGGACCTGAACTTTGGACCTGAATTATGGACCTGTATTGTATTTCACCGGCTCGAAACCGATTTTCGTGCGTGGGGCTGGACGCCTGCCCACCGAACGCGATGGCCGCAGCCTGCGCCCGCGGCAAACCCACGCGGACCTGGGCGATGCTTTCCGCGTAGCCCGCACTGCCGCTGCAGCGCCAATCCCCGCAACTCCTGCGTCGCGTGTCCTTGGCTCTTCGCGTGGAAACTTGTCGCACGGCGGGCAGCTAAATGTAGGAAGGTGCGGGGGGTGGAAAGACAGTTCACCCGCCAAATGTCGCGTCTAAACGCATACCGTCCCCTGCACGCCACTCAAGCGAGCGTCGTTACTTCACCGCCGTAGTAGGTCCATCGTTCACGAGTGGGGAGTCGTCGGCATACCGCATCATGCCAACCTTTCGCCACGTGACTCCGGAAGGGTCCCTTTGGTGTGTGGTGGCGCACTGTATAGCTAGTAACCAAAGCGCATTCGGAATGGAATCGGAATTCTCGTTTCCGCCGTGCGACACGTCGTGTCATGGTGTCACTTGGAGAGTGCAACCTCCGATGGTCGCAAAGCCGAGAGCCAGTGCCAAGTTCATGCACCCGGAATGAGAGCCAACGTCGATATCACGAGCGATGCGGCAAGTGGTTACTGTTGCAGAGGGCCGGTCGCAGTTCACAACTGACGGTTGTCTCGCGGATTTCACAAAGCCGGTGCTATTCAAAATCTCAAGCGAACTTTAACTCTAAAAAAAGGATAGGCGTGTGTTTGTTTGTACGTGCGGGGGAAGGAAATAGCCTGTTTGTAAGTGGATACGATCGTTAGGCTAATCTTCTCCCAAACACGCTGCCAGCGTCCTCTTTCGTATTGTTTCTACGAAAAAAAAAGAAAACAAATTGCCAAGTCCACAACATGTGGTAGAGAGGGGAGGAAGGAAGTCCCCGGTGTTCGCTCTGCATTCGAGGGGCTTCTCGGTGCAAAACGTATGCTTGACTGCCTTGTCAGCGAGACAGCGTGTGTGAGTTTTGATGGGAGTTCTACACTGTTTCTGACGATTCGAATCTGATGGACGCACTGACACCCCCCAATGAGACTTCTTATTTCTTTTTCGCACAATCGAGTCGATTATCGACGCACAAGCAACGAACATGGTCAAGAACCCGAAGAATAGTCCTGAAACAGACCCCACCCAGCGCTGAAAATACTTGGAGGGACCGCCCAGTGCTTTTTCTTGAAGACTAGCGGGAGAAACGAATACAACCACACATGGGTGTTTTTTTTAGAGTTACAAAAGACAGGCGCTTCGTTTTGTTTGTGCCGCGTGTTTCGTGGGCTGCAACACATTCCTTTGCCTTTCGGACCCTGGTTGACAGCCCATCACACAGCGATTTCGCAACTGGCGGTCTCTTCGAGTATTTCCCTGCAAAGCAGGCGCTTATTGAGAAAAAAGGTCGAAAGACACCAATCTGTGTACATGGGATGGTCGGAAACACAAGATACACTGCCGTCGCCATATTGCAGCCCACATCTAGGACCCACCTCCGGCCAGTAGTCCAGGGTACAAGCTTGGGGAGTTGCTTTGGTTCGAACACCAGCTTGTCGGAAAACTGGGTAAAGCCAGCTATTTTCCTGTGTAGAGATAATCTTTTTTCGACGCTGCAGTGGTTAAATGTACTTGTGCTGAAGGGAACATTTCCAGAACAATGGTGCACATGGAGGGTTAAACGAAGCCAACGAAAAAGTGTTGCTACAGAGTAACTCCCTCTCAGAGAGGGTTATGCACGGTATGCGCGAAGGACTGTATCATTTTTATCATCGTTGATCAGTTGATGCTGATCGTCCGTTTCTTCGTTTGTCAGTAGCCGCGACTTCGGAAATGTTCTGCTCAGTACACCAATGACATTTGAAAAGAGCGAGTCTCCTGTAAAAGACAAGGCCCAAAAAAGGAGAAAGTAGCCTCCCCACAGACCAATCAACATACACCCACAAGCTTCTTACCTCCAGCTTTAGCACCAGCTTCTGAGGCTGGACTCTAGTAGCCTCCGAGGCTGGAGGTGCGCAACAGTACACCCGCTTTTTCGGGTGTGTGTGGCAAAGAGGAATGTGTGCACGCTTTGCCTTCACTTTCCTCCACGCCCCACTTGAACTCCATCTTCTGTGGCGGGAGTTACTTCGCAAATTGTCACCGCTAAATGGTACCGAAGATCGTGTATCGAGCAAGCTTTTACCCTTATGCTCTTGCGAGACTTCTTCCGAGCTTGCCTTAGGACACCTGCGTTAATGTGTAACAGATCTGCCGCCCCAGCCAATCTTCCCTAACGAGGCATCAGCCACTGGAAACGGATGCGCTACGGATCCGAAGACCTAGCCCCACGAGGGAGCGGCCGCCGTGTTTCCATCATTGGATACTTAACGCGACACAGCGAGTTACAACGAGATTTGGGCGCCGCAAAAAAAAAAAAAAAAAGAAGACACGTCAGTGGGTTCTAGTGAGTCGCAGCACGAGTAGTTGGCACGACTGGAGGGGATCTCTCTCCCGAGTCTGGTTTGCCTGTGCTCTCGTAGCAAGAGTGGTCCAGGCGGCATGCTACGATAGTCCGCCTCACGCAACTCACATGGCTCGGACGATGCCCCGTAGTAGTACAGTGTAGCTGAGCCGGTTCGTCCCTATCTCTTGAAACTACATGGAAGTGCCTGCCGCTGTTTATCACAGCGAATCACGGTTCACCACGGTCTATCATAGTCCCTAGAGCTGCATCGAATTGCCGGTGCTGTATTCTTCGGTCTATCACGGTCAGAGGGAATGGACCTGCTCAAGTGTAGCTGAGGCACACACACTATCACCCCAAGCGCGTTCTTGCATTCTTCCCGTGGGTACAGAACCTCAGGCCGACAAGGTACCATGCACGGGTTGCTTCCTCCCCGCCGCCTCCCTCTCCCTTTTCTTCTCCAGGCGAAGCGTTTTCCGATCGCTCCGTCTTGTTCGCACTACCTAACCTTTTCTTCTGTCTTGAGTCGATGTTGTTCGAATGCAACACTGGGTCTTTGAAGGTTTTCTACGTGGTCCTCTTTTTACGTACAAGCAATCTTGCGGGTTGCCCTACATTGCATCGGAAGCACCTGAAGAATAAACAGGGTAGGCCCACAACGTGGAATCCGAGAACGGTTGTCCATCAGCACCACAAAGCTCTAGGCAGAGACATTGGCCATCAAAGTGGCCGAGAGCACTTCGAGTTTGCTTGTCAGAGTCCAGAAACGCATGCAGAACGATCGTTCACGGAAGTCGCCAAGAGCTCATTTTCACACCTTTACAGCAGGATGGTGGGGATCGAAGCCGGCATGCGTTAGTGAGTGTTTAACAACCCACGCGGTTAATGCACCATCCGAAAGCGAGCAGAAAGTGCGCATCCCACCTTGAGTTATCACACGGAACATTCACCGGCTAATAGTAATGGGCCCGCGGTAAGGAAGGGAGCGAGCCAGAAGCTAAGCTGACACTCACTGCGCTGGTTGTTTGTCTGCACCCTGCAACCTGTTTTCTTGATCCAACGAGAATTGAGGATAGTATGCTGCCACCCCAGATCTCGGGGTTTGCTCGTGCAGATTACTGAAAAATATCCGGGGAGGCATGATGTGTCAGGGTCAAAAAAAGAAATATAATAATGACGATTCTGACAGCCAGGCGCGCGTCAAACAAGTATTACCACCATCTGTTATTCATCCGACCCCTCCCTTTATTTCGCTCACACAAAAAAAAAAAAAAACAACAACAACAGCACAAAACGCCACCTACGGGGTCGCCAAGGCCGCGCTAGGAATAGCCCCCGAGAGGAGGGAGAGAAAAGTCAAGCAGTTCTGGCGCTTCGCGGGGGGGCAGCGTGCGGCTGATGCCGTGGTCGCAGGTCGACGCGGCGCAGGTGCTGCAGGCGCTGCGGGTGGACGCGTACGAGGAGCGGCCCGATGACCTGCTGCAGTACATCGGCGGCTGGGCGGCCAGCAGGGGGCGGGCGCTGGCGCGGGCAGACACGCCGGGCCTGCAGGCGGCGCCGGGGCTTATCCTGCAGCTCGACGCCGGCGCCCGCGCGGGCGGCCCGCACTACATCTCGAGCACGGAGGCGCCGGCCGGGAAACCCGCCGGCCGGAGCGGGAACTCCAACAGCGACCAAACGAGCACCCCGAACAGCCACCCGAACAGCAACAACAGCAGCGCCGCCAGCGGCGTTTTCCTCACCGCCGCCAAGCCCGAGCTTTCCAACAACAACAACACCAACAACGCTAACAACACCACCACCAACAACAACAATACCAACAACAACAACAACAACAACAACAACAACAACAACACCCTCGGCGTAAGTTCAGGCAACATCAACCTGAGCACCAACACCCTGGGAGTTAGCTCGAACACGTTGGGTGCAAGCTCAGGCAGCCCCAACACCCTGGGTGTGAGCTCCGGCAACGTCAACCTCAGCACAAATACCCTGGGAGTTAGCACCAACACCCTGGGCGTTAGCTCAGCCACCATCAACCTCAGCACCAACAGCCTGGGCGTAAGCACAGGCACGAACGGGCTCACTGTGCCCCGGCTCGTCCGCAGCAATTCGATCATGAGCCTGTCCGAGTCCACAACGTCCGAAGACCAAACCGTCAAGCGCCTGCGCGAAGCGGTGTTCACCCAGTACAACAAGCTCCCCTTCGCCACCGCGCATCCACCCACCGACGAAACAGCGGCGATCGAACGCCACATAGAACAGCTCCAGGCGCCCACGTCGCCGACAGTGCCGAGGGCTCTGAAGATCTCGCTGTCCAGCACAAAGAAGACGGACCGGCAGCGGTCTACCGGCAAGCGGCCCGACGAGATACCGTCTCGGGAAAAGTTGACGAACCTCGTCAAGAGCATGCGGCTGCTCGTGGGCAAGCAGCAGGACGCGATGGAGGCGCTCGCGAAGAGGATCGACATCCTCAAGAAGGACCGGGGGGGCACCGCCGAGCGGTGCGAGTCGTACCAGGACCCCAACTACTTGTCGTCCACCAACAGCCTCTACAACCGCAGCGGCCGCGCCGATCCTTTGGCGGCGACGAGCAGCAGCAGCCTCGGGCGAACGGCCAACTTCCAACTCGTCTTCCCCCTCGTCGGCATGTGCAACCCTCTCCTCGACATGTCCCTCAGTGTCGACGAAGCGTATCTCGAACGATGGGGCCTCGAGCCTGACAGTGCAGTGCTCGCCAACGACGCGACCGCTTCTCTCTTCACCGAAATGGTATGCCCTTCATGTTAGTATAGGTCTACAGGAGCCTCACCCTTCTAGACCGAACTACTACTCCTCCACCCTCCTCCAAGGGTGGGACCATATGAAGTCTCGTCAAGCAGCCGGACCTTTTGGTCTAGAAGTCGAGTCACCCTTGGTGACCTGGTCCTGAGGGTTCTAGAAGTTGACGCACACATCCCGAAGTGGAAAGCTGGCCATTCGGGGCCAGAAGTTGATGATTCCCCTTGGTATAGTAGCTGCTTGTCAGGCACTCAGGATCCAGAATTTCGTCAGAGTTTTCCACCGAATACCCCTGCCCAAGTTTGAAAGCATATGACTACAGGATCAACCAGGTTTCTTGTCAACAAACCAGACTGGACGGAGGAAAATCCGACGAATCAGAGATTCCCTGATATCAGACATTGTATCGTGCGAAGCCTAAATTGATGCATTGGTCGTTTCATTCATTCTTCAGCTTTCGAATGAAGAAAAGGAACGGCAATACAAAAGAACAGTCACAGACATCTGACTGAGCGATCGTGGCCGGAAACACGAAGGAAAACATTCTCAAAACCCGCAAAACGCGCAGGCTGCCGATCGACACACGACGTACCTGCCTGGCGGCAGCGGTTTGAACACGATGCGGGTGGCGCAGTGGATCCTCGGGACGCCCGGCTCGACCGCCTTCGTCGGGTCGACCGGCGACGACGACTTCGCGAACATCCTGCACGAGACCACCGCCGACGAAAACGTCGAAATGATCACGATGACCGTGTCCGAAGAGCCCACTGGCACGTGCGCGGTCCTCACCTGCAAGGAAAAGCGGTCCCTCGTCGCCAACCTCGGCGCCTCCGGAATCTTCGACAAGCAGTGGCTCGACGACAATCCGGAGCTCCGCGAGACGATCGGCACCGCGTCGTTGTACTACATCACGGGCTTCTTCCTCCGCACGTCGGTGGAGACCACGATGGCCGTCATGCGGACCGCGAAATTGAGGGGAAAGCCGGTGTGTCTGAATCTGAGTGCGCCGTTTGTGTTGCACGCGGTGGGGTATAAAGGGTTCGCGGAGGCGTTTGAGTTGACGAGTGTCGTGTTCGGAAACAAGGCGGAATACCTCGCGTTCGATGAGTTGCAGTGGGACTCGAAGGACGTGGCGAAGGTGGCGAAGGGGATCGCAGAGCTGCCCGGGGACGCGAACCGAATTGTAGTGGTCACCCAGGGCCCGGACGAGGTGCTGGTATGCACCAGAAGGGGGTTGAAGACGTTTGTGACGCCGAAGATCAGCTCTGCGGACGTCGTCGACACCAACGGGGCCGGCGACGCGTTCGTCGGCGGGTTCATGGCCAGGTACAGCAAAGGGGGCGCGATCGACGACTGCGTCCGCATCGGGCAGTGGGCCGCCTCCATCATCATCCGACGGCCCGGCTGCACCATCCCCCCGCTGCCGCCGGGCTGCTGCATCTCCATCAGCGAGCTGGGCCCCAACCGGCCGACCATCGCGCAGACCCCGCAGAAAAAGCTGAAGAAGGCTCGCACCGCGAAGCCGGCGAAGCAGCTGCCGGACAAACCCGCGCGGCCGCGAAAAGCGGGCGCCAAGTGAGGGGGAGCGAACGGCCGACGAGGGGCGTTCGAATCTGACGAGTGCGGTGTCTCCACTCACCACCCGGGGGGCGTCGTGGTCCTGATCTAGTGCCGGAGAGCACACCGGAGACTTCGCGAGTACCCTCACCGCTTGTGAATTCGAGGAAAGGAGAATATCGCAGCCCTCACGACTCATCTCCGCGTCGCCACAGCCTTGAACGGGAACCAGAATGTTTTCTTTTTAGGGAAGGGGGGGGGGGGGGGGGGAGTATTTCTTGTGTATGAAGAGCGTGTGGTGCTTTTTGCACCACTACCACTGTGACCAGGTTTTTTGTAAGCACCTGCTCCGTAGAAAAACACTCGAGGAGACTGCCAGTCGCGAAATCTCAAAGTATATCAAATAGTGTGGTGGTACTCATCGGCATGCCGATGACTGCCCACTATCGCAACAATGTTCCAAGTCTCAAAGGAGGTAAATGTGCTGTAGCCGACACAAAGCACAGGGCAATCTGGGTTAGTGGCGGGCGTAAGCTTCCAACAAAAAAAACAAAAAAGCTCATTCTGAATTCTATTGTTTTCGCGAAATGAGCACAAGGCAGTCCCTCGAGTATTTTTAACCGCGGATTAATTGAAGGATTGTTCAGGAAACGGTCGTGAGCAAAACCCCGACCAGGTAACTCTGTCTTCTTTGTTTTGTGTATGCGAACATCGGGGAGCGGTCGGTAAAAGGAAAGCCCTTCGGACGAAGTGCGAAGGTCCTCTGGTCGATCCGACCCCTCCCCAAAAACGAAAAAAAAAAAAAAAACCACCGAAAAGCATTTCTGGAAGGAATTACGGAAAAGAAATGGTCTCGCGGGATCGGTAGCACAGAAGTGCACAAACAAGGATACTAAGAAAGGATCTCACCAACAATGGCTCAAGCCCCAACTGGTCGGTCTTCCGGAGCCTCGGACATCTCTTATTCTTTTTTCTTCAGGGAAGACTTGACCCCCGATCACATGCCCGAAAAACGGGGTTCCGCCTGTACAAATTCAAAGCCGCTTCCTCTCCCTACTACGACGAAGATATTCGAATGTGGCTGGTCTTCGAGGACCATACTGGCTCAACGGGCTGCCTTGGCAGTTGAACGAGTTCTACCAACCACTAAGCTGGCGCCACACACTGCCACTATCAATTTATCTCCATCTTTTCTGAGGGGAGCTTCTGGGGCGAATCCGATGTGCTACTCACGTCCACGCATGTCTGGAGCTTGCTGCGAAACAAAAACATCGCCCGCCGAGTCCGAACGCAGCTTATTCGGGAGAGGGGTTGTAGCACTCGCACGCGATGGCAATAGTCCAAGTAATACTCAAGCGAGCCTTCTCTCCAAAATGTAAGCATGCCTACGTCCATCATACTACCCGCCTCCCAGCCTGAAAGAGCTGTCTTGTGCGTGCTCGGTGTCCGTCACGGCTTGGTCTCCGGCCTCCACGACCCAGGGAAATTGGGGTCCTTCGTCGCATGTATTTGGTTTCAGCCCTGGCCCACAAAGGAAAAACATTCTGGCCACAATAGCCACAATGTATTGTGGCTAATCTGACCCCATTGTGTTGTGAGTGCACTTTTTTACTGCGAGTCCGCGCATCAGTGATTTATTCACTGAGGTCCCCGGCGCAGCGGTGTGCACAAGTAAGGGCGCGCGCCCGGGGCCAGGGTTGATAGCCACGTTGTCTCGGCACCAAGATCGGATAGCCCCTGAGTTTTTCCGGTCGAGGTGGGGTGTCTTGCGGCCGGGTGGTAGTGTATTGGGTTCCGCAGGCGGGCGGGGGTGCTTGCACAGAAGCACATGCGCTTGGAGGGCAGGTTCCAGAGGTGTGGTTCTAAGCGGGGTTGGGCGCTCAAAGCACCAGACCGGGTGGACTGAATCACTTTTGAACATGGCAAGGCACATAGGAAATAGGAGCGCGCGCTAAAATATTTCAAATAGTCGGCAATAGGCAACACACGCGTACTGCTACTACCGGATCTCTACGTGAACTTGCACTCTGAAAATGCCAATTTCACGATTCAGTCACGCTACGAGCGCTGTACTAAAATGAAAGCAAAGGCGACCTGCATCAGAACGACGAGTTCTCGATACGAGACGACCACCAGATGAGGAAAACAAACAAACAGCACTTTGCGAGCAGGGCCACACTAAGCGCGCCCGGTGCGGCGCGCGGTAGCTCCTTCGCCACTTCGTCACGAGAAGTTGTTTCGGTTTCTTTTTCTTTGACTCTCAGTTCCCACCCACCCGCCCCCTTCCCTCGTTTCCCACCCAATTTCAGCCCCTCCAGTGCCGCCCGAGTCATCTCGGGTTCGTGGCGCTTCCTTCAGGTTTGGCTTCTGCTTCTCTCTCCAGTCTGCACAGTATTGCGTTACTACATCTCCCTCGCTGAACCTTCTTTTCTGATGTTCTTTGCCCTGATACCCAGGATGAGAAATGCAACCAATACAGTAGGAAACGGAAGGAAAACCTGGATCACGGGACACCCATGAGACGTGATGTCACCGGTAGGCAGCACCTGTAACACCAACTGCAAGGTGCACCAACGTGCTAGTGTAGCGCCAGTGCTGGCCGTAGCACCAACACGCATTACCGAATGCTGCACCTTCTGGTAGGCCCACCGTATGTACCACTACCCCAATAATATGAAACAAACCGGATCCTCAAGCGAACTTTCACTTCAAGAAGTATGCCACCTGCGAGTCACCACGGCCAGCCGGAGACTTTAAAGTACCGGCCTTCTTTCGACGGAACGTGCGCAACGAAGTCTGAGCGAGGACTAAGGAGGTCGACACGCTTTAAGGCGCTGCGCGAAGGGGCCCTCGACCGAGGGTTCTTTGCGCTTTGGACGCGGTGTGGGAATCCCCAAGAGTAGCCATCCGCGGGGTTTATGGAGTCCTCATCGCACCGTGCACATACCATCGGACTCGGCTAAAGATTCTTCACTACATCATCCACGCCCATCCGACAAATGGAAGGAGGCGGCCAGTTGCAAAATCTTGCAATGAGAGTCCCGAGTCTCAAAATGCATCTCGCCGAAGCGAGAGAACGAGGACTCCGATTCCGGATCTGACTACGAACTCGTCACAAGCTACCAGCAGCAGTTGCAGCCGTCGCGGGTTGCACCACGACAGAAGCGCGCCAAGAGTGACCCATCCGGTGTCACATAGCCAAAAGTGGGACTCATCGGCATGCCGATGACTCCCCACAAACTGACTCCCCACTACCGCAACAATATTCCAAGTCTCAAAAGGTGAAACGTGCTGTAGCCCGCACGAAAATCCAGGTAAATCTGGGTTTGGCGCCGGGCATAAGCGTTCAACAGAAACCGACTCCTTAGTAGTTGTCCGTTGCGGTTCCTCGAGTATTTCCTTTGTTTGTTTCTGACAGACATGGCCACTACCCGGGGACACTCGACCCCGGAAACGTGCCTCGAAGAGTCGAAACCACACTAACTCTCTCCTTTTCATGACCAACCTGTTTGGCAAAACGTTGCAACATGAATGTCATGATGGATTTCTGTCTTCCTTGCTCAGGTTGGTCACGGTCGGCGTTTTTGTTTTTTTTTTGTATAAACACCTGCTTTGTAGGAAATGCTTGAGGAGACTGCCAGATGCGATAGATCAAAGGAGGTAAATGTGCTGTAGCCCACACGAAAGACAGGTAAATCTGGGTTTAGTGGCGGGCGTAAGCGTTCAACAAAAACGATCCACTTTGTAGTTGTATTGTTTTCTCCCCCTCTAGCCTCCTTCGAAATGAGCACAAGGCAGTCCCTTGAGTATTTTTGTATAAGCACCTGCTTTTGGACGACAAATATTTGGGCTATTGCAGTTAATACACTGCCAAACCCCACTTTTTCCATAGCAAACAGAACTAATCGAAATCGGGGCCCGAAATCCGTGTTCGTGCGAACTGACTGCGGCTGGTGGTGTCAGATTGTGCGGGCAGAAAATCTCAGATTGCGCAGACGACTGCACTATCGATTTCCAAACTCGAAACTCAATTTTCTAGCGTTTATTGTGGAGGTTCGGTGTTTTGGGGTCTCCGGTTGACCATTGCTGAGGCTGGGAGGCGGGTAGTGTGAGTCAGTTTTCTTAAGCGCAAAATTCCAGATTGGGCAGACCAAAAATCTCCCCAGTTTTCGAGGAAACCGCACAATCTGAGATCTTTGGATGACTGCACAGCCTGAGATTTCCTGTTTGCGGAATAGTTGGCTTTGGTGATCGCAGCTTCGGAGCTTAAAATTGTATCAAGAGAGATCACTTTCAGGTTGTTCACAGTGGATGTCAGTGTTTGGGATCCCAATTCAGTGTCTTCAAATTTCGCAGCACTCAAGTTTTGTCTGCTCAAAAGTGTGGGGCCAGAAATTCAGTGTGTTCGAATATTGTTCTAATGTAATATTGTTTCAAATATTGCAGCAACACTCAGATTTCGTGTGTACAGGAGCACTTGTGTGTGGGGTACCATTTCCAGAGTATTGTGTGTGTTCGGCTGCCTGCCTTTCTCAACGGTCAATCTGAGATTTTTACTTGTCCGCACAAGCTGGGATCTGGCACACCCACAAAAGTCACCAACAAAGGCCACCCAGAAATTCACACCTCAGGTGGGTGCATGTATTCAGTCTAATAAAAATTTGGGCAGTACATTAAGTCTAAATCGAAATTTCATTGAAGTATGAACTGCAAAGACCCCAAATATTTCTATCGCTTGAAAATCCCGGATTCTCAAGCGAACTAGAACTCTAAAAAAACCATGTGCCAGCGCTTGTCTGCACAGAAAAGCTGTTTTTTAGTACTAACAATCTTGTGGGTTGCCCTTCAATGTATTGTGCAGGCTAAAAAGACGTAGACAGCGTGTTTTGGTGGTTGATCAGAATTCCTTACCTGAATACACACAGGGTAAATACAAGTGGGTAAACGATCAACCGGCACGCACAAACAAAACGAAGCGCCTGTCCTTTTGGGGAAAAGGGTGTGCGCGAGTGACACCACCTCGCCTTGCGAGTAGCAGAGAACCCCTGTCCCCTGGAATTCTGGATTCCACCGCATTTCCTCGCTGTCTATCACGGGGCATGCAATATCGAAGCTAACAAGGTGTGGGGAACATTGAGAAGTCGAGAGGATTGTTCATGTGTCCCACCGGCATCTTCCGATGATACAGCACCAGGCGTTTCTCAGGCTCCTCTTTTTTGTACAAGCACCAGCCTTGTAGGAAATCCTTAGGTGCGAAATCTGAAAGAAGGAGGAAGTGCGTTGTCCCCCTGTGTAATACAGGTAGAAGAACTGGGGTTCGTGCCGGGCATGCGCGTCCAACGAGGAAGGAAGAAGAAAAAAATAAAAAAAAATAAAAGGCCGCTCCTGGTCCAGGAACGTGACGGTCAACCACAGCTTGCAAAGCTTGAGTCGGAGGCAGCACAGTGCCGCAACCCCGTCCGCTCTGCCCTGCGGCTGACCGTCTCGACGAGCTTGTGTTCAGCGCGAGCGCCAAGCCCCAAGGTGAGCCAAGCCTTGATGCTTTAGTTTGGGAATTCGGTAGCCACTTGACCCGCAGGCCCGTGGCTCTGCAGTACCGCCGAACACGTGAACCTTGGCTCCCGTGTAGTAGGCTTTCCCTGGTACCTAACGCGCGTCCAACGAAAATAAAAAAGAGTCATTTTGTAGTTGTATTGTTTCTCCCCCGCCCTCTCTCGCCTCCGTCGAAACAAGCTCTTTGGCTCAAAGTGACCAGCATCTGGGCTGTCTCGACGTGCTTCAGGTCGACTAGGACTCACTCGCAGTGTATGCTTAATGCCTGGGCGTTTTCGCAAGAGCCATCTAAAGACTAGGCGGCGCGCTTGAAGTGGGCTGTGATGATGTAAGATGTGGACGAGGCACTCTAAGGAAGGAAGGTTTCCTCACGTGCTCTCTGCATATCTGCCTATATGCACATCTACCAGAGGCGCCCACGCGAGCACGGTGATCGCCAGGCTGCGACGCAGGCCATTTGCCACGGGGTTATTCATAACCGAGAGGCCGGCCTTCGATAAAAGCTACCAGTCTCGATCACTTGTATCGGCTCAGCCTCTCTTCTCCACGCATTTCTGCTTTTCAACTCCTGTCGCTTCTTCTAGCTCAGTGCCGCGCGCAGCTACAACAAAAAAAAAGGAAAGAGACACATTTTTGTGCGTTTTACGACAGAAAGAAGGGAAAGAAACCGAGTAAACAGCTGAAAAAAGAAAAAGAAAGAAGTCTTTGCGGGAGATAGACGTACAGTAAGGAAGGGGGTGGAGGGGACAGATCGGAAAGAAGAAGAAATGCCGGGTAACGGAAAAAGAAGGAGACACCCCGAGTTATATGTACTTCTGCACCCTTCCCTTTTGATGCCGCGGCACAATCACCGTTTTTTTTTGTCACAACGCAACCGCTTGGAGAACAGCGGTAACAGGTTCCAACGCAAACGAAGTGCACGTCTTACGTACTTCGCTCCGGCACTGGCCCGTGAGTCTGTGGCCAGCATTTTGTCGTCGCACTCAACAGCTTTGCCTTTGCATGGATTTCTCGAGGTGCTCCAGCAAACTGCTGGTAGCGAAGTTCGGCGCTGGTACTAAAAAAGGACCTGGCAGGCAGCGAAGTTAGGGCGGTAGCCAAGAGAAATAGCCTCGTACGAGCGATGGATGATATCTACCTGTCAATGAACGCAATTGGTGGACAAGTCTGGTGCCAGCACCCGCGGTAATTCCAGCACCAATAGCGTATATTAATGCTGCTGCTGTTAAAAAGCTTGTATCCTGCCCCGAACTTTACCTCCCGCTCATTCCTCGCATACGGGCTTCAGCCCGAGCTTCATGGAGGTGGGATCAGGGCTTACGCTCCACGTGTGGAACGTGTGGATTTCCACACGTTAATTCTTTTTTGGACTTTTGTCCCCCACGTGTGTGGATTTAGATTTATTGGTCCACATGAAGGGGAGTCTAGGCCCACTAGTGGTCAAGGCCGCACAGCCAGGTGTCGCCAAGTCCAGTAGCTACCTAACGCTATTTTTTTTTTTTGCCGGCGCACATGAGGGGAAAGTTTTTTTTCCCCTCGAACCTTAAGCGCCCACATGTGGACCACACGTATTTTCTCTGAGACCGAAAACGGAGCGTACGCCCTGGGATATAAGGGCACAAATTTTGTTTGGTTGGGGAAAAAATCTTTGGAAGGAATCGAACCCACACCTCCGGTAGCTAGGGCTTGCTGTCGGGAGCTCGTCCCCGAACGCCTGGGAAGTCTCTTTGCCTTAGGCCTGGGGCACGCAGGTGCCTTAACCGGGCCGGGCGGCCGCCGAAGGTCGCGCCGAAGAGGGGGAAGGGGGGGCGAAGGAGACCGCGCAAGGCCTCGCCGCCCTCGCAAAAGGAGCTCTCCGCCTGCGAACCTGCGCGTGGCAGCTGAAAGGACGATCTTTGAAGCGGGTGAACTGCCCTGCGGCTGTGTGAAGCACCTCTCCTTGTCTCCTGTGGACCGTGTCGTGCGTGAAGATAACATTATGACGGCCGCCTGCCGAGCAAACCCACCGCCAAATTACATGTGTGTGTTATCCACCTACGGAACTCACCCACGCGCCACTGCATCCAATCTACGACACCAGACCAAACTAAGAAGGGGGAAAAGAAACACCACGATCACGCCCACAAGCGTCGCCGCTCCCCCCTCTCCACCCTTTTCAGCCTCCGAAGAGCCGAGCATGCATTAGAGGGCAACGTCCGCCGGCACGTTTTCTTTTTGGACTGAATATTCCCCCCCCCCTTCCCCCCAGTGGTGCAAGCACCACGCGCTCTCCAAACCCAAGAAACATTTTTTTTCCCCCCCGCATGCATGAGAGGCAGTGCACTGCCTAAACAATAACTAAGATCTTCCCCCGAATATTCAGTTTCCGACTGCGAAGATGCCGACGACGGCGTCGGCGCCGTCGAAAAAGGTGGTAAACCTGGTCGTTGCGCTCGTGGGCTCCGAGGCGGGGCGGGTGCTGCGGAAGCACTGGCCGCACGACAAGCAGGGCATGCTGCTCGCGATCAAGGCGAAGGGCGGAGCCGCGTCGCTGCCGCGGGCCGAGTGGTTCGAGCTCAACTCGATCTGCGGCACGCAGGTCCCGCACCCGGGCGGCGCGGCCGCCGACGGCCGCGCCGAAAGGGGCGGCGGCGGCGGCGGCGGCGGGGGGGTCGCGAAGGAGGCCGCGCAGAGCCTCGCCGCCCTCGGGGTCGTGCAGAAGGAGCTCTCCGCCCGCGAACTGCGCGTGGCAGCCGAAGGCCGCGCCCTGCTGGGGCTGAAGGCGGAACTCGACCTGCACGAGCGGCGGCTGCAGGAGAAGGAGGACGACCTGAACCGCCGCGAGCAGACGCTCGCGGCCCAGCCCGCAAGCCCGCCGGAGGCGGCGTCCGCCGCCGCCGTCGTGACCAAGCGCGAGGCAGCCCACGCGGCCTCGCTCCTCACGGGAACCCCGGTTGAATCCATCCCCGACACCGCCCTGCACAAAGTGCAGCTGTACCTATCAGACCTGCTCGCGCGCCGCGGCACGTCCCAGGCCGGGTCTCCTTCGGGCTGGGCGGAGGAGCGGGATGCTCTCCGCGCGGAGGTCGATTCCGCTCAAAAAAGCCGGGTCGACCTCGAAGCAGAGCTCGAAGCCGTCCTCACGGACCGCGCCGAAGCGCGCGGCCTCCTGCGGGACGCAGCCGAGAGGATCGCCGGCCTGCAGGCGGCGGCGGCCGAGGAACGCGCCGGCGCCGCTGAGCAAGTGGCCGCCCTGCAAGCGTCGCGCGCGCACCTGCAGGCGGAGCTCGACTCCGCGCTGCAGGAGCTGGCGACCCGCAGCCCGAACCTGTCCGCGTCCACCGACTCGACCGCGCACCAGCAGCGGCAGGACCGGAGCGAAGACGCCGCGGGCCCGAGCGCCCGGGAAGCAGCCCTCGAACAGGCCCTAGCCACGCTGCAACACCAGGTGAAAGAGGATGCCACCACGGGCCCAAGCGCCCGAGAAGCAGCCCTCGAACAGGCCCTAGCCACGCTCCAACACCAGGCGGAAGAGAATGCCGCCACGGGCCCAAGCGCCCGGGAAGCAGCCCTCGAACAAGCCCTAGCCACGCTGCAACACCAGGCGGAAGAGGACATCCTCGCCGAGACAACCCGCACTCGCCAGATGGAAGAGCGGCTCGCTTCCCTCCAGCAGACCGCGCGCGCTGACGCTGAGGCCGCGGAAACCCGCATCGTCGATCTCACGGCGCAGCTTCGAGACGCCGTTGGCGCGAAATCGGCGGCGGTTGAAGCAAGCCGGGTCGACCTCGAAGAGCTGGCCGGCGAACTGCACGCCCTGCGGAAGCAGCTGCGCGGCATGGAGCGGGAGCGGGACGACGCGGCGGCGCGCGAGGAGGAGGCGCGGGCTAGAAATGAAGCGCTGCTGGCTCGATGCGCCGCGGCGGAAGAGGACAGGGATCGCCTGCGGGAGGTGGTCGACCAGTTGGAGGAGGACCTGCTGACCATCTCCACCGAGAGGGACCAAGTCGTCGCTCTTTCGACGGAGCTCGAGCGGAAGCACCAGCTGGAGCGGACGCACCACGAGGAGCAGCTGCAGCGCTCTCTGCAAACCTCGGAAGACTTCGTTGTGTTGGTGACCGCGTCTTGCGACGACCTTCAAAACGCCATTTCCGCCGCTGTCGACGCGACGACGGCACCCCTCCAGCCCTTCCACCACCAGACTTCACCGTTCCAACCCGCCCACCCTTTCTCGACGCCCCCGTGCGCCCAGCCAATCCCGGCAACGCCCCTTCACCAAGTCGGTACCCTGCCGCCCCACCAACACCACCAGCACCAGCTCCACACGCCGGCGCAGGCAGTGTACAGCCCCGACCGGGCCGAGTTCCCGACCCCCGTCGCGACCACGCCTGTTGCCCACTACCGCGGTGCCGTGGACGACCCGTTTCGGACGCCGGTCCACCCTTCGCCGCAGCAGCACCGGCAGTACAGTCCGGCGGCTTCCTCCGCCAGCCACCACCAGCAGTACCATCGTCAACACCAGGGCCCGGAACCTCCGGGGCTGGAAGCCTCGCGGAATGCCAGCGACGACGCCCAGTTCGTCGGCGATGCCGGCGGCAGCGAGGGGGTGCCGCAGAGGCGGACGGCTGTCGAGCGCTGCCTGCGCGGGGTGAGGTCCGCCGTGGAGCGGCTGTCCTCCGCGTCGCGGGGGAAGCGGGCGGAGTGGGAGGCGGCGAAGAGGCTCCAGGCGCGGCTCGAGGAGGAGCTCGCCGCGGCGGGGCGGCACGCCGCCGACTTGGCCGCCGCCAGGGCCGACCTCATCCAGCGCGTGTCCGACGCCGCCGACTCCGAACGAGCCGCGCGCGACGACCACCGCTCCCTCCTCAGCGAAATGTCAAGCGTCCAGCAGGACCGCATCAAGACCCAGCACGCCTACACCGAAGCGACCCGAGTGCTCGAATCGCTGTCACTCGACTTGTCCCGTGCGTGCCGCGACCGCGACGCCCTGCAAGCCGCCCTCCTCGCTTCCGAGGCAGAAAGGTCTCGGCTGCACACCCTCGCCGTCGAGCTCCAAGCGCTCGCCGAGCCGAAGCCCGGGTCGAGTCGCCCGTTTTCCGCCCAGCGCGGGAGCCAGGACCTCACCGGCCACGAGGCGGTGCTGCTCGGCTGGGACGACAACGCGCGCTCGTCGCACTCGAAGGCGACCGGGCAGCCGGCGGACGGAGTCGCCCGCGAGCGGGACGAGCTGCGGTCGCAGGTTGAAGTCCTGCAGGCGACGGTCGACCGGCTGGCCGCCGCGCTGCAGGAGATCGCCGGCCGGCCCGCGCCCCAGCAGCAGGGCCCCGGAAACCCGCGCGGGGCCGGCGGCCAGCAGCAGCTGCTGCGCAGCTTAGGCGATTTCTCCGGCGATGGCCGCGAGACACCGGGGGGCACCCCCGGGCCGCTCTTCACGCCGCTCGCGTCCTTCGGGTGCTCGGAGCAGGTCGGCATGCCGGAGGAGCCCGCCGGGGGGGTGCTCGACGCGACGGCGTGCACCGTAGCCCAGGACGCGCCGCCGGCGGTGCTGCAGCCGTATTGGGCGAGGTACACGCAGTTCCCGGGGCCGGACAGCAGCGCGTCGTGCGCGGGTTCCCGCGCCGAAAGCGAGGAACTGCCCCCGCAGAGAGTCCCACTCGCGAAGCCTCTCGCCGAAGAGCTGTACTCCGTGCACCAGGACGTCGACTACTCCGCGCTTCTCGAGCTGTTCCACGAGGCCCCGGCGCACTACGCGCCCGTCCCGCAGGTGCGGTGGGTGCGCACGACGGCGGCGGCGTCCGAGACGGAAACGCAGCCCCTGCGGCGCCACCCGACACTCTTCCACAATGACCCGACCACCCGCTCTGCCATCGCCGTCCTGCAGAGCATCTGCGCGCCGTTCATCGACGACTCCCGGCCCCACGGGTCCCCCGTCTCCATGGCAGCGCAGGCGTACCCCTCGCCGCTCTCGTCCGTCAGTCCTGCCTCTCGGCTGAAGCCCGTTTTCTCCCAAGACGCGTCGACGACCTCCTGCTCGCCCCGCCCCGCACGCTCCCTCGACACCCCGGAATCGAGGCGAGCGGGGGCCGTCTGGCAGCCAGCGGAGGGTGCCGCGTGCCCCAAATCGCTCTCCACGTGCTCTTCCACCTTCCAGCAACGCAAGGCGCCCGTCGGCGGGCCCCGGGCTGACGCGGCGGCGAGCCCCGTGTCCGTCCGCAACGAGCCGGCGGACGACGGGCAAGACACAGCGACCAGCCCCATTTCGGCGCTGCAGACCCTCTTCGCGTCGGTTTCGGCGCGCGGGCGCGACGCGGCGACGAGCCCCGTCCCGTGCGCACCCGGGAACAAGACGCCGTTTGGCGTTGCCGCCCAGCAGAGGATGGATACGACGACGAGCCCCATGTCAACGCAAAACGCAGACTTCGACACGTTGTCAACACGCGGGCGCGACACCGCACTGAGTCCTGTGCCGTTGGGCCTGGGGTGCAAAATGCCCGGGAAGGACACGACGACGAGTCCGATGACAGTGCAAAGCGCTGGTTTCGACACGTCTTCAACGCGCGGACGGCAGCGCGGAACTGACGCCGGGACCAGCCCGGTGTCGGCGTTGGACGTCCACCGGGGACGCGACACCGCAACGAGCCCCATGCAATGGGGCCCGAGCGCCGCGCAGCAAGGCACCGACACGGCGACCAGCCCTTTGTCGGCGTTCCGAGGCGGGTTCGACCCGTTTTTCGAGCAAACCACCTTCGGCACCGTGCGAAGGGACACTGCGACGAGCCCCCTGTCCCCCGTTCCGCAAGGGAACAAACCCGCCCAGCGGCCCCGACCGCCGGCCCCTGCGGGGCTGGTGCCGGTCGAACTGTACAACAGAGCGGCTTCACCCGCCCTGTCTCCGCGGTGGACGGTTTCCCCGCAAACGACCCCGCACTCCATGCTTCCGCCCGACGCAGTTCACCCGCACTCACCCCCGTTTTCTTCGGCGTCCGTCCGCCCGGCGGGTCCTTCCTTTTCGCCCGCGAAGCACCCTCTCGACCGCAGGACTCCGTCTCCGCAGAAGCCGCTTTCCGGCGAGTATTCTTCCGTTTTCATCCCGAAAGCGCAGTCGCCGGCCCGGGTCAAGTCGCCCTTGGCCGCGTCTTCCCCGAGGGCGCACTCGTCCTCGCCGCAGTCCCCCTCGTCGCCCGACCCTTGCGTCTTCCCGCAAGCCCGCGCGCCCGCCACGTTCCGCCAGGAGCACGACCTCCACCCCGCTGCGCCTCCCTCCCCTTGCGACCAGGCCCAACCACCCCCCGTGTTCTCGCCCCCGCCGCGACAGGCGGCCGACCCGTTTTCCACCATCCGAGCCCTCGAAGCGCGCCTTGCAGACGTGGTTCAAGAAAAAAACGCGCTCAGCCGCACTCTGAAAGCCCACCTCACCCGTGCCGCACAAGCAGTGCCCGGCGGCATGTCGTCACCCATGGAGGAACGTCCCGTCCACGCCGAAGTGGCCGCCGACCGGACGCCACACGAGAAGGAAGAGCCCTGCCGCAAAGCCGGCGTAGCTGTTGCTGGCGGCGAGGAAGGCGCCGCCGGCGAGCTGTGCCGCGCTGTCGGCATGCTGGTCCAGCTGAGACGCCTGCACCAAGAAGCCGCCGACAAGGCAGCGGAGGCGGAGTCGAGGCACGGGCAGGCGGCGTTCAAAGCTGCGACGCTGGAAGACGAGCTCTTCAAAGTCACCGAACGGTTGCAACTGGAGCAGGTGTGCGGCGTTTTCTACCCCCTAAAAAGTGTGAACATGCATTGAATAAAGGGTTTTGACTTTTGGCAGTTTCTGAAAAGAGAGGTCAAACCACCTGCCCTCCACCTCCCGCCCCCTCAAGAATGCTTACACACGAGTGGTTGCAGCTAGGAGTGGAAGCAAAGAGGGTTTGTTTGTGCACGCAAGCGGAACTCACCCGCTTTCGTAAGTTTCACGTGGTACGTGGTACCTACTGCTAACTTTTAGTACGTACCGTTAACACAAGAAAATGCCGAACTGGTCGATGTAGCTAAACGGGCTGCTTAGCTCGGAATTGGACGTATTCAAGCACACGACACACGCACAGGGTCGCACGAACAGGCTGGTCGCCGAGCTCGCCGAAGCCCGAAAACAACTGGAAAGCTCAACGGTGAGCAACCTCCAGCGCGAGGCGGACGACTTGCGCGAGGACCTGCGCCAAGCGAAGCGCGCGTCGTCGCAGCGGGACGCGGAGCACGACGAAGAACGGGCCAAGTGGGCGGGCCACCGCCGCGACTTCGAACGGCGCCTCGCCGAGTCGTCGACCCGCCGCGACGCGCTGGCGAAGGACCGCGACGACCTGCGCGCCCGCTGCCAGTCGCACGAGGACAGCGCCGCGCGCCTGCAGCGCACCCTGCTGGAGGCCGACGCCGCCGCGTTTCCCGACCCGGCGGCTCCGTCGGCCAGCCCCCGGGACCACGGCGCGGCGGGGCACGTGCAAAGCCTGGTCGAACAGCTTCTCGCGGACAAGGACGCGCTGGCGGCGCGGCTGCGGGGGTGCTCGACGGAGCTGGAGACGAAGGAGATGCTCCTCGAAAAAACCGGCCGCCGCGCCCGCAAACAGGTCGAGGAAACCGGCGAGCTCGACGACGAGATCCTCCGCCTCCGCGCAGATAGCCGCCTCGCGGTGCAGGCCGCCCGCGACCTAGAAGCCGCCGTGCTGGAGGTAACCGGCCCCGGCCCCGGGGACCCCCACGCGCTGCTGCGCGGCTGGGCCGAGACGCGTCGCGGCGAGCTGGCGCAGGCCGTCCGGGCGCGGGAGGCTGCGGAGGCCGAGCTGAAGAGCGTGCTGTCGGACCTGTCAGCGGCGGAGGCGGCGAACGCGTGCCTGCGCCGGGACTGCGACGGGGCGAAGCGGGCGTACGCGGCCGCGGCCGCGGAGGTAGACGCGCTGCAGGCGGCGCACGTGGCGCTGCAGCGGGCCTTTAACGAGGCGCAAATCGGCGAGTACCGCGACCGAGAGGAGCTGCGGGAGCAGGAAGGCAGGCTCGCGGAGACCCGCGCGCTCCTGCAGCGGCACTGCGCGAGGGAGGCTGAGCTGGAAGACAGGCTGCGGCAAGCCGTGAGCGACGTGCACGCACGGGCGGAAAGAGAGGACATCCTTCTGCAGAAGGTGTCCAGATTGGAGAGAGGCCTATCAGACCTGCACACTGTCCACGACGAACCCGCCGAAACCCGGGCCCAAGCGGCTCTGCAAGAGGAGAGGAGCAAGCGGAAAGAGGCAGAGCGGTTGATGGCTGAGTCCGAGACCGAGCACGCGAAGCAGTCGGTAGTGACTGCCGTTAAGTTCATGGCAGCGCTGGTCCAGAGGGAAACCATGGTCGCTCAGGCGAAGATGGTGGAGCTCGACAGGCAGCATTCAAGTCAGCAGCGAAGAGTGTCTCCTTCGAGACAGCTGCCGATGTCCCCTGCTCCGTACTATCGCAGCGGCGTCTCGTAGTACTGCTCGCGAGAAAAACCACGCTGCGACGTTTGCGTCATGGGAACACTTACTGTATCGGCTGCAGCCTGCCCGTGACGCATCGGGCCTATCGGCAAGATTCTGTAGCAAGAGGAGAGAAGTTGTGGGAGCGCTCGCGCGCTCCTGCCGCGGCACTGGTTAGAAGGCCAGGGACTGCGCCATGCACGCGGGAAGAGAACACTTCTTGCCGCATGCGATAAGCGGATTGGAGGCAGAGCGATCAGATGATTGGGCTCGATAGGCAAAAAGGTCTCCTTCGAGGCAGCTGCAGTGCCGACGGCCGTGTCGAGGGCACATGCCCGGTGCGTTTCTTTGTAAATTTACCCCCCCAACAACCAAGCACGCAGCTGCTCTTCTCTACCGACCATTTCTGGCACCCCCTCAACGTTTGGCCGGCCGTGTTCCGGCAGAGTCTGCATGAAAGGCAGACAGTACTGCTGAACTATGATTCTCCCCCTTTCGTGAGAAAAGCTGCGACTCAAGTGTCCTTCAGTTTTTACGACTGCCTAGCTCCGCTAGATCTACGTTGTTCGCCCTCCGTATCGACGCTGAGTAGACCTCAGGGTCGTAGAGCTCTAGCAGCAGCAACGATACCGCCATATCGTTGCTCGCCGCCCCCCCCATAGAAAGAAGATGCACCAAATGATAGATCCCGTTCTTGCTCGCCTATCTCTCCCTGCCCTTTTGCTTGCGCTTGGTGTTGCTAAGCTGAACCAACCGGACTTCGAAGTGTTCAACCAGCAGGCGCGAACAGACCGGACAGCCACCTGCGCCCTACCTCTGCCAGCGAGCGAAGTAGATGAGCTGCGCCAGTCTGGAAAACAGGCGCACGTGACATTTGCTCAGAAATGCTACCCGAGTTTAACGCCTTTCCAAGAGTAAGGCACATATTCCGATCCAAGGTGAAACCTGTGCTCGGCCATGAGAGCCACGCAACCGAGCACACGTTGCCATACAGTGCCGATCAGCGTGAGCCTAACAGGGGTTACGGAAACGCGTGGTCTGTAGGCAACCTCGACTCGCGTTGCCAGACTGTGCTGAACAGCTGGTCCTGAGAGGTTGTATCAGCAAGGAGTTTCCACTGCACGTGCGCGTTTTCAAGCAAGTAAGTGGATGCGAGTGGCTTGTGGCTAGACTAATGGAACCGGCTGCATCAAACAAGCAACGTGTTGCGAGTGGCTACTGGCTAGACTGCGCTGTGTAACAATGGAATCGGCTGCATCAGAAAACCGCCACTCGGATGTATGCAATCCGAGCTGGCTTACTTCGTGGCGTTCAGGCGGACCGTTGCAATCTAGCTCACGCTGCATGACCGTTCCGCCCTGTTGTAGGGACTTAATGGTTACCACGCATGCCAATCCACAACAGGGGCACTGGGAGAAAAAAGGAAATCAAACATTCGCACTGACCCATAGCCATTGCGTAAAGCTTCTTGACTCAAGTTCTGGGCGCCTCTCGGGCAGCTCCTGTCCAGACCCTTTTTTTTTCGCCATCTATGGAGTGATACGCCGGCCGTCCAAAAAGAGAAACTGTATCAGCGGCGTTCACGCAGGAAGTGATCGTTCGGGCTTCGTTTCTTTCCTTCCGCAAGGCGGCACACGCGGTGTTGTCCCAGTCGCAGACCTCTCTCTGTCTCTCTCTCGTTCTCTCTCTTTCTCTCTTTCCCGCCAGTTTTCTTTAGTGGCTTGGCAAGCCTCTTACCCTCTTCCCTGGTTGAAGAGGTCGAATCAACGTCTTTCGCTTGGACAGCCGCTGAGACCTCTGCCCTGTCCTCTGGCCTGCATTGCTCGCACACCCCCTTTTTCGTTTTCACTGTCACCCGGCGTTTACTACCACCCCTTGCGTGCCTCCTTCTGTGTCTAGCCGAGCTTCTCCTCACGAAGCTCCTAGGATTGTCCTTCACTCCCAACCCACGCGGTAACGGTGTGTCGGAGGTTCAGAAGAGCCGGCCGACCAAATCTTTGGAACTTCATCGGAACTTTCTTCTGTAGTGCAATTCCCCGACGTCTGCCGCCTGTCCTTTTCGAAGCTACGTCAACGAACAACGCGCCCACGATGTTGGGTTCTACAGCGACCATCGATATGGAAGAAAACGTACGGCTGAAGCGCCTTGAGGTCGAACGGTGCCACAACCAGATGGTTCGCCGGGAACAAGAGCTTCGTGTCTTCGAAAAAGAGGTTTGTGCACCCCTGTCCCGAATCGGTCCCGAATCGCAAAGCATTGCGGTGTCAAGCTGGGGTGGGGTAGGTCCTCAGGACCACTGCACCATGCTTGTGGGTATCCAGCAGCTTGTGTGGTATTGTGGTCTAGGTTTGCTGCCGACCGGACGACGCTTTCGCTGCGACACGGCATTGGCCCTTGTTGCAGCCGGAGGGGGGACTGGCAAGCCAATGGGCGCATAGCAAGATTCTTGGATGATAGCACACGCGTTTGTCATTCTCACAAGGTGACAATTGGCGGCGCACCGTGCTGTACCTAGCCTCGAACACACTGATTCTTTAAAAGCACCATGCTGAGGAGAGCCCACCGTAAATAAGGTATTCGGATGGTGGCCGAAACCACCAGCGATCGACAACGAACGTACACAACCGATTATCTTTCCTCGTGTGACCACCACCCTTTGAAACACGCAGTGCACAAAGGATATCTTCCCATATTGCCATCGGTCACCCGGAGACGTTAAAACCGGAGTTGCAAGCGAACTTTCACTAGCAAAAAGGGCCAACCCGAACACCGCCAGCACACTTGCCGTCTTTGGAGAAAAAGAAACACACGGACCGCAAAATACACATGAACATCACAGATCGAAGACACGGAGAAGAAGCTGCTCAGCGGAGACGCAGCGGTAGCAAGCCTGACTTCGGTGCAAAACCTCAGCCCCGAACACTTTTCCGACATGTTCCACCGGCTGCAGAATCACGTCCGGCTGCAAGTATGCTGCACTCGTTTCTATTCTACCGGAGAGTAGTCGAGTATATGCTCCGCACATTCGTCGGAGAGCCTAGCGCAACCTAACGCAGAGGACTATAATAAGATCACTCTCTATCCTCGGAAGAAACGTGCGTGTCAGGAAACTGAGGCGTACCTTACCGAAAAAGGGAATCTCGTCTTATCGTAGGGTCAGTGCGAGCATTCGGTGAAAAAGTGGAGTGGTTTGGCTTCTTCCTTCCGCATTTTTGTTTTTAGCCACATGCAATGTGTGAGGAAACTGAACTGACCTTCTGATCACGATCATTTGCCGAATTTGCCACCTGAACCCACGTCCAGGATTTGGGCTCAGGGTAGTGCGGTCAACGAAACATTATGTCGTTCGAACGTTTCCCTTTCTACTTTTTCCTCCTCTCGCGGTGTACGGTTTCTCCTCTCAACGCTCTGACGCTGAAGGAATATTGTTTGGAGGAACAACGACGCACATGAAAGCTGAACGGAGCCAACGAAGCAGTGCTGTTACTCCCTCCAAACACCAAGCCAATGTTTTTTACATAAGCGCCAGCTTGAAAGGAAATGCTCGACGATGCTGCCTGACAAAGAACAGAAGGGATTCCAAGTGCTGTAACTACCGAACCACGTGTTGAACGGACGTGAGGTCATGCGGGCCTACCCCTACACGACAAATCCCATCTGGTCCGGGCTCCTGGTAAGTTCCCCGAAACTCCCCGACACTTCCCCGAAACTCCCCGCAACTCCCCGAAACTCCCCGATACTCAGCCCGGTTTTTGTGGGAAAAAGTGGGGCTGCCGGTGGGTGGGCAGGTGTACAGGTTGGTAGTTGAGTGGACAGATGGGTGGATGGTGGTGGGCAGGTCGGTGGATGGGTGAACAGGTGGGTAGTTGGGTAGACGGGTGGGTGGATGGGCGGGTAAGTGGGTGAGGTGTGCAGGTAGGTGTGCTAGTGTGCTTCGGACGCGGCTCTCTTGAGCCGTCCGTGTTCCTCCTCCTCCGATCCTCTTCCTCTACTAATCGGATGCATCTACCAACTGTAGCTTGGACTCCTGGGCAGTTGTTGAGGCATACCCTGCAGCCTGCGGATTCGGAGGGCCTCAAGGCGAACCAGCTGTTGCTGGAAAACCTGCAGGACCTGCCTTTGAGTCCTTGGACACAGGGAGGAGTCTGAACAGGACAGTCACGTGTAAACCGGGCAGACCCAGTCGTCCCCCATCTGGTCCCGAACGACGAGCACCGCTCCTGCACCCGAGTTTAGCCTTCGATGATTGGAAGCCGCATCGGAAACAGTGGGTCAACCCATCCCGGAATTCTGAATTCGTGCACCCGGTTGAAAGGAGTGTCCACTTCGGAGTCCACGTTCACTTATGTGGGGAGTTGTAGAGGACGGGAGGAACCGGAAACCTCCGGAAAGATGGCACCCGCATTCCAACTCGTCTCGGTAATGGTCAGTCGACGACCGTATGCAGGTGGGTGGAGGCACTGGGACTGCGAAGGTGTGACCACCCCTAAGGAGGGCTCTCTATCTTGCGTTATCTCTCTGTCCCAGTCGCCATAGCAACCTTATCCTTGGCCAAGCATCATCCTGCAACCCTGCTTTCCGGATGGCCATCGTGCCTCTCATTTTGGTTATCAACCTTACTCCTCGCTCGAATTGCCGTCTTCGACCGAAACTGCCCCTGGTCCTGGTGGTTAGGGTTAGCATGCAAAGAGCCTGTGGCGATAATCTGCATCTGCTCTCTTTCGTGACTACCTCTTCGTGCTACCTCTCTTCGTCACTGGTACCTTATCTTGCACCTCTGCCCGCCGCGGAGTGCACGTCTCTGTCTTCGATGATGGACGCCGCCGCTTCGTTGCAGCGGCCGTCCTAGTGTCGTCGCCTTCTGCGGCGTTCTCGATGGCGGTGTTGGCGCCGGCATCCGCCGCTTCCCTTGTGGCGCTTGGGCCGATGGTCGCAGCCTGCGTCTCGACTTCGCCCCCGGGGACGCCCGAAGCGACACCGAAGGCCCGCGCTTCCGTCTCTTCGCCGCCGACTCCGCACATCGGCATATCGTGCTGCAGGCAGGCATCCGCGGTGTGAGTTCCTGCAGCATTCCGCGATCGTCTTGCACGTCCCGCACTGCGTCATCCTGTGCTTCTCGCAATACTTCACGGCGAGGCTGTCCCCTGTCGCGTGGTGTGCCTCGGCAGCAGCGCGCTACCGATGCTTGCCGATGCTTGCCGATGCTAGCACTCTTCGCATTTCACTTTGTGATGTCTCGTGCACACTCTCTCGTCCTTGGTGGTGGCCTGGGCACGCCTACCTCCATGCACTGGGTCTCCGCCGCCCACTCTTCTTGCCGGAGGTGCCGTCTTCGAAGGCGTCCCACCAGCACGTCCGCCCATACGTGGAAAATACGTCCATCCCCCAGACCTCATCATTGAAGGCGTGCCTGTTCGTCCCCAGCTGCGACTCGAGCACGAGCATCGTCTCTGTACCCGCACGACCTCTGGTGGAACGGTTCCTGCTCTCCTTGCCGCAGCGGATCCTGTCGCTACCTGTGTCAAACCGTGCCAACCTGTACCTCCCAGTCTGTCCTTCCTTCTCAGCCTCTATCTTCGTCTTCGGGGCATAGCCAAACACGGGACCGCTCTGCGCAAGGTAGGGCCATAATAGCGTAGCCCCCTCCCCGCCTTCGCCAAGGCCGGCTGCAGGGAAAGTGGTCGCCACAAAGGTAATTCCCCGAAACTCCCCGAATTTCCCCGAATTTCCCCGAAACTCCCCGAAATTCCCCGAAATTCCCCGAAACTCCCCGATACTCCCCGATATTTTCGTCTGGACCAGGTGGAAATCACACAAACACAACAGGTCAAAGTCCTGTGAGTGAGAAAACAACACACGGTGGTGTAAGCGAAGACCAAAACTGAAAACGGAGAAAATTTCATCCCTTCATTCGGAGTCGAAGCAGCAACGTCGAGTATTTCCCCCAGAGAGAGATTTGTTCTCTGTAAATGCGAATGCACAAAATCCTAGTCGACCGTTGCTTCTGAAAGCTTCAACTCCGGAACGGTTCTCGCTGAACTTCCATAATCATTATCATCATTAAACTTACTGGATGTCTGTACTTGTCATCTTTATTTGACACGTGAACACAGGAGATGCGAAATACAGTGCTCTCGCGCGACATAACGGACACAGCGGTCTTCTGCAAGCAGATGGACAAAGAGCTGGAGAGCCTAGAGTTGATGAACATCCAAATGCAAGCCGCCACCGGGTACAGTGCCGTCCGAGAGAATGGCGGGCGCGGACTGACGCAGCGAGAGCAGGAGGTGCTGCTGAAGGAGCTGTTCTGCATGCAGATCACCGTGAAGAAGGAAATCTTGGCGTCGCGGACAATGATTATTTGGAAGCAGAACGTCATCGCCCGCTTGTCCGAGTTCGCGGAAACGCGCGAGCAGACAATCGAAAAGCAGGGCGAAACCCGGAACAGCATCAACGTCAAGAACGAGGAAATCGCCGCCGCCGACGAGGAGATCCGAGATCTCCACGAGGAGCACGGAAAGACGGACGACGCCCTTGTCGTTTGCGAAGAGCGCTTGGCGGAGGTTTGCCGCACCCCCATTTCTTTTTTTAAACAACTTTTCTCCTTTCCTATTTACTTTGGTCATAGGTGTCATTTGGCAGCCGCTGCTTACTGGGGGGGGGGCCAAGTACAATTGAGTTCAATTGTAATATAACGATACACGGCGTGGAATTGGGGGTCTCAGACCCCACTAGTGTATTACAATTGAAGTGCAGCTTGCCTGTTAGAAACACGTTGTTGTCGGACTAAATGACACAGTGTGAGTACAATGCAACTCCGAGCAAAAACTGAAGGGAAAACCTTCACGCAACAAGCGAAAGGTTCGAGCCCGCAATTCGGACTCCGAGCCCTGATTTCTCGTGCACCGGGTCGGAAATACCGCATGCCGTGGGTGTTTCCACCAACACCTGGCAAGACTCCTGCCAAGACTCTTGGCAAGAGAGTACCCTGACTTGGGCCTAAGGTTGACTTTTTCTGGGGCGGTTGCTCAGTATCAGAGTTTCCAACAGCATGGCGACCGCAGTCCGACGAACTTACTGCTTTCTCTTTTTGACAGAGAGCGCTGGCGGCAGACGGGAACCACCGATAAATCTGGGGATAACAAGATGTCCCATCCGATGGGCCATCGCCCCCATGCCGGGCCACGGTCACGATTGGCAGTGTCTCCGGCTGGCTCCGAAGCTCAACTCAGCTGGCTCAGCAGCACCGGAGCCACCGCCACACTGCGATTGCCGGCCCATTGCCATGTTTGTGCTTCATGATCCCGCACACAGCCAGCTCCAAGACTTTGGCACGAGCAACGGCATCAGCGACATCACCATGATCATGCTCAAAACCTTTAGAAGACCCGGGTTCGGAATGCACACTAAAACCTCGTTTTTAGATTTCTTCTCCGCTTTGGAGGTCCGACATGACTTTTCCAAAAAAAGCCGAAACGAGAACGGCCGCCTCACTGACTGGGCTCACACTCAACGGCAGTGCGAAAGTGTCAACCGTACAGCAACATTACTTTTCAATTGTATTATACGGTTGGGATGCGCCGATTCCCCGAAAAAAAGTTCAATTGTAATATACGGTTCAATTGTATTATACGGTTCAATAGTAATTAGCCCCCCCCCGTAACAAATTTTGACGTGGGCGGCTTTAGTTTTACATCTGAATGACACCTCAACACAAAACAAGTTGTCGACAACTAACGAGTAAAAGAATAAAGCAAAACTACGCATTTCTTTCATACTCCATTTTTGCGCACGTAACCATGGTTAAGAAGACGTACGAAACCGAGACACACACATTGACTCAAAGCATCTGCAGAATAACACGAAAGTCCTCTAGGCAACACTCCGTTTTCCCATTTCGTACTGGCCGTATAAGACTACAAGCTACGGGACCTGTTCTCCAAAAGGGAGTATATTCTTTTGAATATGCCTGCTTTGTAGGAAATACTTGAGAAGGCTGCCAGTTGCAAAACCTCAAAGGAGGAAAATGTGCTGTAGCTCACACGAAACACAGCCAGCTCTGGGTTTAGTGGCGGGCGTTAGCGTTCAACAAAAAAGACCCACTTTGTAGTTGCGTTGGTTCCCGTTTTCACATTTCTCCCCCTCTAGCCTCCTTCGAAATACTTGCACTCTAAACAAGCACAAGGCAGCGCCTTGAGTATTTCTGTTCTTCTTTCTTACTCTCGCGGTGTACGGCTTTGTTACCGTTCATACCCGCCCCGTGGCACCTCCCGTAGACACGACTGTCACGCCAGCATCGTTGCTTGGGGGTTGTCACCGTTCTAGCAGGTATCGCACTTTGAATATACACCTATCAGATGCGAGGGGCACCGCACCTCGAGCTTGACAATCAGTTCTTGAAGGCACAGGCAGCAGGCCAGCTTACGAAGCGCCGCGCCAAGGTATGCTTGTCTTTGATCGCACCTTTTTATTTTGGGAATTTAATGCCAGCTAATTTCGTGCAAAGCGCCGGCAGAGAGCGAAACCACCGAACAGGGCACGCATTTTCTCGGGGGTTTCAGGCTCGGTCGCTTTCCGGAACTGGCGACACTACCAAGGAAGGGCCGAATATGCTTTTCCCACACTGACCGCTGATAGACGCCTCTGGCCGCTACCGGCGGTCGGGCGGCCGGGTTGACATGAGTGGTCGCCGGCCCTCCCCTCCTGATGGACCTACTGGGGGGGCCAATTACAATTGAGTTCAATTGTAATATAACGATACACGGCGTGGAATTGGGGGGTCCCAGACCCCCCCCCAAAAAACACTAGTGTATTACAATTGAAGTGCAGCTTGCCTGTTAGAAACACGTTGTTGTCGGGACTAAATGACAGTACAATGCAACTCCGAGCAAAAACTGAAGGGAAAACCTTCACGCAACAAGCGAAAGGTTCGAGCCCGCAGTTCGGACTCCGAGCCCTGATTTCTCGTGCACCGGGTCGGAAATACCCAACTGGTGCATGCCGTGGGTGTTTCCACCAACACCTGGCAAGACTCCTGCCAAGACTCTTGGCAAGAGAGTACCCTAACTTGGGCCTAAGGTTCACTTTCTGGGGCGGTTGCTCAAAATCAGAGTTTCCAACAGCATGGCGACCGCAGTCCGACGAACTTACTGCTTTCTCTTTTTGACAGAGAGCGCTGGCGGCAGACGGGTACCACCGATAAATCTGGGGATAACAAGATGTCCCATCCGATGGGCCATCGCCCCCATGCCGGGCCACGGTCACGATTGGCAGTGTCTCCGGCTGGCTCAGCAGCTCCGGAGCCACCGCCACACTGCGATTGCCGGCCCATTGCCATGTTTGTGCTTCATGATCCCCGCACACACAGCCAGCTCCAAGACTTTGGCACGAGCAACGGCATCAGCGACATCATCATGATCATGCTCAAAACCTTTGGAAGACCCGGGTTCGGAATGCACGCCAAAACCTCGTATTAAGATATCTTCTCCGCTTTGGAGGGTCCAACATGACTTTTCCAAAAAAAAAGCCGAAACGAAAACGGCCCTGAAACCGCCTCACTGGCTGGCTCACACTCAACGGCAGTGCGAGAGTGTCAGCCGTACAGTAACATTACAATTCAATTGTATTATACGGTTGGGATGCGCCGATTCCCCGAAAAAAAAGTTCAATTGTATTATACGGTTCAATAGTAATTAGCCCCCCCCCCAGTAGTGCTATTGGTTACCCGCCTTCCTTTGTCTTCAAGCTTCCGGGTTGACACAGTGGTGGAGAACCGAAGGCATCCCAAGTGCTGTAGCTGCCGAACCACGTGTTGAACTTTCGTGACGTCTACCCCTACATGACAAGACACCCAAATACAACAGCCCTGAGTGAAAAAACACGCGGTGGTTAGGCGAAGAACAAATCAGATCGTGTTTGTATTGTATTTGCCCCTCTATATACCCCTATATATCCTCCCTTTCATTCGGAGTCAAAGCAGCTACGTCGAGTATTTCTGGACAATGTAATGTGCAGGGCTACGAAGACGTAGACAGCGTGTTTCGGTGGTTGATCAGAACGTTTATCCTGAACGTAAAACAGACACATGCAGTGGGAAAACGATCAACCGACACGCACAACAAACCGAACCGCCTGTCTTTTGTTTCCGTTTCCCCGTTAGACCGAACAATCGATTTGAAACGCAGACTTCCAGGCGCCACAAAATAGCTATAAACCCCCAGAGTGCCTTGGCTGTGGCGAGCAGCGAACAGTCCAGAATTTTCTTCCTTTTGCAAAAAAAGATCTCCACCCAGCTAAATGAGGCCTTTGACCACACGTCTACTCAATGGAAGACACAGATAGCTATCAGATTGCCACCAAGGCAGCAACTGCTAGGGCCTAGACTAATACGGGCTACATGGCAACCCCCTGGATCCCTAAGCAAACTTACACTTTAAAACCTCGCGCAGGAGCTAGCTGTGAAGCAGCAGATGAAGCGCCTCAAAGAAACCCAGGACAAACACGATGCGATCGTCGACTCGGTATGCCATGCACACTTTCTCGGGTTCGTCCGAGGTCTTTTGAACTTTGAGCAGCCACTCTGCCTCGGGTAACAGTTACCCGCTGCCGTCCCGTCCGCTGCTTGGCCTTTTTGCGGCGGCCCGGCGCAGGGGCGCCCGCTCAGGCGCTGGGACTTGCCTTTTTCCGTGTTCGTCTCCTCTCGGGGACGACTCGTCTCCTCTCGGGGAGTTTCTGCTCTTCGTATTGTCTGACGAGAACTGCCTAGAAGAAAGGGAGAAGTAAGAACACGTCTTTGTAACTGATATCACTAGCGCAAGGGAATGTTGAGTGACTGCCTTAACCCGGGGAAACGAGCTTGGGCGAGGTCACTGGGGGGTTAGGGAGGGTGGGAAAACTTGACTGTTTCTTTGAACCAACCACACCCTGAAGGCTGTGTAGAGTTCTCTAATCGACTTTCGTGGTGCATCAACTCCCTCAGTGAAACTGTGAGACGACTCGTCTCCTCTCGGGGACGACTCGAAACGGGAAGTCGGCTGACGAAGAGGGTGGACGGGATTCCTCTGCTCGCGCACCCAGGGGGGCAGACGACGCTCGCTTGTCGAGATCCGCCCGCCGGCGTTGGGCGAATTCCCCGTCTTTGAGCCAGACCATCCCCTCTTGATAGACCGTGATAGTTTGGGTTAGTTTGGGGAAGAATCTGTGGCGATAATCTGCATCGCTGACGGACTTCAGCAGCCGTATACTAAGTCAATGCGGAGTGGGAGTGGCCACTCCCGCATTGAGGGAGTGAGAGGCCGACCGCACAAACGACCGCAAAACCACTCCGGCAATCTGGAGTGGGAGTCTGGGGTGCGTATTGGAGCCAGTCCATCCCCTCTTGATAGACGAAGAATACAGCACCGGGCAATTCGATGCAGCTCTAGGGACTAGGGATGGACCTGATAGACCGTGGTGGACCGTGATTCACTATGATAAACAGCGGCAGGCACTTCGATGCAGGTTCAAGAGATAGGGACGGACCGGCTCAGTCTTGGGAAATGACCTGTCGACGAAGCTGTCGCATCGCTGCGAATCAAATGTGCATGCTGCTACAAACGCGCCTGTTCGTGATCCATGGGAATCGGTTGTCGTATTATCTGTACAACGTCTCGATACCGCATGTGAATCGATTCTGATCAATCACAGCTAAAGGATCACCGATCGTCGATCTGATGCATTCTCTGATTGTCAAGCTATCACTCTCGGATGCATCCTTGATAGTTAGTTGAATCAGCTGCAAGATCACCATTCAAGCAATCACTCTTTGACGTGGACGTACATCCCGTACGGCCGAACGATGTTCGATCGACCGAGAATCTTGTTTGAACCGAACCCAATTCCAAAACCGCACAGCTGAACGATCTACGAATTAAGCGATTGGTGGACAAGCGGCTGCAAGGAGTGCTTGAGCTCCCCTGCGAGACGCTGAGCCCAGACTGGGACAATACCGAGTCTGGACCCGTCGACGTTGCACTTTACGAATTGCTATCGAAAACGAAGGCTGCGCTGCAAGACAGCAGCACCGTGAAGGACACCCTGCTGGCTGAGAAAGAGTGCTCCATCCGTGCTGCCGAAGAGAAGCTCGAAGCTATCATGCAAGACAACTACAACGTCCTCATTGGCAGCGACAAGGTACATCGCCCGCTCTTTAACGTTCGCAAATGAAACCACAAACCGAAATCGTTGACCCTTCCAAATCGCAAATCCAAGGGCTTCTGGTACTAACGATCTTGCGGGTTGCCCGCCAATGCATCAAAAAAGACGTAGGCTGCGTGTTTTTGGTGGTCGATCAGAATTCCTTACCTGAAGAATGACACAGGATGAATACTAGGACAACCGGCACGCACAAACAATTGTGGCCTCTGTATGACCCCCCCCCCTCCACCACACGCAGAGCCTCCAAGCGATGGAAAAGCGCGTGCTGAAGATCTACGAAGAAACGTGGGGGGCCTCGGTGGAGCACCGGGAGGAGGTGCGCAAGCTGCAGACGACGCGGCGCCTGCAGAAGCAGCAGTACCAGCACCTCGTTGAGCGGATTCACACGCTGTCGCGTCAGCTCGACCACCCGCGCACGCCGCCCAGCCAGGCGACCCCCATCCGCTCCGCCTCCGCGCTGCCCGCGCCTGCCAGCCCGAGCAAAGCGGTGAAGACCCCCAGCGCCGTGCGCTCCGCCACCACCGCCACCCACAAGCGCCAGCCCTACCTGGCGCCGGCGGCGCCGGCTCCGCCGCGCAGAACCCCGTTCAAGACAGTCAGCTCGTCGCCGATTTTCAGCAGGCGCAGCAGCACCTCCGGCGTCCACAGGCCCGCGAGGAAGCCGTACGCGACGGCATCCACCAGCAAATCGTCCCTCGCCAGCCCGACGGCCGCCCGAACGGCCGGAAAGTCCAGCCAGTCCTCCGCGAGCCACTCTCCGGAGCTCAACGGAACGATGGATCTTCCGCATGACACCTACTTCGCCCGCGGCTCGCCGACCGCCGACGCGGGCTTCGCCCGCTCCAAGAAGCTCAACTCGCCCGTCGGGAGCCCCCTTCGGCAGTCGCCGAAGGCCGTCAAAATCGTGGCCACGTACCCGCGGCCCGGCAGCCGAGTCGGGTGAAGGCGCCGCCGCTGCTTCGTTCGATCCCTCGCCGAGGAGGGGGCCGCATCCACCAGCAAGCCGTCCCATCGCAAGTCCCACGGACGGCCGGAAACTCCCCAGCCAGTCCTCCGCGAGCCCACTAAGTCGAGGTGGGTTTAGACCGTCGTGAGACTAGTTGGGTTTACCCTACTGATGGAGAGAGAGCCCATCGGGCCAGCGCATGCCGACAGCAACACGGGGTAGTACGAGAGGAACTCCCGTTTCTAGTCCCTGGTATCTACGGTTGTTCGATCGGACAGTGCCGTGATGCTACCACTGGATGGATTATGGCTGAACACCTCTAAGCCAGAACCCAGTCTGGAGGACTTTCCGATACTCAACGGAACGATGGAGCTTTCGCTCCCGGTCGGGCGAGGGTGCGAAGAGTGTTAAAATCCACCGGCGCGGAATGAGTCCGGCGCGAGCTTCCCCCCCCCCCCCCCCCCCCCCCCCCCCCGGAAGATTCCGCGAAAATCCGCGCGACGAAACGGCAGGTTTCTCCCGCGAAGCCAGAACCCATGATTTCCTCTGCTTGGGTCTCCGGAGTTGCGTGACTCGACAATTGATATGTTCTCATACGCAGCATTTTTGTGCTACTGCGATGCTTGCAGTGCCGTAGCGTGTCCCCCCTGTGTTCCTCCTTCTCTCCTCATCTTTTCAACTAGTTGTTGTTGCAGCTGAAAGGATTCTTTCAACGGATTTGGCCAATAACCGCCTTGAATCAGATAGACTCGCCTAACATGCTGCTGACCACATCTGATGATGGCAGCAAGTACGCAAATCGCCCGGTGACAACGCCTCCGAAGAGAAATAGCCGCGATGCACCCGTCCACAATCTGCTGTGAACCCCCTTAGACGATCAGCACCTACTTCTGACCTGTCAGCTTTACCGATAAAATCGCGGTCAGGCTGTGAGTACAGACCGTAACGGTGAACCGCAGCAGGCAACGCTGAAGCCGAAGCTGCACAATGCCACAGCCACGCACGCTATCTTCAGCAGGCCGAAGCCAGCAGTTTTAGAGTGCCTACGCAGGGTATCTCCAGCCCAAGGTCATTCTCACTCCGCCTTCACTGCCAAATCACGATCGCCAGCTATGCTAGGCATTAATTGTTTCGACAACAAGTGAAATTACGCAGCAGGCGATTCCTTGTTCCATCACTCGTGCGAGTTTTACAATAATGGAGTGCAATAAAGTGCAGCAGCACTTGTGCAAGTGTTTCACTTGTTATATCTACGACTAGCGTGCCTGGTTTCTCTGTGCAGCGGGACAAAAAGAATGCTGGTTGTCCACTGGCCCACGGAGCCAGCTGCTCAAACACTGTGCAGACATCTTCAATCCTTCAGCAAGTTGACGGAATCTGGAGGGGAGTTTCGCGTTTCTAAAACCCGATGCTGCACATGTCTTGATTTCAGCACGATTTCAGCACTCGTGCAGTTAGAAGGTGTATTCGACGCTGGGGCGCAAAAGCAGGACCAAAACACCGCCCGTGAAAGCAGTCCTCGCTGGGGACTCTGTTGCAGTGCTTTGGCGCAACGCTGGACTAGTGCAGTCCAAGAACAGGCCCTTTCAGGACCCCAGAGCCGCCGCCGATTCCTTCTTCTTTTTGTGTGTCGTTTAGCCGCTCTCTGCCCTTTCGCTTCGCTGAAGTGCTGGATGGAATAAGTGCAATTCTGGCAAACCGATCCTCAAGCATTTCATCCGAAGCCGGCGCTTGCGCAGCAAGAGTATTAAACTACCGACCTTCTTCGCGTTGCACTCTGCTCGCGTGGGCACAGGGCTGTTTGGAGCTTCTCTTGCCACAATTGGCAGGTCTTCTGTCCATCCGTCGCTGGCGAGGGTCGTAGATGTTGCCCATGGCATGCTCGTGTAATGTCCTGTCGTGTGAAGAGGACATGTCTGTCAAAAAAAAAAAAAAAGGTCGCAAGACACCAAACTGATCGTCCTTCGGGATTGACGGTAAGGGCAGACTATTTTTATTTTTTGATCCGCGTCCCCCGACCCCTGAAAATTTTCCGCGCGCGCGCGAAAAAATAGTTTTTTTTTTTAAATAGTTTGGCAAGTCACCTGGCCTGTGGGTTCCTGTGTGGAGGGGGGTGGTCTTGGTGGCAAGCGGTCGGGGGGTGGGGGCCCGGAGGGGTACGCGCCCCTCACTGTGATTCTTCGGCAACTTTTTGCACTGGGAAATAACCGTCGTCTGCATGTGCTCAGGCTTTTTGTTGTAAGGAGGGACCAGGTGAGCCTTCAGCGTAGAGCTGCTGCCACCGACAGTAGTGGGCGTCTAGTCGTGGGCCTTGCGACTGCCTGGGAGCAACCGTGCTGTTCGGCGTACTCGGCTAGAACTGGTACCATACCCACGTTTGGGACGTGGGCATCGGCCGGAAGCCGCTTCTGCGGATGCTTGCGGGGGCCTCAAACGTGAGGCGTGAAACTTCTCCATGACGCCTCTCGTCCACGACAGTACCGCACTTCTCAAGAACGCGGCCCATGGCGTCCCAGTAGCCGTCGTATTTGGACTCTTTTGACGAGCTTCGGAATGCAACCTCACTGGGGTGAAATCAGTTGTGAGGAGTTCAGCCAGGTGGCTTTAGGTTCGTGTGCGCAGGGGGTATGCATCCCCAGTCGCGAACATGTACATCATCTTGAGGATGGTACGCGGAACCCCAGATGACTTCCAGACCTCGACGAACTTCATCCTCATGGCCCGGGTGTGGAACCTTTTCCCCGTCCCGATGCACGACTTGAACGCCTTGACGACATCCTCCTGTAGGCGGCGGTCGCTCGGTGGCAGCTTGAATACCAAGCGCTTACTCCCCAGCGTTGTATTTGTGGGCACCGAAGGGGAAGCTCGTCTTTACCCCTTGTCTGCTTGAACCGAGCACGGCGATCGTCAGAGAGGCCGGGCACGGTGTCCAGTGAAAACGGCTCGAATTGCCTCGGCGAATGCCCTTCCAGCTCTCCCCAAGAAGAAGACCCCTCCGCTTTCACGATGGACTGCTCCCAGTCGCAACCAGAGTTTCTGGATGGAACTCCCTCACTGCGTTGCTCAGTGCGCTGTTGGTTATGCGCTTGCTGCGTGACGATACGGGTACACACCACATCTCTCACTTCCTGCAGTTTCGTGCAGTGGATGCTGAGAATACCTCAGCTCTGCGACCCACGAGGCCAACACAGTTTTCAGGCTACTTTCTTGTTCTTGCAGGTTCTGAAGGGTGCACCGGGGATGTTGGCGGTACGGCGCTGGGCATTCACCTTGTTGGTGCCCTCACACTACTGCAACAGCTGCACAGAAAGTGGGAGCCCATCAAGTTTGAGAAGGGTCTTGGCCACTTCCTGATAGAACGGATGCCCTTTTCATCGACCAGGAGGACCCTGTCGAATTATATGGGGTAGTCCTGGACTAGCCTGTTCAACAGCACTATCCACGACTTCGTTTCACCCACTTACAGCGGCTTCACGCGGGCTTTGCTCTTTTTCATCAGCAGGTCGAAGGCGTTGGCAGGTTTTCGAGCTACGGGAACTTTTGCTTCACAACGTACCGAACCTCCCGGTACAGCATGGAGTCCATGGCCTGCACAGACATCCCAAGAGTCAAAGTGAAACTGCTGAAGGCTGCTTTCTCTCACCCGGGAAGGCTCGGTAGGCGGGGCGGGTTCTCCGGTTTGTTCTCGGTCGGTGTCGGGTGTGCTTTTTGCCGGCGTCACAGCTTTCGTGGTGCTGCAGCAACAGATACGTCAGGGGGTCAAAACAAATTAGAGATTCGCAGCGAGCTTCTAATCCGGCGTTTCGCTGTCGTGTCGTTGTTGGCCCCACGAGCGGGGTTTGGTGTTTCCGCAGCCGAAGCGCAGACTTCAGTGACCATCTGGAGTCCCCCCATGGCACCCTGTTGTGCCCTTCCCACAGCAAAAAAGAAAAAATTTTTTTTTTTCAACTACCGTATGCGGGTTTAATATGAAACGTGTTTAGTACGAAACGGTTTTAATACGAAACGTGTTAATTATGAAACACCCCGGATCTGAAGCTATGAAACATTAACACGTTTCGTATTAAAAACTGCACTTCCATAGGGGGTTTGAGGGGTTTTGTACTTAGAGTTAACTGGGGCTCGACAGTATAAAAAGGACGCATGAAAATTGACAGAAAATCTGAACCCGTCAAAAAAGAAATAGGCACCAATTTCTTCGCCCGCGTCAGCCCTTCACCCTAGCGAAGCAGATTCGACAATCCGGGCGAGTTTCGTGGTGACCGGGTTGAGTGACGCAAATTTACTGGAAGAGAAAGTTTCCGATCCAACAGGAGATGAGGCCGACCAATGTCTTCGTTGAAGACAGCCCCCAGGCAGTGTTGGCGGTGGCTCCCAGCTCTTGGGAGCTGGGAAGAGCCAGCGGGAGCTGGGTTTCTGGTGAAAATTTTGCTCGTGCGTGCAGCAGACCTTTTTTGACGATTTTTAGCTCGCGATAAGCTCCGATGAAGAGAACCGTGAAGAATGGACACGGGGGAAGAAGTATGTGCGTGGTTCGCGGGTCTAGGGCACCGGACACGGAAACCACCAGGTTAGTGACGGGAAGGACGGGAATCGATCCCCTGGGTGGTGCCGTTTTTTTCGCTGTCCACGGAGCAGACCTTTTTTGACGATTTTTTGCGTGATCAGCTCCGATGAAGAGATCCGCAAAAAATAGACCCGGAATCCCGGATATCCAAAAAATGTGCAAAGGTTTTCTCGCATTTTGGGGGAATTTTGAGGTGGCTTTTTATTGTGCCCTGCTGGCTCCCGCTGGCTCCTTCCAGCTCCCGAGCTGGCTCCCAAAAGCCGGGAGCTGGCTCCAGCTCCGAGAGCCACCGCCAACACTGCCCCAGGCCACCGGTTGCGGGGACAACGTTCTCGCCGAACTCCATCGCAACTTCAACGAATGTCTCGTACTGAGTGAATGCGCAGATTGCATCAACGTTCTGACTTCGCTGGTTTTGACCAAGAGCTTGAAGAACTGGCAAACGATGAATGCGTTGCTGTGGAGGTGGATGCGGTTCATGCTAGTCTTGGGGCTGGCGAGCACGAGAAGAAGCTGGATGGCAATCACCTGGAGAGGCTTTACTCCTTCTTTAAAAAGGGTAACTCCGCCTTTGCTTGCGCTGCCCTTCTACGACCGGCTTACCCTGTCATCACTGACGCGTGCCCGCCTAACTTCGTGAACGCTAGCGTGTCAGGAACTCGTGGTTGGCACTGGATTTGTAACAACTGACCGGTCGCTCCGAAGATGCGTTGTATCTTGCTCGCTTTCTGACTTTTGCGGAAGCAAGATAGTCAGCCACCTTGCAACGGTCTTTTCCGCCGACACCGCTCTTGGTTCATAGAGACGGACGCTCGAGGATGTCAACAACACGATTGGAGCTGCGGTTACCATTCCTGGCATCCCCATCTCCAATCTTCTCCGCGCCGGGAAGCTCCCGCACCGGCCCAGAGCTCAACATTTTTTCAAAGGGAGCCAAGGGCCAGAACAGGAACTTTGACGCGAAAAAAAATGGCGAGGGGGTGAGCAGAGCCCGCCCCCGCCTGTCGTCTTCATGCACAAGTGCCAGAACGCTCTTGTCGCTAATACTTTGACCGCGATACGTTTTTACTGCTCAAAGGCTCGATAAACCCAAGATTTTCGGGAACAAAATGGGGGATCATCATGGGGTTTCAACAGTTTTTCAAATTTCACTAAGTACGCCGACCCCATGTTTTTTGTACGAAACGTGTCAATTAAGTAACACTTTGGCCAAAAAACTAGCTAAGAAACATTTACACGTTTCGTATTAAACCCGCATACGGTATTTTTTTTTTTTTCCACGGTTTCCCAAAATTTTCCGCGCGCTAGGACGCGGATCAAAAAAAAAAAGAAATAGTCTGCCCTAACACAAAAAAAAAAAACGGTGGATGAAGGCTTCCGTGCCAACAGCAATCGGAAACGGGTCAGTTGGCCGTGGCAATTTGCAACCGCTCGTCCAGGTGAAAAACAAGGCCGTCTCCCGACGGAGCCTGTTGAAAGATCAGGGGGACAAACGGCTACAAAACGCGTTTGCACCGGTGCTGTCAACGGCAAACGCTTGAAGTGTAAACACTGCGATTTTTTTGCGTGCGTGGCGCTCTCGAGGTGAGATTCCATTGCATCAAGTGAACTACTACCCCAGGATCGCCGAGGGGGGTGAAGAGTGTGGTGACTTGCGAGATCCTAGGGGGCAGCACGTCTCACGAACAACATGACCGAGAAGGAGCTGGTGGCACGGCTGCGCGCGCACGGTATGCCACCTAGCTTTTCTGCTGTCCAGTGAGCTCGCTTCGAAATGATGGATCGGCGGCCGCGTTTAGTGCACGCTCAACCAACTTGATCTTCGCGATGCTTAGCGGTTCAATCATCGAAGGAAGAAGAAGATCCCGAAAACGGGAAAGTCGCAGAGGCGCCCGACGGCTTCAGGCACACCCGTGCCCTCGAAAGGTAGAAACGAGCGGGCCTGCTCGCTCTTGAACTCGGACACTGAATCAGACTCGCCGGATCACGTCAGACCCGGGAAAAGACATGCTGATCTGGCGCTTCGTAGTAGACGGAAAAATGCCGCGACGCACCTGTGGCACGCGCGGGGGGCATGGACTTTCCGTTTGACGCTGGTTGCCTTGTGCAGTGTAGGGGCTGCCGGGGCTCAGTCCCAGTAGATCCATTCCCAGCCCCGGCAGCCCGGGGCCCTCTTCGGGAACCGGGTCTAGTTCGGGTCTTGTCCAGGTTGTTCCGGGTTTGGTCCAGGGGCATCCAAACACCAAAAAACAGCCACAAAAGACGGCAGCAGGGTCAGACTGTGACAGGAATCATGACTCAGGATGTAGTCATTTATACCCGGAAAAGCTCCAATTTCTCTACACTTTTTATTTTACATATGCGCCAGCTAGAAAGGAAATGCTCGACGATGCTGCCCGACAAAGAACAGAAGGGATCCCAAGTGCTGTAACTACCGAACCACATGTTGAACGGACGTGAGGTCATGCGGGTCTACCCCGACACGACAAATCACACAAACACAACAGGTCAAAAGTCCTGAGTGAGAAAACAACACACGGTGGTGTAAGCGAAGAACAAAAGGGATGAAGTGGAGCAGGTAGGCCGCGGTGGAGTGGGTGAAGCAGGCGACGGGGCTCCAAGTTCCGTCCGCTTTCCATTTTCGTCCGGACAATGGTCGGCTGCGGCCGATTATCCGGTTGGCAGGGGTTGCCGACGCTTCCGCGGACGCTTACCTGAGGTCCCTGTTAGGGGCCCTGGGGGGCGAGGAGCCGCCGAGCGGGGCAGTGGGTGTTAGCTTGGTTGGCATGCGCGTCCGCGCCCACGGCCACCCCGGCTGACTTCGAAGAGCTGATTCGGTCAGTGTCGCCCCTGATCCCTGGGGGTCCTGGATGGTGTAAGCGAAGAACAAACCAGATTGTGTTTGTATTGTATTTGCCCCTTACCTCTATATTTCCCCCCTTCCATTCGGAGTCGAAGCAGCTACGTCGAGTATTTTATTTTCCTCCCGATTAGGGACTCGCTTTGTAGAAATTCTGGAAATCGGCTGATTTCGGGCGAAATCTCCATCTTCACCATGCTTTCCGTCTCTTTCGCACTTCTGGGTGACATTCTGATCAGTTTCTGGCTCACACGCCCTCGAAAACCTCATCTGTACCGATTTTGAGGCTGAACAACACCCGCAAGGGCCCAAAAACTCTGAGAAATGGTAAAAATAATTAAATAGACAATATTTACACCCCCAGGGCAGTGCTCCAGGTAACGGTAAACGTTTACCGTTTATAAACGTTTACTCATTTTGGAGTAAACGTTGAGTAAAGGGGGGGGGCGAATAATTGTACCTGACAACTATTTGATTTGGGCAAATAAAAAAAATTTTTTTGGCCCAACTTCGTCGGCGAATAATTGGGGGGGTCAAATAAGAAAAAATATTTGGTGCAACCGAAGGAAACATGCCGGTTCAGCAGCCAGGCCATCGTCAAGGGCGGCGCATGGGGGTATGGTCCCGGGATGGCGGGGGTGCCGCCTTGACAGCCAAAGAGATGGCTCTGGAAAAAGTCCTCGATCACACGTTCGGCGGAGTGTATGAGATACCAGACGACAAGGCGGGTGAATGAGCGACGCGAATTGCCACGACCTGAAGACATAAAATGTGAACATACACTCTGAAAACACAGCACGGACCGCACCCGGCCATAAAGAAACATCAAGCGATCCTGATGTTTCTTTGTCCTCGAACATCAATACGATTTACAATCTGCGCAGTACCGCTTGGGCCGAAGTACTTGCCGCGTGAAGATATCGTGAAGGATATCACGATGGCTAGCTACGAGAAGAAGAACTAGCGGGCGGCCAGCTTCCGCCGTCTTGCCCGTGTGTCTAGGTCAGTGACGTCGCCCCGCGCCCTTTCTAATTACCCTAAACAGAAATACATTCTGGACTGCTGTAAGTCCGGGCCGGCAATATTTTAATCCGGAATAAACATGGAACGCTCCAGCGTTCCAGACTTTTCCCGGTCCGGGTTATTTCCGGTCCGGACTGTCACTCAGCAGCACGGCATCTGCACTTCAGGGCAAGGTGAAACGGAACGTAGTTGCAGCAGTAGTTTGAACTTGATATGCAGCAACAATCTGTGAGACTGCACAAGCCGCTACCTCTTTGCACGCGTTGTGCCATGCTTCGGTCGCTTCTTGCCCCGCGTACTGTTTGTCACCGGTGCGCTTCACGTCCGCTGTGCAGTTTGACGAGCCCGAGGAATCACCAGATGATTCAGCGCACTTCCTTTTCTCCCTCGCGGGTTGTCCCCGCGGCCGGGATCTCGATTCCCCTATGTTCCTTGCCTTCGCCACCTTTGACGGCTGCTGCGGCCTCGGCTTCTTGCGTGCGCTTCCACCTGCTTGCACATCGTCGCGTCCGCGCTTTCGCGGGCAGGCGCCGTCCGTCCCTAACGCACGTTAACCGTTCGTCGGTGGTCCCGCGGTCGACCCGCTTGCTCCGACACGCGCCCGATCCGTTGGTTGTGGGCCCTGTGGCCGCGGCTTTGGCTCCGGCACCCCCTGTTGGCCGACAGGCCCTCGCTTCAACGCTGGCCGTGCTCCGTGGTGCCCTCGCTTGCAGCACTGCCTGGGCCTGCGGCACCGCACGTCCTCGTACCGCATGCGTAATAGTAGTCATCAAACAGTTTTCATGCAGGTGTTGGCGCAGATTGGGGACGGACAAAGCACCTGCAACGGCCTTTGGCAGGTGAAAATGGCCTTGACACTGGACATCCCTTACACAGACCAAACGGCCCTCAGGTCGCTGGGTGCTGTTTCACGAGAAAACAGGACCCAACTACTTCGTCGCCGGGTCCACTTCCTGGCTCGAACTTCTGCGGAGCTGGGGATGCTGTTGAAGGCCTAGCACAATGCCAATCCAAGGGACCAATCGCGACTCTCCGCGGGGGGTGATCGAGTTGTGGATGCCGCGCCTTTGCGCAGTATCGCGTATTGCGAAATGACGCAAATCTGCTGGAAACATGGGAGGGCAATTTTTGGGTGCTACCTGGCTGCTGTCCGTCGCATACTGTTGTCTCTGTCTGGCAAATAATTGGGGGGGTCAAATAAAAAGTACGTGCGCTCGGCTAAGGCCGGCACGTGGCGAGACTGGAAGCAGTTAAAGTTCGGGGAACAGCAAAGTTCGGGTCGGGAAATGCTAAGTTCTGGTGAAGCAAAGTTCGGGTGAAGCTAAGTTCGGGCGAAACAAAGTTCGGGCGAAGCAAAGTTCGGGCGAAGCTAAGTTCGGGAAATGCTAAGTTCTGGTGAAGCAAAGTTCGGGTGAAGCTAAGTTCGGGCGAAACAAAGTTCGGGCGAAGCAAAGTTGAGCAAAGTTCTGGTGAAGCAAAGTTCGGGCGAAGGTGAAGCTAAGTTCGGGCGAAACAAAGTCCGGGCGAAGCTAAGTTCTGGGTGAAGCAAAGTTCGGACGTTCTGGTGAAGCTAAGATCGGGCGAAACAAAGTTCGGCGAAGCTAAGTTCGGGTGAAGCAAAGTTCTGGTGAAGCTAAGTTCGGGCGAAACAAAGTTCGGGCGAAACAAAGTTCGGGCGAAGCTAAGTTCGGGTGAGCAAAGTTAGGTGAAGCAAAGTTCGGGCGAAGCAAAGCTCGGGTGAAGCTAAGTTCGGGCGAAACAAAGTCCGGGCGAAGCTAAGTTCGGGTGTAAAGTTTGGCCTCGTACCCGGGGCCCAGCACGGGGGGGGGCCGCCCTGGGGCAGCCTTTTCCCGCCGCCCCCCCCTCCGGTATTTCTCCGGGGGGCTGAGAAACTCCGCAAAAAACGCAAATTTCGGGCACATCAGGCCCCGAAACGACAGCAAACCTCGAAATAATCTTCGACCGGAAAAGTGTCATGGGCGGGGTTTGAACCCGGACACACCGGCCTGAAGGCCGACACCCGCTCACTCTGCCACCCATATACATTTTCCCAGGGGGAGAAAAAGCCAGCTCCGCGCTATTATCTAGTTCAAAAACAATACACTTTTAAAAGTGGGGTTGGCTCGAATAGAGGCTATTCACATTGCATGTTCATAGGACCTCGAGTCTCGAAAAATCTTTTTGGCGGTGTCTGTCGAATAAGTACAACTATTCGCCCCCCCCCCTTTAAACGTTTGAGTAAACGTTGTGTAAGCGTTTCCTGTATCAAGGGTGGCATCCACTCGAAACGCAATCTATCAAGGAAGAGGGGCAACAAAGTAAAATATCCAGACGCACCTTTCGCCACAAATGGCGAACAAGCGCAAAGGAGACGCCTGGGAGGGGGTGTAATATTCAGCTGCTTCGTCTTGGCTTTCTCGTTTATCTTATCTTCTGATGCCTTCAGCTTGACGACGAAGGCGGTGTGTGCTGCCACCATGGGATCTTTTGGGGCGCAGCCGCCAATGCCGCTGCCTTGGCCGAGCAGGTGCTCACGCACCCGCCCAACAGAGGCGGTGGAGAAGGCCTTATCGCAGAACTTGCACGCGCTGGTCTGTAGGAAAAGTCAGAGACTTTTTTGCCGGAATGACCTAAAAACCACGCCAACATTTTTGTCGCCCCAATTTCCCAGGGGTTTTGACCATTTCACCTTTAAGAATCTGGTGACCACCCAAAAAACACCTAAACCCCCTGCTTGGCTCTTGGCCCAGAGGCCCAGATCTTATGTTCCACCCTGCAGGCTTGGTCACTGGAGGGAGCGCACGTGGCAAGGAATAGCGCAGCGTCAGCTAGTTGAACGCCGGTAGCGACAGCCGCACAGCGGTGGCTACCGACGCTACCAACTCTGAAGGTGCTGCATCCGGCAAAGGCAAGGGCCGCGGACCTGTTCGTCAGCGCATGGTCGATGCGCGTCTCCGCCTTCGAGGTGGTGTAAGTCGGCGCCGCATCGTGCCGTCGTGCTGCGCCTGCAGCTGTGCGGCATCAACCCAGCCATTGCCGAGCGCGATTCGCAGCGTCGGAGACCTGTCCACGTCCGTGTTAAGGCAGGTCTCCGAGGACCACCGCCGGAGCCGCTCCCACTATTGCCTGCGCGTCGAAGAGGACCGCCTGGAACAGGCGTTCCCTGGCTGCCATCGTATTCGGGCCGCAGGGGGCGTACACCACAAAGCAGTGTAGGAAAATCTTTCCTGCTCCCAGATCCAGACCCAGCCCCGGAGACCAGCCCCCACACTACCCAGCGTAGAGGCTGCGAGGAACCCACGAACACTTTTGCCCCGGAAGAAAAATAAAACCTTGCAACGACGCAAAGCCAACCCGCAGCCGCGAAGTGCGAGAACTTTCTGCAGCAAGCGCGGCTGCTGGACGCGATGCGCGTGCCGCTGTTGCAGGCGATCGCAGACGCTTGCGAAGCGTGCTCAGACTTATGCGAATCGGCGGACTGGCGCCAGCGCCGCGTCGCCGTCAACATGCAGTTAAAACTGGTTTTCGACGACGACGCGACCAGCCCGCAATGACCACACGGCAAAGCCGGCAGGACCGTAGCGCGTAGTTGTCCGTTGCTCGTGCGCAACCAGTTGATTTCTTTCACTCAGAAGTGGTCACTTTTCCATCTACCGGACAACTTTGAGACTCTGCGGCTGGCTACTATTTGGAGCAAGAACGATGCGAAATATGCGGTATTTGCATATGCTTCACCTCCGTTGTAAGAAGAAATGCAGGGTAAGAGGGCACGTTGATCTCCTCAAAAGAGCGTGATGCCGTGTCACTATCATATGCACGCTGCGGCTGGGCCATATGCATCGTGAGTGCCGAGTGTGGAACTGCTGCTATCGCAATGTTTTACATCACCGTGGGGCTTGAGCTGATACAGCTGTGGCATGGATCTTGTTGCAAGCACACCGTTCAGCGCCCAGCGTACGTGAAGGAGACCAGAGTAGTGTACTTACTACTTCACCTGGTTGCAAGGTTGCACCCGCTCGTTTTGCAGCCCGAGTTTTGACAGCGAGGTTTGCGCGGTCTTTCCCTTATACTTTATTGGAAGTGCCTGAACGGGTACGGAAAGCCAGAACGTGCCCAAGTTGTAGAAAAGTGCGTCTACCCACGAGCAGCGCAAGAAACAGGTGGAAATCGTCCGTTCCTGCCAACCGGGTGCAAAACCACCGATAGACATTCTTGGAAATGACTATTCTGGTAGAGCCTGACGTACGCCTGGAATAAAGCCGGGATCCACCTGAACACCCCGGGTAGCGACACAGGAGATAGGTGAGACTGGCTCATACGGTGTCGTCGCTGGTTTGTGAAGACGACGCGGAACCCTGTCCTCACAAAGGCCTTCACTACTAAAACGACCGCGTGACCTGACGTTGTGCTCACTTTACTTCACTGTTCGGTTCGACAGCTGGGGTAGAATGAGTCTAAGCACCCCCAGCTTTCGCACTAGTCCGTGCCTGTGCCTCTTACCGGACGCACGCACACCATCTTGCATACAATACTTCTTCCTCCATTATCACCTTCTCTTTTCTCGACACTCATTCCATTTGTGCATGTGCACCTATGAGCTGTAACACTCTGACTCGCTCCGCTTGCGTGGCCCTCAATAGGCGCTCACTCTGCGCACAGGCACGACCACGGTAGCTCATTTCACTGGCATGCATTTCTGTTGTTACCTTGTACTACTTTCACACCGCGATACCCGTAGGAAATCCTGTCGGACACTGTCATTGGGAGGTGGGGTGGAGAACGCAGCAACGTCGGATGATTGCGAGCAACATATAGACATAAACGCCACTCAATCGCACGGGTGTCGTCAAAGATGAAGAGGCTGAGGGAGCTTGTAGAACGGGGTTTCCAGCGCATCGAGACTCCTGGTGAGTCCGAAGCCTCGCGCATAAAAAAAAGGGTGTGGCTGACGTTTCTGGTCACGGAGTTTTTACTGGCTGCGATTTTCCTTCCAGTCCTGCATCGGCAGTGGCCGTGGCGCGTGTCCCTGGGAATCGGAGCGGTCTGTTCCCTGGTGGGGATCGCGGTGATCGTGACTCGCCGCTGCGTCCCGAACCTCCTGCTGGTCTGGCTGCTCATCTGTATGTGCATTTCAATTGCGGCTGCCGACTGGGGGGCTGCTGCTCTGGGGCATGATCGGTGGTGGCCGCTGTTCGTAATCATACTCGATATTCTTTTGGTCTCGCGGGAAAGAAACAAGGCGGCGTTTGTGGCATACGTTGCGGTGCTTTGGCTTGGCGTGATCGCCGCGGAGCAGAGCTTCCGTCTTGGCCTGCTCGATGCGCGTTTCTTCTTTCCGGATCACGACACGCGATCGTGCAGCAACCCGCCGTGCGCAAGTGTGAGGAGGCTGTTGGTCGCTTTTCCATGCCAGGTGTTTATCTTCCTCCTCGATTTCGCCCTCACCCGCTGGTTTTCCGACCAGGTCCTGTCCGAGAAAGCTCGCATGGAAGCGTCGGTCCAGGCCGCGAACGCCATCGCGTCCGCCCTCGCCGCGTTCGACCTCCCCGGCGCCCGAGACTCGCTGAACACCGCCACGGCCGGCAACCTCCCCCCGGAGCTCGCCGACGCCCTGGAAAAGCTCCTGCGGAACTTGACAGCCTACAGACCGTACCTGCCGGACGCTCTTTTCGATCAAGACGACCCGGAGTTCCAGCGCAGCGCACCGTCGGTGACCGCACCCGGGCTGGACGTGTCCCGGACTGCAGAGGACAAAAGTGTCGCGACGATCGTCTTCACCGACATCGTGCAGTCCACCGCGATATGGAACGCGTGCCCGGAGGAGATGAAGCGAGCCCTGCAAGTGCACAACGCGGTGATCAGGTCTCTCCTCGTGCAGTTCCGCGGGTACGAGGTCAAGACCATCGGAGACTCGTTCATGGCGGCCTTCGAGAGCTCCGGGGACGCGGTGAAGTTCGCGCTTTCGGTCCACGTGAAGCTCTACAACGCCTGCTGGCCGCTGCCCATCCTCGCCGTCCCGCACTGCTCGGTGGTCCCCCGGGCGTGGCGCGGCCTGCGGGTCCGCATCGGCATTCACAGAGGCCCCGTCGCCATCGAGAAAAACACGGTGATCGACCGGTTCGACTACTTCGGGCCCACTGTGAACTTGGCAGCGCGGCTGGAGGCGAACTGCCAGCCCGGGTGCGTCGCGGCGATGCCGGAACTTGTCGACGAGGTCGAGAGGAGGTGGACGCTGATGGCGCCAGCGACGCATCAAACGCTGAGGTTGGACAGCATCCGGCAGCAGACGTACAGCATCCGGCAGCAGACGTTGCGGTCGAAGAGCGCCGAGCTGATGTTCGTCGACCTGGACGAGTGGCGCACCGCTGTGGCCGCGCGCAGCAAAGTGGCGGAGTTGAAGGGGATCGGCAAGCGAAACATCGTTGTCTTCGCTCCTTTGACGCTGCGCGCCCGGTTAGAAGCGCCGTCCAGCTCGAGGGGTTCACGCGGCGACGACGACGACATATGGGAGACGCATACGGTTTCAAGTCCGGTGTCGTTTGAGGAACCTCCTCGTCACCCTGGTATCTGGGGTCTGGAGAGCGTTCCGAGTGCGACGTTCGCGTCGCTGACGTTAGACGGATTGGACCACAAAGCACCGATCGCTGTGTTCCAGGAAGCGGTGGACGACGCGCTGGTCATCGCTGTGCAGGCTATCAACAAGACAGAGGGCAACCTCGTGACCGTACTTGGCAACACCGTGTTCGCCTCGTGGAACGCGTCGCGCCGGGTGCTGGGGCACTTTCAATGCTCGGTCCACTTCAGCCGTCTGGTCGACCGTGCGATGCCGGGTCGTTCGCGCACGCAAATCTCAACCGGCAGTGTGTTCGCGGGCACCGTCGGCACGGAAGGCCAAAGGGTTATCACCGTTTTTGGCGGCTGCGTGGGGTTAGCTTTCACTGTAGACACATCGGACGTGAACGTCCGCGCCGTCTACTGCCCGCATGCATCTCAAGTAATCGAAGGTAGGCAACGAAGGAAGTTGAGGCCCATAGGATGGTGGCGTTTACCCGGTTGTTACCATGATGCGACGCAGTTCGTTGTCTATGAAGTTGCACTTCACGAGGACACCAACTGCGACGGCGTTCGACAAGACGGTGGCTGGGGCTGGAGCCACGAGTACTGGAGCTTTTTCTTCGCCGGTGATTTTGATTCCATCGAGACAAGGCTTGCGGATGTCGCCGATCCCACCCTAAGCTGCGCTCTCGCAACGTGGGCCACACCAGAACGACGACCTCGCGAAGGCTCTCCTTCTCTCACGATACCTGCATCGTGATCTTCTCTTCACAGCTTGCCGAACTTCGAGAAATGGGTGCGGAATGCATGAATGGTCTCCCATTATATGGATTTCTGATTATATTGTCGAAAATTTCCCCGACGAATTGTGAAGTCTCAAAGCACCATAAAATGACGAACAGGCGTGTCCGGGATAGGGGCACCATGTGGCCTGCCCCAGAAAAGCGGGATAGTTTGCTAGAGAGCTAAATTTGAGAATCCTCAAATTTACCAAACCTATTGACTCGGAAAAAAGACGTCCACATATAAATTCAAAGCTTCGTTGGCGACATCTCTTCCTGAGTGGCGAGAAGCGGAAGCCCCGGATGATAGCAAACGGGTAAATTCCCCTCAATCCCGCCCGAAGAGAAGAACAATAAACGCTAGAAGCACATATCTTGTGTCCAGATGCACCACCCGAAGGCCACCCAAGCAGGCCCATGCAGGTCTCTCGAAGAACTGAGCGAATACAACAAAAAGGGGCAGCTTCCGATTGCACTGTGGCAGGTGGTGGAGGAGGGAGCAAGCTGGCTTGGATGTCTGCACATGACAAGACATACCCGTTTCTCGGGCTTACGCGAGCGGGGGAATTGGGTGAATCGTGCCGTTTTTTTCCGGCTCGCTACGCGAGCCGAAGAATCAAGTGTTTGCATTAGAACACTGGGGGATGATAAATACTCCATTGATTCGATGACCGCTATCGAGGGCCACATATGATATGATCATTCATCAGAGTGCAAGAGACAAGGTACCACAGTCCGCGCTATGACGGCAGGACCGCAAACAAACACAGCATGCTGTGTGGCTTGGCTCGATGGCTTCGTTTGATGAAGAGCTAGTCAGAAATGTTTCGTGACCAAGCTAGGAGCCTCTGAAGGTCTTAGCTTTATGTGGCAAGCGTTGGCGCAACGCCATTCGAGTTCTTGTTGGAACTTGCGCCTGACAAATGTCCGATTGTGATGATGGTGATGATCTTAGCGGCAGTGCTGGTACAATCTCCTTATCACAGACGACAGAAAGAAAGCGAAAGCGCGAAGAGTCCGACATTCGCAAAAAGAAATATTTTTTTTTAGCCCTTCACCTTCTCTTTCTACTACCCGACCCCTCCCACCGCACGTCCTCCTCAACCCAAAGGAAGTAAGAACGCATATTACAGACCGATACGAGCTGCATGGCAACCCCTGCTCAACATGCATGCGCGTGGGGGGCCCAAGACTAAATTCAAAGCGAATTTCTTCTTGGTGTCGGTCGCAACACTTACAAACATGGCTAGCCGTATATAAGCATACCTACTACCCACATACCACCCGCCTCACAGCCTCAATGGTCAACCGGAGACCCTAAAACACCGAACCTCTAAACCACAATAAACGCTAGTCCGACATTCCTCAGTCCGAAACCTTTCATCCTCCCAGTGTAGCTACGATTCAAAACGGGTTCAAAAAGCAGGCGGAAAAAGTTCAAAAAAACGGAAATAGGATCTTGGATCTTGCCCAAAAAGAGCGTAAATAGGGCCACACGTGTCCTGATACCCCAGATTTCTCAAAACCCCGAACTCATCAACCTCGATTGCCGACAACACAAAACCGGCTGACCCATACAACTTCCGTCGTTCAGAAAACCTGCCCAAACAAATTATCCGGGTGGCTAGCTTGACATTTTCCCTGTCGTTTGGGGAAAAATAAAAGCAAGGCAATTAAAAGAGAGGCCGCAAAGCAACAGACTTGCGTACATCCGGATCGAAAACACAACCTGAATTGAACCTGAGACACGAACCTCAAAAAGTCGAAGACAACAATCGACGAGTGGGTCATGCCTATTTTTAGAGTGAACGTTCGCTTGAATTTTTATGTTTATATATATATTTATAAGAAGAGGGCCCGCAGCGCTACAAGGCGGCGATCCCCCGCGAGACGAGCTCACCCGCCGGCCAGAGCGCCCGCTGCAGCACCAACTCCGGTGCTACCACTCACTGTAGCAGAGCCGCGACCTGCGGCGCGCCTCCGGAGCGACTTACGCCCGCCGTAGCAGTGCGAAGAGAAGTGAGGAGACCGGAAACTCCCCGGAGAGATGGTCCCTGCACTCTAACTCGTCTCTCTCTCTCTCTCTCTCTCTCTTTTTATTTGGGTTGCTACCCATTGCGTTGGAACCCTGTTTTGGGCCACACACACAAAAGGGGCAGCAGTGGCCAGCATTCAGCTAGTCAGGCTGAGCTGATTGCACAGGGAGCCAGCCACGCCTTTGAGTGAGATGTGCCGCCTGTGCACGACATTTAGCTGTTGCACATGCAGCTCACACGCAAGATGGAACCGGAAGTCTTGAGCCGAGTAGAGAAGCTGACAACTCCTGCGCTCATCGGATCCCGCCGAGACTAAAAAAGATATACCGCGATACTCGCTGCCAGAAGCTCGGGAAAACAAGCTTGGGGGGCCCCTCGTGGCAATCCGGTAAACTCAGTGCGTTGCTCAGGTAGTCAAGGCCTGACAAACTCACTATGCAACCAATAGGGGGATGACCGTGAAACCCTCCCCCAGGACGACGAAGGCCGGGGGGAGCCGGGGGCAGTGAAGTAACGAAGCTCGCGAACGGTGGGTGGTGACCCCTCCGAACAGCCTCCCTTGCCCTGGCCCACGCCGGATGCCGCATCTCCTTAACCCGGGCGGCGCCGCTTTGGCATGAACCAGAAATCTCAAGGGAAGCTGCGCGAGAAGCATCGAAAGGCCACTCATTAATGCACCAAATATGCAACTCTTATGCAAGAAAGCAGCTAATGAGGCGAATTCAAGCAACACCCATCAAAAGAAAAAAAGGTGAACACCTGCCTTCTGGAATCAGCTTCCTGGGCGGGCTCGTTTGCACGTGATGAAAAAGAAACCCCTCTACAGAGGAGCCAACGTCGCTAAGCATCGAGACCTGACCATAGCTGCGGTGAGTGATCGCGCAGCGCAGATCTGGTGAGATCTCGACGCAGGCATTTTGTGCCTGCCTTTTGTTTTTGGTCCGATCCAGGCCCCCCTCTGGCGGTCTTCCACTCCCTGCTACCCTTTTCCCCACCTGTGTTTATCTATTGGGATAATTAGCTTATAGCCACCAAGAAACTTTTTATTTAGCTTATAGCCAGGAGGGCCTGAAACTTTTTATTTAGCTTATAGCCACAAAAAACTTTTTATTTAGCTTATATGGCGCGTTTGATATTGGGCAAAGTTACCCAGCAGGTACTGCCAGTTACCTACCAGTTACTGTCAAAATCAGGCCGGTTTTCAATATATTTTTTCCCTGGTGTGTACTAGAAAGTTTGGGGTTTTTACCACCAGGGCGGGTTTCCCGAGGGATGCATCCAAGTTGTATGCCAAATAATGAGAGAGGATAGAAACCTTACACCAATTACCTAAAACCTGACGTTAAACAAACCGCAAAGGGCAGTGAAAAACGCGCAGGACGGTGTACCTCCACTTGCTGGTGAGATGAGACTTTGCGGTGCTTACTCGGAAAAGATCACTAAATTGCCCACAACTGGCGGGAAAGGAAAGCCTCCAGCGACCAACGAACATCCCGTCAAACGATTGTAACCGACACACCGCGACCGACCCCACAACCCGTTACGCCTTGCATCCAGTCTGTTGGAGAAGAGGGACATGTGGGAAAATGAAGCGAGTCTTGCAAGATGCAAACCACAAGAGTTCGTGACGAGATGGTAAAGGCAAAGGTTTGCTGTAAGGAGTCATGTCATCCTTCCCCCCCCAGGGTCGTCTCAAAGAGCTTCTTGCTCTCTCGGTAACAGAGCAGAAAAGCTGGGACAACACAAGGAGATGGCAGCAGATAACGTTGGAGCTCGGGAAAGAAAAGGAGTGATTCCATTCCGCTTTGACTACAGGACGGACTGGCAGAAACCAGTACGACTTCATAGTGCCAAGCTTGAGGAGCAAAATCGACAATAAGCCAGTGCAAAAAGGAAGGCCTGTTGGAGTGGCTAGAGAGAGAGAGGATGACAAGGACATCGGCTTCCTGCAGGCAAGCTTGCTTGAGCGTGACATGGGTTGCAGCGATGGGCCCCAGATGTGCAAAACCAAGACACCGACAACGAATTCCCTCGGGTGCCCTTACAGAAGTCGACGAAGACAAGAGACCATTGGACCCCCCGCTGTTCTTCCACAAAGAAGATGTCAACGAGAATTGACAATTTGCTGCAAAAGTACATGGGTGTTTTGGGTTAGAATGCAAATAATTTGTGGCGATAATCTGCATTAGTCACTGGATGACTACCTCTGATCGTACCGTGTCGTGCTTCTGGCATTTGTACTCATTCAGATCGTCGTCCTCGCGCGGTCGCTTTGCGACTCTTCCCTTCCTTGCCGGTTTGCATGCTTCTGCGGCCTTTGCCTTCGCTTTTACGGGCGGCACTGGGCATTTCTTCCCAAAAGCTGCACAAAAATAATTATTTTGAGGCTGAAAAAAAGTTACCTGCCAGTTACTGTCAGCTACCTACCGTACTGTCAAAATCAGGCCTTCAAATGCGCCATTACAGCCACAAAAAACTTTTTTATTAGCTTCGAGCCACATTTTGCAAATTTTTGGTCATTTTTCTGAGTTGGCAAAATTTTGGCCGAAATTTTGGTCGAATTTTTGGTCAATTTTTTGGTCGATTTTTTGGTCGATTTTTTTTGGTCAAAATTTTGGCCGAATTTTTGGTCAAATTTTTTTGGTCTACAATTAGACTCCAATCCCTGAGAACACACCCATGGCGGCATTCGAACCATTTACCCAGCCATTGACTGTGACAACTGTGCGATTTGGATTCGAACTCTAGCCGAAGTTTCAAGTTGCAAGTTTTAAGCTTCAATGTGTGGGATACGTTTGGGGGAGTCAAGGTGATTCTGGGGTAGCGTCTAATCTCATCCCATTTCAACTTTGCATAGGTCTCGTTTACTTGGACCCCCTTTCTGCCGATTTGCGACTGCCGACTTGCGGCGCAACACTTTGGCAACCATTGCGTTGTTAACTCTCTTGACCTCCAACAACCTTCTTCGTCAGCGAGTTCGTGGCGGTGTTCGTGACAGGGACTATCAGATTCCTGCAACCCGGCGGCATCTGGACGGCCGTAGTGGGAGCAAGGGGTGCAACACGCTAAAAGACTGGAAGTACCGGGCATGAATGTTGCGAGCATACGGGTGCTGAAAGAGAAACCGGGAAACATGATACATAGCTCGCAGAGTTCAGACCAGAGTACTTTTCGATGACACTCTCTTTAACGCAAACGGCGGCAAGCTCTTTGTGGACGATTTTTCAAGTCGGTTCTTATGTAGCCTTCGGGCGTAAACACACGTGGGTGACCCTATCTAGACTGTTTCGAGTATCAGACTCCAAAAATTCAAGCAATGATAAGATGATACGACTGTTTCGAGTGATGAGATGATAAGACGTGGAGAAGGTTGGACTCGCTCCGGGTGGGCCCGAAAACCCCTACCTGCAGCGAAGATGAACGTGTGCAAATAGGTGTGGCCACTCCAGTAGCTGGCACAGCACGGCAAAGGGTTTTCTGGGTTCGAATTCCGTGTGTGATTTTTCTCAGATTGGCTAACAATTGACCAACTTTTTTGACCAAAATTTTGACCGATTTTTCTTGAACAAATTTTTTGGCCAAAATCTTTTGACCAAAAAAATTTGACCCAAAATCTTGACCAAAAATTTTTGACCGATTTTTTTTGACCAACATTTTTGGCCAAAATTTTGACCGATTTTTTTTGACCCAAAATTTTTGACCGATTTTTTTTGACCAAATTTTTTGGCCAATTTTTTGACCAAAAAATTTTGACCAAAAATTTCGACCAAGTTTTCACCAGGTGGCTATAAGCTAAAAAAAAAGTTTCAGGACCTCCTGGCTATAAGCTAAATAAAAAGTTTTTTGTGGCTATAAGCTAAATAAAAAGATTTGAAAGTGCTATAAGCTAATTAAAAAGTTTTACTTTAGGTGGCTATAAGCTAAATAAAAAGTTAGCAGGTGGCTATTAGATAAAAGCCCCTCATCTATTTTACATTTTCTTCGAAGCAGCATCTAACATGCATGAGGCAGCGTCGTGCCTAAACATGAACTAATGTTTTCTCCCTGATGGGATGGTCGTTACGTGGTCGGGTTTTACTCACGACCATTTCCTGAACAATCCTTCAATACACCTCTTACCTTGTGTAACCACCACTCTTACGACACTCAGAGCACAAAGGATATCTTCCCATATTACGACACTCAGAGCACAAAGGATATCTTCCCATATTGACGAAGGTCACCCGGAGACTTTAAAACTCCGTAGTTTCAAGCAAACTTTCAAGTAAACTTTCACTCTAATACACCCGCGGTAAAAACCATGCTTCAGTGGCGCAAGCATCGCCCATGTCCCTAATCATCGTTGCATCGTTGCAGGAAATCTTGGGTTATTTCCTATTTTTACATCGCGTTGCACTGAGGTAGTCATAGGGCACAAATGCATCGAGGCAGCACTTGTCATTGGCAACGACTGGTCTCTCGAGCTTTGGCTTCACATCGGCTTAGCAGAGGCGGTACAGACTACCTGCCAGAAAGACGTGTACTTGTAAAAAATCGTCTTTGACCAGCATGCATATTTCTTTTCACACCGTTGCGAGCGGGTCCCGGCTCCCGAAAGTTAGGGACACGTGTGCGCAAGCACCACGTGTCCTTCATATTCAAGAAATATTTTTCCCTCCGAGCTACGAACAGCCGCCTCACAAACCAGACTCAGACAGCTGTCGTGTTTGCAGACAAACAGGCGAATGTGTCCGTGGCTTAAAGAGCGGAAAACTAATAGGCGCGATGTTTGTTTGTACGTGCCGGGGGAGGATTCGCCTGTTCGCGAGTGATAGTGAGTAAATGTGATCGGTAGGCTAATCTTATCCCAAACACGCTGCCAGCGTTCTCTTTCGTGTTTACAAGTAATTGTTGTTATTACGGAACATGGTGCAGATGGGACCAGTGCACATATATCTTTCCCGAGCATGATTTTGCAGTCTCCCCCTCCCCATCCCCCTAGTAGCACGGGTGGTCCTGGCTGTGACGAGCTACGAACAGCCGCCTGACAAACCAGACTCACACCGCTGTCCTGTCTGCAGACTCTCAGGTTCCGCGCTGATGATGGTCCGCCTTATGTGTCCGTGGCTTAAAGGACCGAAACACGGCGCAGACGGGACCAGTGCGCGTGTTGAGCACATACCCATTCCAAGCACGTTCTTGCAATCCCCATTCCCCTACTACGAAACGAAGATTTCCGCCCGCTCCTTTTGAAAGTGTGCGAAACCTGCAGCGCGGGTTCGAGGAGCGTACCCTAAGCTGACTGACCATCCTTTTCAAGCGAAAGGCGAGGAATCCAGCTGTTCAAGAGCTGCGACCAGCTACTCTTCAGCGTTTATATCTATTTCTCTCACTCTGAACAGTTTTTTTTCACTGCGTTTTCCCCCCCTTAGTGAATGTTAACGAAGTTAACATTCACTACAGTGAAAGTTAATAAAGTTAGCATTCACTGCTTTTTGGTTCTTTTTTTCACAAGATTTGCGAGCAGTCAGTTGTGAGACTGGCAGGTGAGCAGCGTCACCTCCCCTAGCGAGCATGCATGAGGTCTTCGAACTGCTCGAAGAGAAATGCCGTTTCGTGCGGCGCCTTTGTGAGGGGGGTGGCGAAGGGCCTCCCGAGCTCCACGCGCAACACTGCTCTCTCTATGCCTTCCATGTCGACCCACATTGCCGGATCGAGTAGCACCGCTTCGCGCGGTGCGGTGGTAGAGGCCGCCCTGCATCGCTCCCATCTCCGCGGCACGAGGAAGGAGCGTTCCCGTTTTCCGAGGTCGTCGCCGGGTTGGAGCGGGGCTTCAACTTAGCCACTCCGATCTGAGCTCGGAGAGCTCGGCCCTTTGCTGGGCTTCTCTGCCTTCTGCTCCTCCCGCATGCTCTCCAGCACAGCGAGCAGGTCGTTTGTTGGCGGGGGCTGAGCCGGCGGGACCGGGGAAACCGCGGGCGAGACGGAGGTGGAGGTGGTTGTTGGGCTCCGGGCGGCGCAGAGCGGGGCATGTTAGGAGGTGATAGCTCTGTTCCACGACCCCCCGACGGCTGCCGACGATTGCCGTCAACCCCTCCGCCTGCCACCGGCGTGTCCTCTTCGTCACTGTCCGACTCAGAGTCGAGGTCGGTCTCCTCCTCGGGTACCAGCCCGAGCCGCACTCACGATGGCCATGGACCAGTGGGAGCAAGGACGTTGTCCGAAGACGCCGACACTTACCCTTCGCTGACGATGCCGCGGGCACCTCCTCAACGCATTCCTATCCTGGTCGATCCGAGCAAAACTGAGGCAGCCGGCAAGCCGTCTCGCAACAGAAGCTTGGACGATCCGAATAGGTCCAGACGTCTCAACCATAAACCCCAGTGAAGGAGCAATGATTAAGATTTGAACGCATCTCCAACTCTCTTACCACTCATCGGTTTCAGGGACTTTTAACCCTCTTTTCAAAGTTCTTTGCATATTTCCATCAATGTACTTGTTCGCTATCGGCCTCCGGGAGATATTTAGCCTTAGCAGAGGGATACCATCTCTCCCTCCACGGGCGCCTCCACCGCGTTGTCCGGTGCTGCCAACACCCGAGCGACGACGGTGCGAAGCTGTTGCACCGCGGTGGCCTCGTCTGAGGAGAAACGCTCGCCGACGAAGCCGGCGGCTGCCTCGGTCAGCAGCTTTTTTACCCCCTTCCGGGGGCGCTGTCCCGTCACCCGCTCGAAGGCTTCTTGCAGCGGGGGGTGGGTAGGTGAACTTCACCTTTCTGCTTTGAGGTTTCCAACTTGACATATTTATTGTTCTCGTAATTTTTCGTTGAACGCTTTGCCCTGGACGTTTGTTTCTTGGTACAGGGCGCAAGGAAACGCCGTGGATGGCCGTGACGCGTTCTTATTTCCTCCAACATGGCATGTTTGGTAACAAAATAATGAACCCCGTTACAACAAACACGCCCCCTTAAACCACCGCTGTCGGCTTATCGTGTATTAGCGTTGTTTTGTGTGATACTGTCCAAGTAGATTTACATACAGAATCTGGCTATTGAAAAACGTGGCAGTCTATTCTTTCGGGGTCTGCACTCTCTTCCTTCTTCTGGTTCTCTGCTGTTAGAGTGAAAGATATTTGTTAGTTGACTTGCGGCCAGCATCGCGAGCTGAGAATACTTCCTCTGCTTCTTTTCCTCTCATTTTCCGCCTGGTTCTCTGCTGTTAGAGTGAAAGATATTTGTTAGTTGACTTGCGGCCAGCATCGCTGAGCTGAGAATACTTCCTCTGCTTCCTGAATGGTTTCTCTTTCGCACACTAGCCAGATTAGTCGTATTATAACCATCAGGAGTCGGTTCGTTGCCGGTTTGACGGTTCGGCCAAAGACCGGCGATAGCAAAATCAGTTATCGGCAGGGATAAAGGGGGGGGGTCGAACAATAACAGTTATTTGACACACGTCTGGTTGTCTAAAAACACTACCACTATTTTGTCCTGCTACTGTTCGGCTACCCGGAACTTTTATTATTATTCGACAAATCGAATAATAACACACGTGTTATCATTCGACCCCCCAGGCATCTTGTTAAGAACCATCCATCCATCCATCAGCCGGCTGACCAGCAAATACTCAACGATAAACATGGCCAGCCGTAGTTAAAGTGTAGAAACATACCTACTACCCTCATACCACCCGCCTCACAGCCTCAATGGTCAACCGGAGACCCTAAAACACCGAGAACCTCTATCCGTTGGTCCTATCTCTCCTGGTACTGTTTTTGGGTGGTTTCTGTGAAGGTTCCTGGGCTGAAAACTCTCGAAATTTCCCCAGTTTTCTAAATGCCACGTTTTCTTCACCAGCCGTGGTGCCCCCTCCCCCGCCCTCTCCCCCGGGCGCCCCCTCCTCTCATTTACTTCTACTTGCAATAAAACAAACCTACGCATTTCTTTTGGAAAGTTCGCGGGGACCGAACACGAGAAGCAAACGGTCGCGAGGAATGAAATCCCTGCCGTTGGTACGGCGCACCCGGAAGAAGCTGTTGCCGCCACTAAAAACGGGGTTTTGTGCCGTCGTGACACACCCGCAAAGGGCATGTGCCACACCCGCAAAGGGCATGTGCCACACCCGCAAAGGGCATGTGACACCCGCAAAGCGGGTGTGGAAACAGGGGATTTCGGTGGAAATACCTTGGTTCTCATCGGTATTCTGGACCGGCCTTGTTTCTTTTGGAATGCAACATGTTCCTTTTGAACCTCAACCCCCTCTGGATTACGTTTGTTGATTGAATTACCTCAGAATACGACTCCCAGTGCCCTTCTCTCATGGGGTTGGGCCAGTTTCGCTTGTTACTGGGGCCATGGTTTTGTTTTGGGGTTTTTTGCTGTGTCTACCTTTTCTTGATTGTTAGACTCTATGTAGTGCAACAGCAGTGAATCGGAACTTGACAGATCGTGGGGTTCCACCGTTATCCACCGTTGTGTGGACCCCCAAACTGCAGACTGTAGGGGATTTCTTGTGGCGGCGGTCTGGATTTTGCGTCAGCAGGTGGACAACAACAAGGAGAAAAAGAACTCGAGAACAACCGGCGATAAAACAAACATAGCATAACTTTGTGGGAACTTACAAAGGAAGGAAGGACAGATCAAGTCTTCGATCAGAGCAAGTTATGTCATGTGCTGGCGGATGTGCCGTGTCCACGCACCCTTTGATCCAAGCTTTCTCCAGCACAGCTTGCATCGAAGAGGCTCATCGAAGAGAGCAGGATGCTTTTTTTGGACATGCTGACTCATTCCAGCTGCCTTTACTTTTACACGACATGCAGGGCATTCAGCCATGCAGTGGCATTGAATGCGGTCGCGATGTGCTGCGTCGATATGGGCAGCCATCGAGGATTCCACAGCTTTTTTGCCACAAAAGTCGCACGGCAAATATGTTTCCGTTTCTTCTTCCTCTTCCTCTTCGTCTTCTTCTTCGTCTTCGTCTTCTTCGTCGTCTGCTTTCTCCTCACACTCCTCTGCTGCATCGCTATCACCCGCTTCCTCCAATTCCTTCTAACAGCGGCAGTTGTGGGGGGGCTGTCGGCGCCTCGCAGTTGCACACACGAATCGTTCCAGTTCCACCCGCAAACCGGAACGCCGTATAGGGCCCCCCACGAAAGACGAAGTTGGTTTTCATTGCGGCAAGCTGCTCACAAAGAACGATAAGGGCTAGATTGCTACGCGCATTGCGGTGCAGGCAATCGCAAATCAAAACTGTTTGTTTTCCGCGAAAGCCTGTCTGGGACAGATCCGCAACCTTCCACGGAAGTCGGCGGGCTCTCCGTTTTTCCTCCGCGCATGCCAGATCTACCTCGCAGGTTTTTGGGCTGCTGATCATGGGCACGTCAGCTTTCCGCTCTCCGTTTTCTGCCTCCTCAGCTTCATCCGAACAGCTCTCGGATCAAGCTGAGTCTGATGCAGCTGTTGTATGGATCGCCTACATACACTCAGCCGCGCGTGCCTTCATTGCGAAGGTTACTGCTGCGGCCTTCTGGGTGGCAGCTGTGTCAGGTCAAGTAGCGAGATCTGAGGCCCTGTGATGGCTGAGTGCACACCTAAGCAGGGCTGCATCCTCGTGTTGTAGCCGTGTTGTGTATAAGGCTTCGTGGGGGCCTGGTCAACCACCTCATCACTATAGGGCACAAACCTTTCTCGACAGTGATTGGACAGTCGGGATTGCCGGGGGCGGGTCTCCATGAAGAAGAGAATTGTAAACCAAGACCTGCCCCCTGCGCCTGCTGTCTCCGGCTGCTTCGGCAGACGACACATACTACTACTACTACTACTACTTCACCAGATTTATGGCCCAAAGTGGCCAAGTATGAGTCAAAAGTGCAGTTGTATGCAGTTTTTGCTGCCCCAGAAAATAATGCTGAACCACGCCCCCGCCCTGCTCAACATGTAGAACGTGGGGGGCCCTCGATCACATTGATAGAGAGAAAAAGAGCGCCAGAGAGAAAAGAAAAGATAGCGTTATCTTCCGGAAAAGAAGGGTTACACGAACCCCCGAAAAAATAATTACCCCCCAAAAAAAAGAAATAAAAACGCTAAAAACAGAAAACAGTAAAAAGCACAAACCGACGGTGACCCCCAAAACCTTTTTCAACCTTTCCAATACCCTTCAAGCTGAACCATTATACAACGACCCCCTCCCCAACACACTGTCACCAGCACCGTCTGGTGGTGGGGGAAACCTAGCACACCCGGCAGCTCGAAAAACTTCCATCGTGAGAGAAAAAAAGTTTCTCACTGGTCAAATGTGGTCGGAAATTGGGAAAAAATCCCTTTGTGCGTTCGTGTCTTGTTTTTCAGGTTGAGGCGGCCTTGTAGGTCCCGAGGGGGTGGAAAAGGGCTCGAGGCCTTTTTCACCCCCTCGGGACCTCTACAAGGCCGCCTCAACGCGAAAAACAAGAACTCACTGCAGTGGGTTTTCCCAATTTCTCCCACTTTGACCAGTGAGAGAACGTATATTCCTTAGAGAAACGATCTCTTCTCTGCACGGACATTGTGCTGATTTCCTTTCCTCGTCGCCTGCTCCACGTTTCTGGATATCTAGAATGTCACAGTAGTCCTGCCGCATCCTGCATGGGTTACTATCAGTACGGCACTACTGGGTCTTCGGTTGTAAACAAGCCGTGTGCTCAGTAAATAGTGCCTTGTAAGTATTCTCATCGGAAGAAAGCGCTTGCGCTCACAGTTGTTACGGCACATAGCGCTGTGAGTGATGGCGAGAGTCTCAGATTGGATAGCCAGAACTTCATTTAAAAGTTCCATAGTGAAGGATAATACCCATGGACTTGGCTCACACCCCACACATGCACTTGCACCTTGACTCGTAATCGAAGGCTAGCGAAAGGAAGACGATGACGGAAAAGGTAAAGAGTGCCAGAAAGACAGCGAATCCGATCTGCACAACGGACGGACGACACCGTAACCTTGCTAACCCGTCCCTGTGTTCACAGAATCAGGCCACACACACACACACAAGCTGTCGATAGATTAGATAGCCTCTAGACAGTTACTCCAGTGAAAGGCGCTGGTTAATAGCAAGCGGACAAGAGTGAAGAACGTGCGTGCGGAGTTAGACTTGCCGGAGTCGGCAACGACTCGCCGGACCACCGACCTGATCACTCCGCCTTGGAGAGCATCCCACGCACTTGCACCATCTCAACTCACATCGAAAGCTCACAGAAAGACCCCCCGGGGGAGTGGAGGGGGGGGAGGAAGCCATGGCTAAAGAGACGCGCGAGAAAACGGACAAGAAGGCCGGGAAAGAGGAGAAGAAGGACAAGAAGGCGGAAAAGTCAAAGGCAAAGAAGGTCTCCGCGAAGGAGGCGCCACCCGCAGCGAGTGTGTTGCAGCAAGTCAAGATCGAAGAGAATGACGACACGCAGCTAGATGGGCTGCTCGACATGGAAGGTACATTTGGCAAACAAGAACAGCAAGCAGAAGAGAGTGAAGAAGCCGATGACGATGATGACGCAGACGAGGAGGGCTCGGAGTCGGAGTCGGAGTCCGTTGTTAAAACGACCAGAAAGCGACCAGCGGCCCAAAGGGAAACGCGGAAAAAGCGACGGCGCGCGCCCGGGGAAGACGATGCCTCCAGCACAAGCAGCGATCCGGACTCCAACAGCCACCCTGACACCGACGAGGGGGACGAAGACGAGTTCTCGGATTCGCAGGAAACCGTCGACAGCAACGAAGAGAAGGGAGCAAAGCCCGCCTCGCCAAAGGCCGGGACTTCTGGGAGGGCGAAGCCGGCGCCGAAGCGGCAAACGCCGGTCAAAGACAAGTCTCTGGCCAAGTCGCAGCAAGCTTTGGCGGCTGCGAAGCGGCTAGTCACAAGCGTTCCGCCCGTCGTCATCTCGAGGTGCCGGGCCGCCGCGCTGTCGGGAGCTGCTGTCAAGCGGCTCAGGGAGCTGTACACCGCCGCAACCAGCAAAGAGCAGGACTTCCTCAAGGAGATGTACCCGAGGTATCTCACGGGGGCTCTGGACATAGTGCCGAAGGCTGGAGGTAGCGACCTAGATCCAGTTCCGGAAGAGAGCGCGGATGACGCAGATGGTGCAGATGGCGTTACTGGCGCAGATGGCGTTACAGGCGCAGATGGCGTTACTGGCGCAGATGGCGCTGATGGCGCGGTTGGCTTGCCGAACGACTTCGTGTGGTGAGCTTGTCAGGCGAGTTCGCGAAACGCCGGTCAGCAGGCCATTGGTCACACGTCACAGCAAGCTTGGGTGCCACGTTCAATTCGAATTATGTCGCCTGTTGATGGGGCAAATCCGCACCGAGCCGGGCGAAGTAACACCGATCTCCGCAACCTAGTGCGAGAGGTGGTGCCGCCTGTCAGCCGAGTGCCTTCCTTCCATGCGAGAAATGGTGGAGCGAAAGTTTGCGAGTTCTTTGGGAACGGCTCTTGTCGCGGTCTATTCGGAACAGCCGGACGGAGTGGTGAGATAGTATTCGAGCTCACGTTCCTCGTTGGCTCGCCACCGGACCAACAGCATAAAAACACGAGCTCTACGGTACCACAATGTCTTCATGGCACACACGTTCGCGAGCGCAACAGTCAACAACATCGCACAACGAGCACCGGACAAGTAAACAAGGAAAGGAGACACGCGAACCGCGTGTACTTCTTGCTTGATAGCAACAGACACGACACCTAGGTTAGATATTTTCTGGGTATGTGCGCAACACGACATTGAACTTTCCGCATCGCGGAACCGGAGAGTCTGCAGACAGAAAAGCCGCGTGCATCTTCCCCCCTTTCGTGTACGACGACTGATTTGTCAGATTTCTCCCGTCGACAACTTTGCCTGATTGTAGGAAACGGATACCCGTGCGCACCGCCTGCAGCTATGGCCGCGCGGATGCGCCAGCCTGCAGCGTGCTGCGCCAGAACACAACCCAAAATGGCATCCCCTCATCGAGAAACGTTTCGATACCCACCTGCGCCAGTTTGCCACACCGTTTGGCGCGTTGGAAAGATCAAAGCCACCGCGGCGCATTCAGGCTCTGCCCTGTTCACATGTCGTTCCTTTTGGAGTTTTGCTATTGCTTTCTTTCCTGCGCTGGCATCAGCGCGTAGACCTTCAACTGAGACCATTGCGAGTTTCTTTCACTACTCCTAGCCCAATCAATGCCCTATCCCTCGCTTCACGTCTTTGGACATCACAAGAGCCAACCCAAGGTTCCAAAGGGCTGCTGGCTGACGAAACATCTTAGTCACATCTTAGCGTGGTTTGCCTGCACTTCACCAGGTCCGCCACGCACAGTTCAAAAGGACACCTGAAAAAGCCGCGGACGATGAGATGTGAGTCTACACCGTAAGGTGTGGGTGCGCGTTCTACCGGTGGAGCAATCTGCTCAGTACGAAGTCTAAAAAGGGTCTCGACGCGGTGGAAACTGTTGTTGTTCAGCCCACGGTTCGCGCATCCGCTCTTGCTCAGCGTGGTTGCATCGTAAATGCGCTCGCTTTTGTCACTGGCTTTCACCATGCCTCGCTAAGCCGATTCGTACTGAACGCAAATTCACATACGGTATACCGGAAGAGCCCTACGAGGCGGCCCCGGAACGTGACCCTTACATGAGGGGAGAAAATCTCTGACGTAAAGAATGGGCTGTTTTGGCCCGATCTCCCGTTGCCGTTCTTCGAACCTCATCATCAATTTTTTTTCCATCGTCTTCGTGAAGAAAATGTTGTACCTCCGATTCATCGAAGTTGCTTTCAGTCAGAGTCTTGTCCTTCCACAATTTTGAAGCTCCCCGCACCTCAGCTCGCAAGGTTTTTGTTCGGACGTGACGGGCAGAAACGCCTCGGTATCCAAACTGTATTGGCTGCACAATGTTCGAACCCTGGCCCCTTCATTTGCGCTTTAGCGCTCTGATACAGCGTCTTCACATCCCGGTTATATTGGTGATCCAGATACTTGGTTTAGAGCGCGGCGGGGGGACGCAATCGTCGTGCGACCCGTGATGGGCACACGCCCGACACGTCGTGCTTCGTGTGAGAAGCAGCTTATTTCATCGCATGACTCGCGCGCTTGCAATCGTTTGACCTACATACTGGTTTAGCTTCGTGTGAGAAGCAGCTTATTTCATCGCATGACTCGCACGCTTGCAATCGTTTGACCTACATACTGGTTTAGCTTCGTGTGAGAAGCAGCTTATTTCATCGCATGACTCGCGCGCTTGCAATCGTTTGACCTACATACTGGTTTAGCTTCGTGTGAGAAGCAGCTTATTTCATCGCATGACTCGCACGCTTGCAATCGTTTGACCTACATACTGGTTTAGCTTCGTGTGAGAAGCAGCTTATTTCATCGCATGACTCGCGCGCTTGCAATCGTTTGACCTACATACTGGTTTAGCTTCGTGTGAGAAGCAGCTTATTTCATCGCATGACTCGCGCGCTTGCAATCGTTTGACCTACATACTGGTTTAGCTTCGTGTGAGAAGCAGCTTATTTCATCGCATGACTCGCACGCTTGCAATCGTTTGACCTACATACTGGTTTAGCTTCGTGTGAGAAGCAGCTTATTTCATCGCATGACTCGCGCGCTTGCAATCGTTTGACCTACATACTGGTTTAGCTTCGTGTGAGAAGCAGCTTATTTCATCGCATGACTCGCGCGCTTGCAATCGTTTGACCTACATACTGGTTTAGCTTCGTGTGAGAAGCAGCTTATTTCATCGCATGACTCGCACGCTTGCAATCGTTTGACCTACATACTGGTTTAGCTTCGTGTGAGAAGCAGCTTATTTCATCGCATGACTCGCGCGCTTGCAATCGTTTGACCTACATACTGGTTTAGCTTCGTGTGAGAAGCAGCTTATTTCATCGCATGACTCGCACGCTTGCAATCGTTTGACCTACATACTGGTTTAGCTTCGTGTGAGAAGCAGCTTATTTCATCGCATGACTCGCGCGCTTGCAATCGTTTGACCTACATACTGGTTTAGCTTCGTGTGAGAAGCAGCTTATTTCATCGCATGACTCGCACGCTTGCAATCGTTTGACCTACATACTGGTTTAGCTTCGTGTGAGAAGCAGCTTATTTCATCGCATGACTCGCGCGCTTGCAATCGTTTGACCTACATACTGGTTTAGCTTCGTGTGAGAAGCAGCTTATTTCATCGCATGACTCGCACGCTTGCAATCGTTTGACCTACATACTGGTTTAGCTTCGTGTGAGAAGCAGCTTATTTCATCGCATGACTCGCGCGCTTGCAATCGTTTGACCTACATACTGGTTTAGCTTCGTGTGAGAAGCAGCTTATTTCATCGCATGACTCGCACGCTTGCAATCGTTTGACCTACATACTGGTTTAGCTTCGTGTGAGAAGCAGCTTATTTCATCGCATGACTCGCGCGCTTGCAATCGTTTGACCTACATACTGGTTTAGCTTCGTGTGAGAAGCAGCTTATTTCATCGCATGACTCGCACGCTTGCAATCGTTTGACCTACATACTGGTTTAGCTTCGTGTGAGAAGCAGCTTATTTCATCGCATGACTCGCGCGCTTGCAATCGTTTGACCTACATACTGGTTTAGCTTCGTGTGAGAAGCAGCTTATTTCATCGCATGACTCGCACGCTTGCAATCGTTTGACCTACATACTGGTTTAGCTTCGTGTGAGAAGCAGCTTATTTCATCGCATGACTCGCACGCTTGCAATCGTTTGACCTACATACTGGTTTAGCTTCGTGTGAGAAGCAGCTTATTTCATCGCATGACTCGCGCGCTTGCAATCGTTTGACCTACATACTGGTTTAGCTTCGTGTGAGAAGCAGCTTATTTCATCGCATGACTCGCACGCTTGCAATCGTTTGACCTACATACTGGTTTAGCTTCGTGTGAGAAGCAGCTTATTTCATCGCATGACTCGCGCGCTTGCAATCGTTTGACCTACATACTGGTTTAGCTTCGTGTGAGAAGCAGCTTATTTCATCGCATGACTCGCACGCTTGCAATCGTTTGACCTACATACTGGTTTAGCTTCGTGTGAGAAGCAGCTTATTTCATCGCATGACTCGCGCGCTTGCAATCGTTTGACCTACATACTGGTTTAGCTTCGTGTGAGAAGCAGCTTATTTCATCGCATGACTCGCACGCTTGCAATCGTTTGACCTACATACTGGTTTAGCTTCGTGTGAGAAGCAGCTTATTTCATCGCATGACTCGCGCGCTTGCAATCGTTTGACCTACATACTGGTTTAGCTTCGTGTGAGAAGCAGCTTATTTCATCGCATGACTCGCACGCTTGCAATCGTTTGACCTACATACTGGTTTAGCTTCGTGTGAGAAGCAGCTTATTTCATCGCATGACTCGCGCGCTTGCAATCGTTTGACCTACATACTGGTTTAGCTTCGTGTGAGAAGCAGCTTATTTCATCGCATGACTCGCACGCTTGCAATCGTTTGACCTACATACTGGTTTAGCTTCGTGTGAGAAGCAGCTTATTTCATCGCATGACTCGCACGCTTGCAATCGTTTGACCTACATACTGGTTTAGCTTCGTGTGAGAAGCAGCTTATTTCATCGCATGACTCGCGCGCTTGCAATCGTTTGACCTACATACTGGTTTAGCTTCGTGTGAGAAGCAGCTTATTTCATCGCATGACTCGCACGCTTGCAATCGTTTGACCTACATACTGGTTTAGCTTCGTGTGAGAAGCAGCTTATTTCATCGCATGACTCGCACGCTTGCAATCGTTTGACCTACATACTGGTTTAGCTTCGTGTGAGAAGCAGCTTATTTCATCGCATGACTCGCACGCTTGCAATCGTTTGACCTACATACTGGTTTACGCTCAGGGCAAACTCAGCAGTCTTGGTCGCGCCTTGGATTCTCACTGTTTCCACTGTTTCCTGGGGGGACTGCTGCGACCACCCGCCTCATATTGCCTCGAATTTCTTGAACCGAAACATGCATGTCCGGCCTTTCAAATGCCTCCAGAGTTCATTAAAATGGTTAGCCCACGTACCTTATGCGAGAAATACGGCATTTCTTGGGTCGCGTTTTAGATTTTCACTGGTATAGAGCGGTGCTACGCCAGAAAGGGAATTCCCAGGCATGCGTCCACGCAAGCAGGGCGTGAACTGGCGAAAGCCTGACATCACGTTCGAAGAGGTAACCGCGACGCCGGCGATGCAGATTATCGCCGCTGATTCTTTGCATTCTAATCTTCTTCGTGCATGCGGCTACGCCGCAGTTTCCCTTTTGCTGTTTGGCATCAGGGCTTGCCTGACGAGGGCCTGTATGACATCAGGTCTGTGAACTTTAGCTCAAAAGAATAAAACCGTCTGTGGTTTCGCACTACTCTGTTGTTCACAATCTGACACTTTCCACCATCCAGACACGCGGGGGGATTTTTTTTGGGGGGCGGGTCCAGCCGTACACACGGCAGAGGTGAACCCTCCCAACAAGAAAGCATCATGCTGCAGCGAAATGTCGTCGTACCGGCGGTCGCCGGCGTCGTGTGGTCCGCAGGTGGGATTGCCGTCTTAGACGGGATGATGCAGCGCATCTACGACAATTGTTTGTCGGTAGGGATGCCGTATTTGACGAACTATCTCATCGAGGCAACGATGAGCGCGGTGGCGTGGTTCGTGGTTTGTCTGTACTTCACGTATTTGGACATCACGAGGGCCGACACGAAGGTTCAGAAGGACTACTGGCCGACCGTCGGAGAAATGGCGGCGTGTGCCGTGCCGCAGATGATTGTCTACACCGTAGGGTGTGGCTACACGTTCTACCAGTGGAGCACCGACGATGCGTTCGTGCTGCAGCTCCCAGAGAAGGCTCCGACGTTCCTGCAGTTTTGCGGCGAGGTGGCAGCCTGCCTTGTCATCGGAGATCTCCTCATATACTGGGAACACCGGTTCATGCACTACGTCCCGTACCTCAGGAATCACGTTCACAACGTGCATCACGCTTACTCAGCGTGCTTCAGCTGGGCAGGGGGTTGGGTTCACCCGGTTGAGGATTTGATCGTGGTTGCCGCTCAGGCGGTGCCGGCCTACTTCTGCCACCCTATGTGTAGGTGGGCCTTCGCGATCCTGTGGGTCGTTCTCTTGATTGACGAACACTCGGGGCACGACGTTTGGTGGTCGCCGTACAACTGGCTTATCGTCGGCCATCGGTCCCACGGAGGCGGGGCCGATCCTCACGACATCCACCACTACATCCCGACCAAAAACTACGCCTTCGTCTTTTGCTTCTGGGACCGGATCTTCGGCACGTACCAGGACCCGAACCCCGAGACGGTAAACATGTTCGTCCCCCCTGGCATTTCGCAGCGAAGAACTCCCGCAGAAGTCGAGGCGCTCCGCAGGGCGCAGAGGACGTACCCAATCAAAAGCGTAGGGTATTGAAGTGCGCACCCGATTGCCTCAACCCCTGCTCAACATGTATGCACGCGGGGGGCTCAGGGCCACATTCATTGCGAATGTGTTCGTGGTGTCGGCCGCAGGAGTCTTTTTTTGGCTAGCCAAAGAGAGTAAAAGAGTGAAAGAGTACGTACAGTAGCGAGTAGAGAAGAGAAGAGTGTAAAAGAACGGAGGTAGCACACACTACCAGACCAGCGGAGGCCACCGCAAAAATATTTCTTACCTTTTCCTCGTCCCTCAAAGCCAGCACCAATTACAACGCCCCCCCCCGATTGCCTCGAGCACACACCAAGCTGAACTTCACAACAAACAAAACGTCGAAAGACACCAATCTGTACGCCCGTGAGGGGTCGTTGAGAACACAAAAAAAGATCGGAGCGTTGCGAACAGAGGGCGAGTTCGAGCCTACTCCAAAAGAAGGAGAGACCGAGTGTGATACCGAGAGTGTGCTTGTAGTTTAAAGAGAGTGTTGCCATTCAAAGTGATTTCAGCCTTTCAAACGAGGCTCTCCCATTACAGGGGCCTCCCATTCAAGCGAACGAGCGTTGTTCAAGGGCAACTTTGGTTTAAAGAGCGTGCGTGTAGTTCAAAGAGGCCATTCAACAAAGGTCCTGCCCAACAGAGAGGGACTGCTAAGATAATCATCTTAAGGGAGAGAACGAGAGTGAATTAAGGAGCGTGCGTGTTGTTCGGGTATGAGTGCTGTTCAAGACGGCTAGCGATGCCGAAGGAGGGGGCAAGAAGTGTCTTAAAAAGATGCCGATGTGTTATGCAAAAGAGGCTCGCATGGATATGGAAATCTGGTACGAGGCCAGAAAAATAGGGGGCGCCCCCGGCGTAGTGGATACGACACATCAACTGAAAATGTTCATTTTTTGTGTCTAACAAATGCAATTTGTCAAGAACAAAAACAGATCGATGGCAGCGTACTATCCTCACTCCCGTTAGATGAACAAAACAGGTTTGAAGGAAGTGCGCACAAACAAAGGAATCACCAGATCCGTTTTTTTTTTTGTAGTAACGATGCATTGTAAACACGAACGAGAACGCTGGCAGCGTATTTTGGAGAAGATTAGCCCAACGAGCATATTCACTCACTATCATCCACTAGCAGGCTAATCTTCTCCCGGCACGTACAAACAAACACACGCCTATTCTTTTTGTTTTCCCATTTTTTCTCTTTTCTTCGGAGGTTCTCGTTCTACTGAACCTTTTCAAGCGTGATTCTGGATTCGTTCTTCTTGATTCTTCTTCGTAATGGATAAAATCCCACTTTCCCAGCAAGAACTTAATAAAATATCCCATGGATTTCGCTAAATCTAAATGGCAGGAGCAGTTGCAAGCTCGTCAAAAGAAAGAAGAAGAAAAAAAAGAAAAACGCCGCTCCGGGTCCAGGAACGTGGTCAAACACAGCTTGCAAAGCTTGAGTCGGAGGCAGCACAGTGCTACAACCCCGCCCGCTCTGCCCTGCGGCTGACCGTCTCGACGAGCTTATGTTCAGCGCGAGCGCCAAGCCCGAGCTTATGTTCAGCGCGAGCGCCAAGCCCCAAGGTGCGCCGCGCCTTGATGCTTTTAGTTTGGGAAATCGGTAGCCACTTGACCCGTAGGCACGTGGCTCTGCAGTACTGCCGAATACGTGAAGCTTAGCTCGTGTAGCAGGCTTTCCCTGGTACCTGACCAAGCTCATCAGAAAAAAAGGAGGGAGGAACCGTGGAAGTAGACCAAATGCTGCCCACCCCTTTTTTCCCCTCACACCACGTACTGTCACAAAGAGGGGTTCGAACAATAACCGTTACTGGACACGCGGCTGGTTGTCTAAAAAATATCTACCGCTATTTGATCCCCTGCTACTGTTCGGCTACCCGGCACTTTCTTTAGTATTCGACAACTCGAATACTAACACATAACACAGGTGTTACCATTCGACCCGCCCCCCTATACGTACCTTTTGGTACTTCAACCATTGGTGCTGCACATGGCAACGGCAACCCCATGTCCACTGTGCTCTGCGGAGTTTACTTCGCAGATTGCCACCGTAAAAAGAAGACAAGTCAGTGCTGCCTAGCGAGTCGCAGTCACCATCAGGGCGAGTGCCCTGAGTTTTTTAACTGATTGCTCAGACACGGTTGTAGGGGCCTTCTCCCCGTGACGGTTCACCTGTGCTCTAGTAGCAAGGGTGGTCCTGACTGTGACGAGCTACGAACAGCCGCCTGACAAACCAGACTCACACCTGCAGACACTCAGGTTCCTCGCTGATGATGGTCCGCCTTATGTGTCCGTGGCTTAAAGGACCGAAACACGGCGCAGACAGGACCAGTGCGGTGTTGATCACATACTCATTCCAAGCACGGTCATCGAGGCTTTGGTTTGCCCCACACGGTTCTCCGGCAACACTCCAACTATCCGACAGGCTGGCGGGACTGGCGGATTGCGTACAATAGCCATGTGCTCCTCATTTCTCGATTCTTCCCCAGTTTCGTCATGTTGGACTCTCGGTTGACCGAGACACAGACTCCTCAACTCAGCTACAAAGAGTGGTTGCTTTTCATTTGCTTTTCTTTTTTGGCTTAAGTAAACGTAGTGTATCAAGACGGCCGCCATCCCAGGTGGATAGCGTTGTCGCCGAAGTAGGGACGGGTATAAGCGAGAAGACGATAACAGACTCGGAGTTGGGTTAAGTAGACGTACTGTTCTCTGTATTAAGTCGTTACGACTCTTTAGATGCAGTATGTACACGTGGGACAAGTACGTGGTGTACCCAACCATTTCCATTTACTTTACATCTTACAGCTTAGTACGCAAGCAAGCCAGTGAGCAAATGAACTCTTTTCTTTCGAAGAAAGACGATTCGATTGCTTTTATTTGCCTCATTATTCGGGTTTGTGCAAACATCAACAAAACACAGCAAATCATGGCGTCTGCTTGAACAGAAGGTGCAATGCACGATATGATTGCTTTGCGAACCGTAGTACAGACGGTACAGACCCCTACTTCGTGATATGCTCGTGGGGCCGGCCACCTGAGTGTTGGTTGACGAGCTGACAGTGACTGATGCACTGCTGACACCCTCAGTGAAATCTGGTGTTACATTCCTCGACCCATCCACCCATCCGATGCAACTTGATGCGTTTTCACTTGATATGGCACTGTTACTGTCATCGACACACTCGTTCACGTCACCGTGCATACCGCGAAGGTCTAGGTGGCGTGGCCTAGAGGGCCCGCGTGGGATCCACAGTTGTCTGTGGCCTCTGTGCCACCAGCAGTCTCGTCTTGCATCGGTTGCACAGAACTACTCCTGTTGCGCTGGTATGCTCCTCGAAAACTGAAAGAGACACTCTCGTCGTCATCGTTGTCAAGATCGTCGGTCTCTTAACAACCGTCCGAAGCACTTTCAGTGATGAAATATTGCCGAATGCCGCCCTTTGTCACCCTTTGTCACCCTTTGTCGCCCCTCGCCGCGATCGTGTCCGCTGCTGACGAGAGAAATTTCTAGTCCCCTGATATCTACGGTTGTTCGATCGGCAGTGCCGTGATGGTCCCACTGGATGGAATACGGCTGAACGCCAGAACCCAGTCTAAAGGAATGCGTGAGTTACTCACTGTAGTAGGCGGCTGAGGCATTTCTTTGCATAAGACCCACCGAGCGGAAGAAACTCTCTGCGGCGGCGACGCTTGGGGCGCGCACAGCAACCTAAGTACGACCTCATATAGCTTCGGGGGTTTTCACCTTTCCAGGCACCTGCTTGATTTGCTTATAATATGAGTCGATGCCAAAAGGGGGGGGGGGGGTTTGGGCGGAAAAATCCCCGCATAGTTCACCAGGGTCTGACGGGTACTGAGGCCCCATACCCTTCCTAAAACATCATTCTGCGTTCAAATACGCCCTCAGAAGCCTCCGGAGAGCCTTCTATGATGTCCCAAATGCAATTTTTGTGGGTTTTTAGGGGGTCCCCCCGTCTGCTGGCCGTAAACCGCCATAGAAGACACATATGCAACCTGATGCTGGGTCGCTCCTCGGAGCAAAATCTCGGCCTAAACACACGTTTTCGGCGTTCTCTATCATTCTCCAGGTGCATTCGACCCTCGGACTTCATAAATTATCTCGCTTACAGGTGTTCCGGGGTGTGCAAAAACAAGGCGAATGGACCCTACAGACCGTACCACGCCCTGCCTGTCTATACAGGCTTTGGGGTCGAATTGCGCCGCCTTGGCGCCATGTGCACCGTTTTGGTCTCGTTTGTGCTGCTTTGGGATCCACTAAGAACTCTAGTCTGATTTGCGGGACGCTTTGCTCGGTTTTGGTGCCCACTTCACCGTTCAAAGTGCATCCAGTGGTGAAGACTTTGCGCCGAAGCTGGAGAGGAAGCGACCCAGTAGGCGCCACTTCACCGTGAGCGGGTCTCGGAACAGGACTCAAACTGTGGCCCAGGTGATACTGCCGACCATGGCAGGTGTGTGCGCCACACAGTTTGTCTGACCAAGCTCACTGCACAGGAGCTTGCCACACATCCCTCGGGTCATGTGCCGCCTGTGCAAAGACATCCAGCGAGAAGCACTTTGCAGCCATGGGTGAGAAAGATGCCAGAAGGGAAGACATTGCCAGGAAAGCTCTGAAAGCCTGCCCTGAAAGCGGTGAAGCCTGCTTCAAAATCATGAAGTGAACGCGTCGTAGTCAACCGCTTGAGAACGGCTGATGATCGCCTGTTACTTAACGCTTGTCCTACTTCGTTCACCAAGCCTTGCAGAATCACCAGAATAGCATAACATGATGCAGGTAGAAGCCTGAACAGGCCTTAGAACAGTGAAAGTGGGCGCCAAAACCGAGGAAAGCGTCCCGCAAATCAGACCAGAGTTCTTAATGGACTCCAAAGCAGCACAAACGAAGCCCGAAACGGTGGATGTGGCGCCAAAGCCAGTGCAGGTTGACCCCAAAGCCTGTATAGACAGGCAGGGCGTAGTTCGGTCTGTCCCCAATGCAGGGGGCCATTCTCCTTATCTTTGCACGTCCCGGAACACCTGTGAGTGAAAGAAACCACGAAGCCCGAGGGTCGAATGCACCTGGAGAGTGCTAGAGAACGCCGAAAACGTGTGTTTGGGCTGGGATCTTGCACAGAGAAGCGACCCAGCATCAGGTTGCGTATGTGTCTTCTATGGTGGTTTACGGCCAGCAGGCGGGGGGACCCCCTAAAAACCCACAAAATCGCATTTGGGACATCATAGAAGGCTCTCCGGAGGCTTCTGAGGGCGTATTTGAACGCAGAATGATGTTTTAGGAAGGGTATGGGGCCTCAGTACCCGTCAGACCCTGGTGAACTATGCGGGGATTTTTCCGCCCAAACCCCCCCCCCCCCCTTTTGGCATCGTACCATATTATTTGTTTTATTTGCTCACAAGCGAAGAGCTGAATTGCTTGCATGCTCATCCATATGGTTCATGTACTTAAAAGAACTCAATGCTCGCATACTATGACGTGGGCGGTCTTTAGATCCGCATCTAAATGGACTTGAACAAATAAGGTGTCGATAACGAACGAGTAAAAAGAGAAACAACCCTACGCTCTTTTCTCTCTCCCTTCTTTTAAACAACCGCCTCCTCCCCGTCTTGGAGGAGGACTGACAGCAAAGCTTCCGTGTAAAAGTGTCTTAGATGCATAGAATGCAAAGCAATTATCGCAGATGCGTGATTCGTTTCAAGAATTCGAAAGATATTTGCCTTTACTCATGTATCCCCCGTTTACTTGCGAAGGCAAGTCTCAAGAGAATCTCTAAGCGGCACAACGCAACAGAAGGCTCCAAAAGAGACGATGAGGAGAAACAGTACTATGCTGTGCGTGTGGGTATGCGACCACTTCCCAGTACACGATTTCGTTCTCAGAAGAAGGGTCGCAACACTAAACTTGGCTAGCCGTAGGAAAAGTGTGTAATCATACCTACATCCCTCACACTACCCGCCTCACAGCCTCAATGGTCAACCGGAGACCCTAAAATACCGAACCTCTAAACCGCAATAAAAGCTTCCGGCCAGAAATTGGGGCGGAGTGTACCCACATCTCGTGCTCTGCCACAGCATTTTTACCAAAACATCCCCTTTTGGCATACGCCCCACTAGTTATGAGGGTTTCACACGTGGGTGGTTCACCATTCCCAAACGTGCGATATGCTTGCTTTCTATGACGACGAGCCTGACCGAGCTCCTCTCGAACGAACTCCGCAATCAATTCCACGTGCACCGCTTGCTTCTGTATTGGACGGCGAAATGTTACAGCTCCTCGGTGCTCCGCGACGCGACTGATCCTGTGTGGCTGGTAACACCTGGAACAACCGTCAATTCACTTGTCATGTTTCAGTCTCGGAAATTCGCGAACGCTTGCAATTAAGACGGTCCAACCCCTCCTGCGTGGTGGTGTGACGTGACGCACCGCATGAAACATTCGGTAGGCAGTTCCAAGGGATAGCGCTTGCGGATTTCTTGACCGGAAGCACGAGCAAACAGGACTCGGTGCCCAGCTCATATCAATCCAAATACGTTTACAAACGATTCCAATATTTAACCATGGCTGCTAAAGAATGGCAGTGTCTGCCAATGCGATCTCCGTATTAAAATTCCCGGAAGGGGTATATCTCTTGCTCCCCCCTTTTGAGAAAAGGAGTATCGATAGGACTGGTTGAATGGTTGAGTGACAGAGCTCTGACAGCGCGTGCAAATAGGGTTACCCACCGGTCTTTGTACTGCTATCAAACACATCTGCAATCACAGCATATGACATTTCAATGACCATTCTTCCGAAAATGCTCATTGCAAACAGGGGTTGCTGCACTAGATAGAGAACGCTGGCAGCGTGCTTGGGAGGAGATTAGCCTAACGATCATGTTCACTCACCAGACCCCCCGGCCCCCCCGGGCAACATTAAACTGATATTTTCCCCCCGACACGTACAAAACTGCTCTGTTCCCGGGTTTCCCGAGTTCTGCCATCACATCCACCAGCTCTCTGCACAACCCTCTCCCCATGGTCACGGGTAGCTTTGAGGTCTCCGAAAGCCGCCCTTGCAAGCTTTCTTGCTTTCGTCTTTACTTTGTTCATAGCAATTTTGGCAGCTGCTGCTTATCTACTGGGTAATCGTTAACTAGACCGCTTGAGTTTGTGCCAACACCACGATTTTGGGGAGTCGGGGGGAACCTAGCATAGCCTAAAGCAGGACGGACCCCCCCCTGAGAAAAAGCGGAGAATAAAGCACCTTCGTTTTTGCTATCCGTCTTTGTCAAGAGCTGCGGCTCAACCATTCTTACCAAAACATGCAATGTTGGAGGAAATGAGAACGCGTCACGGGCCGTCCACGGCGTTTCCTTGCGCCCTGTACCAAGACAGCGTCCACCGAACAAAGAAGAAACCAAGAAACGTCGAAAGACATCAGACTGTACATCAACCCCATTGTGTTCGGCAACACAACACACAATCCCTCCCCTCATAGCTTCCCGGTTTCAACCGTGGTTGGCCAGTGCACGCGCCTTATTACTTTCAAACCCGGTTTTGGCCGGGTTTGTAACCCAGGAAGCCGGCTACAACTAACTGATTGAAACTTCTGGCCTGCCCTTGAACCGGGCGTCCCCGTTGGCACAGTGGCCCCCACTTTCTTTTGCCGTCGGCTTCATCGGTGAGAGGTTGGCTAAAAGGTCCAAAAAAGCGCTCAGTCAAATCCACGCGTACTCGCGGGGAAAACGGGTCGAAAACCTTCGTCCATCGCCCAGACCAGATCATTTTCGAGTCCTAGAAAACCCCTGCCGAGCCGATGAAAAAAGAAGGTCGGAAGACCCGCCCGTTCGGGGATCGTCGAAAACTGTTGAGAACTTTTAACTTTCTAAAAAAAAAAAAAAAGCATACAAAAGGTCGAAAGACACCAATCTGTACGTCCATTCGGGATCGTCGGAAACACAAAAAAAAAAAAAAATTCAAATCCAAGCAACTTCCGCCGGCAGAGAAAACCTGCCTAAAGGAATCAACCGCCTTCGGGTGGGCAGTCTGAACACTTGCTGTCGTTGGGGGTGAAAACGTCCCGAAAAGACCGAGCTATTTTACCCTCTTGGTCCCAAGTTTTAAAAGACCCACACGCCCGCGCCTCACATGCTAGGCACCAACCTCCTGAAAATAGGCCAACAACTGATTCATATATCGTCACACTTCCTTTGCAAGTTTGCCAAACACCGTGTGCAGTGAGGGGCAGAAAAGAGGGGTGTCCGTAGGTGGTCCGCTCAGACCACCGAACCTGACCACTGTTGCGTTAATGTGCTCGTGTTGAAACGGGAATGCTGCTCCGCCACACCTTGAAAGTGGTAGGTGGAGGCCGTTGTTGGCGTGCATTCCCCCTCCTTTTCCTTGACACAATAGCGCAAGAGGGACGTTTCCGGAACACCGGTGGCACACGAAACGAGGCCGACGAAAGCCGACCGCATACAGGAACCTACCACTCTCATGTCTTTTCATTCCAAAGAAGACTTGATGCTAACATCAATGTTACACGAGAGACAAGATTGCCTCTCCAATTCCACTCCTGGGAGGTTCGTACTCGGTGCACGTGAAGCGCAAGACCAGGCGCCAAGAGAAGGAGGGGGACGCGACCCAGAAACCCGGGCTAAGTAGCCTGGAACTAGTGTGATGGACCTTCTTCCGAGGGGCTCACGCACTCAAAGATCGATTTATATGCACGTGAAGCGCAGGAGTCTTCGTCGAATCAGTTTTCCCATCGTCGATCAATTGCGGTTCGGATCGCCAGTTGCTTCGTTCATCAGTGCAAGCCCCATCTCCGGAAATCCTTCCCTCCTTTTTCACGAGGCGCGAGCCATTCTCCGCGAAGACCGTTTATCTTTTACCAAACATGCATTGTTGGAGGAAATAAGAACGCGTCACAGGCCATCCACGGCGTTTCCTTGCGCCCTGTACCAATAAACAAACGTCCAAGGCAAAGCGTTCAACGAAAAACAATTCCCTTCCCTCATCATTTTCCGGCTTCAACCGTGGTTAGCCAGTGACCCGTCTTATTTCCCCCTTTTTTCCCCCACTTCACACAGTACTCAATTCACAAAAAAACCCAACTACTTATTAAAGGTGTCACGGGATAAGCCGGCAGCCGCTGCTCCATGGCTTTATCACGTGGGCGGCTGAGATTACCCCCTCAGGTGGCACCACTGTTTTATCTAACCATACTTCAACTTTCTTAGTGGTACTGCTGTACTGAAGGAAACACTTCCGGAACACGTCTGCACGTGAGTACTGGGAACTAAACCCAAACGAACTAGTGCTACCGCTGGAAAAACCCCCTAGTCTAGGCTAGAGAGTTTTGCACCCACGCGAAGAACAAGAACCCTTTTCTTTGAGTGTTGGATCTTCATCCCTGATCAGTTGCTGCTGATCTGCTGTTGGTACCCGTTGCAAGACCTACCCCCGGAAGTCTTCTTTTCTTCCAGTCGTTTTTGGCGATCGACATGTCTCAGCAGATGAATGCGACCAAATGACAGCACCTCTCCCCTCACAATCACTCGTACTCGCCCTGAGAGACCATCGCAGAGCAACGGTGCGCATTGAAGACGAGCATCTGCTTCCTTGCAGTGTCCTGAGACGGCATCGTTTACAGCAGTGGACTACGACGGTATCTGATCATCTTGGATCCCCACGCTCTCGTTCTTGATTAATGAAAACATTCTTGTCGAATGCTTTCGCAGAAGTTCGTCTTCCTACGATTTAAGAATTTCACCTCTGACGTAGGAGTACGTACGACCCCGGCAGCCCCGATATGATCCCGCGCAACGGGGCCGTAGACGAAACTCAAAAGAGGGAAGGTGGTTGGAGTCCACGAACACCCAGCAGTGCCAGTCGATACCAGCCGCCGGCGATGCGGATTATCGCCACAGATTCTTTGCGTTCTAACCCTCACAATACCAGCCTTTCGCACTCTTGGCGCTCGTTCGCTGTGTGGTGCCACTCGCGACGGACGGATGCAATTGTTGCCGGCGGGTGGGATCAGAATTCTCGTTTCCGCGATCCTCTCGTGCAAGTTCCTCTTCGACGTTCCATACAAACGATAAAGCGACACTCTGAGCCAGTCCACCCCTATTTCCTGGAACTGCATCGAATTGCCTGCCGCTGTCTAGCACAGTCGTTCAGCACAGGCTATCATAGGCTGTCACAGGCAAGCATAGTGCAAACGCCAGAAGCACGACACGGTAGGATCGAAGAGGTAGTCACCTGGTGACTTATGCAGGCCATCGCTACAGATTTTCTGCATTCTAACCATAGTCTATCACTGTATTTCAGCAGGAGGTGGACCCACACCAGGTGCGTAGTATGTTTAGCAGAGCGTCGGCGTCTGCAAAGCGAAAACCGGCGTGCCTGCTCGCTCTTGAGCTCATCTGGGCGATGACCGGCAGAAAAGCGCAGAAAGTGAAAAGCCTTGTTTGACACTGGCCCGTTTAAACAACCTCTTTTTTTAATTCTTCAACAAAACTGAACTACCGCTATGCCAGCCTTTCGCCACTTGACTCCGGAAGGGTCACCCTTGGCGCGTCTTCGCCACGGTGCAACTCAGTTGCAATCGTTGCTGGTAGCTCGCGGCAAGTTCGTAGTCAGCCGTTCGCCTTCCTTTCCCCCCTTTCTTTTTCCGCGTGTAGCGAAGCTCCTTTTCACGTTCCACACACAAAAACCCCCTGCTCAACTTGTAGAACGTGGGGGGCCCAAGATTACACTCCACGAAGGAATGTACTTGGTGTCGGTCAAAAACAGTCCCGGATATGGCTAGCCATAACCCATGCACTAAATATACAATCCGTAACCATAAAGCCCTTTCTTGCTCTAAGAGAACCCATTCATGAACGGTCACACGGAGACCCTAAAACCCCGGTATTTCAAGCGAACTTTAACTCTAAAAAGGATTAGAGACGCGTCAGTGCGCGCGGTGCCATGAAATGTTTGGCAACCGCTGCTCTCTCAACAGGCACTCCTGCGCCTTCCGAAGCGAAGAACGAGCATGCCTGCTCGCACCTGAGCTCAGTCGGATTCGCAAAGAGTTAGCCGGCGCCAGACAGCACTGCAGCACTGAAACGTGAGAAGAGCTCTCCCCCCCCCCCCCCCCCCCCCCCCCAAGAAAAATTTCCCCCATTTTCTTTTTGGCACCGAGCCCGTTTAACTTCTTCTTCTGCTTCTTTTTCTACGAAGCACGACGCCCTTTATCGCCTTCCGCAGGAGGTGAAATCCTTGGCTCCATTTTCTTGAACGCTTTTGAAGTTAGCGGTTCGGAGAGCTGTGGTCACCGTTGTGTAGACGGTGGTCACCGTTGTGTAGACGGTGGTCACCGTTGTGTAGACGGTGGTCACCGTTGTGTAGACGGTGGTCACCGTTGTGTAGACGGTGGTCACCGTTGTGTAGACGGTGGTCACCGTTGTGTAGACGGTGGTCACCGTTGTGTAGACGACTTTTCGTGACCTTAGAATTGTGTCTGTTCTGCACGGTCAACTTCAGCACCTTTTGCTCGAGCTATAGTCCGGCCTCAAGTGCGGGTGTGACCACACCCGGGAATAGGGTGTGCACACTCTATTGCACGGTGAACTCCAGCAACTTTTGCTCGAGCTAAAGTCCGGCCTCAAGTGCGGGTGTGACCACACCCGGGAATAGGGTGTGCGCACCCTATTTCACACCCTATTTGCGGGTGTGACACACCCGCTTTTGGAGAGTCGGGGTTCACTCGAGCAAAAGTTGCTGGAGTTCACAGTGTAACTACCAAACCGACGCTGGGGTGGGAGTGTCACAAAACAAACCCAGGAAGTTGCACAGATGCGCATCTCAAAGTGATGGAAACGGAAAGTCGAGAGCCCGCTTTTACTGGGAACCCTGCAGAACTTGCGAACCCATCCCCGCTTGCCAAGACTCTGACCAAAGCTTTCCTAGAGCACCACCCTGCCTCACAGGCCAATAGGAGACTCCAAGGTACCGACTTGTTAACACAAGAAACAGTCTAGCCAAGGGGGCGATGAGAGGGTTTCAAAAGGCCAGTGTCCCCCCCCCTAGGGCAGTGTTCCAGGTAAACGGTAAACGTTTACCGTTTATAAACGTTTACGTTTACTCATTTTGGAGTAAACGTTGAGTAAACGTATACTGTATCAAGGGCGGCATCCACTGGAAATGCAATCTATCAGGAAAGAGGAGCGACTAAGCAAAGTATCCAGACGCACCTTTCGCCACAAATGGCGAACAAGCGCAAAGGAGACGCCTGGGAGGGGGTGACATTCACGTACCCGGATCGAAGATGCACAAGGTAACCTGCAAGTTCTGCGATAAGGCCTTCTCCACCGCCTCTGCTGAGCACCTGCTCGGCCAAGGCAGCGGCATTGGCGGCTGCGCCCCAAAAGATCCCATGGTGGTAGCACACACCCGCCTTCGTCGTCAAGCTGAAGGCAGCAGAAGAAAAACGAGAAAGCAAAGACGAAGCAGCTGGACATGTTGCCATTCCTCACTCGAGCGACCACTGCAGTGGACGCCCACGAAGCCATCAGGGACTTCTTCTATGAAGAAGCCATCGGGTTTAACAAGGCTACTAGTCGTTCGTTCCAGACCATTGGTTTCAGTCCTGTGCGGGCTATCAGCACACGATGAGTACACCCCCCAACGCCCGAAGGACTCGGTGGGGTGATGCTTGACAACGCCATAAAAGAGATGGACAGCCTGATGGAACATGGGTTGCGCCAGGAGGCCAAGTATGGTCTAACCGTGCTCTGTAGGCGAGTAAACGTTTACCGTTTATAAACGTTTACGTTTACTCATTTTGGAGTTAACGCGTTTACTCAACGTTTGCCAGCTTCACAGCCCTAGGGGCGTGGTAAATCTTGTCCGTTTTATTATTTTCGCGATTTTTGCATACTTTGAGGCCCTTGCGGGTGTCGTTCGCCCCCAAAATCAGTTCAGATGAGGTTGTCGAGGGCGCGCGCGCCAGAAACAGATCAGAATGTCACCCAAAAGTGCGAAAAGAAGGGGTAGCATGTTGCAAAATGGAGGTTTCGGCCACCTCGACAAGATGTCCGAAATTAACCGATTTCTAAAACCTTTACAAAACGAGTCGCAAATCTGGATGAAAAATAGTGTAGAGAAATTTTTGGAGCATTCCGGGGCACAAATGACCACATCCTGAGTCATTCCTGTCACAGTCTGACCCTGCTGTCGTCGTTTGTGGCTGCTTTTTGGTGTTTGGATGCCCCTAGACCATACCCGGATCAGCCCGGACCATACCCGGATCAGCCCGGACCATACCCGGATCAGCCCGGACCATACCCGGATCAGCCCGGATCAACCCGCATCACCCCAGACCAACCCGGACTGGGCCCGGTTCAAGGTCAAATGCTGGCGAAACCACCACAGGGAGCACTCCACAACGCCCAAATTTTGAAATTTATACGAAAAAAGCCACAAGGAAATCATCATGAAAGCTGCGGCAACCGGGCGAAGCGGTTCTTGGAGAAGATTGAGAACAGAGCCAAGTCTAGAATTGCTACAAGCGGGTCCCAAATCTGGAGGAAAAACAGACCAGAGAAAACATTTTGAGCATCCCTGGGCACAAAAAACTGCATCTTGAGTCATTCCAGGCATAGTCTGACCCTGCTACCGTCTTTTGAGGCTGCTTCCTGGTGTAGATGACCCTGGACCAAACCCGGATCAGCCCGGACCAACCCGGATCACCCCAGACCAACCTGGATCACCCCAGACCAACCCGGACTGGGCCCGGTTCAAGGTCAAATGCTGGCGAAACCCCCAGGGGGCACACCACAACGCCCAAATTTCCGAATTTATACTCGAAAAAAGCTACAGAAAAACATAATGGAAGCTGCGACAACTGAGGCGAAGCGGTTCTTGCAGAAGATAAAAGAAGTCATCGGGTGTGGCACGTGACCGCGGAAGCAGAAGGTGCGCCGGGAACCGAGGCAACAAGGTCCCCCGCGTGTAGGAATCCGCCAACTGTCCGTCGGACGGCACCCGCGGGCTCTGGGCAAGGGAGATTCTGGGCCAGGAATGGTGGATTCTGGACCAGGGAGGGTGAACTCCTGACCAGGGAGGGTGAATCCTGGATCAGGGAGGGTGATTTCTGGACCAGGGAGGGTGAATTCTGGACCAGGGAGGGTGGATTCTGGACCACAGAGGTGGATTCTGGACCCGGGTGACAGGGATCTGAGCCGCAGAGGTTGAAATAAGGCCAGAGGGGGTGAATTCTGGACCAAAAAGGCGAATTCCGGGCCATGCATGGCAGTTTCTGGTCGACGAAGGGAAGATTATCTCTTTGCCAACACGGACAGATCCCTCTATTTTTCACAATATTTTCATCATTTCTGCCTTTTTGGGCGAGATTCTGATCGATTCCTGGGTTGAGGACCCTCAAAAGCCTCGTGAACACATACTTTTAGGGCTCGAAGTATCCGGAGGTGCCTCCGAAGCATGCAAAAATGGCAAAAATAATAAAACGGACAAATTTACAATGGGAGTCGCACCCCCTACCCCCCCCCCCCCCCCCCCCCCCCCCCCGAAACGAAAAAAACAGGTGACGCAAACAACACACGGTGGTGTAAGCGAAGAACGTTTCGTTCTACTGCGTCGCGTATCCTGTCTCGGGGGAAAGGTCAGCGCGGTAGCAAAGATCACGAGAACACATTCAGGTGGGTGGGGAGAGGCCCGGGGACTGCTAATGGCAGTTGTGCGTGACTACCCCCGTCCCTGTACCTCAGGAATAAGACAGACGACGATGGTCAACAGCTGCGAATCGTCAGCAAAGCATGCTGGCTTTTTCGCTGCATACGTGGACCGGTCTGCGCGGCATCATGACATCAGCCTGCGCTTGCTTTTATCCGCTAGCGGCCCACAAACCCGCTGATCTCGCCTTTGCAACAGAAGCACCCTCGTTTGTTTGGTCAGCTTGACGGATCTAGCCTGCTCACCTGACGGTGAGAGCCACCTGAAGGTGAGAGCCACCTGACGGTGAACCTGACGGTGAGAGCCACCTGACGGTGAGAGCCACCTGACGGTGAGAGCCACCTGACGGTGAGAGCCACCTGACGGTGAACCTGACGGTGAGAGCCACCTGACGGTGAACCTGACGGTGAGAGCCACCTGACAGTGAGGGCCACCTGACGGTGAGAGCCACCTGACGGTGAGAGCCACCTGACGGTGAGGGCCACCTGACGGTGAGGGCCACCTGACGGTGAGAGCCACCTGACGGTGAGGGCCACCTGACGGTGAACCTGACGGTGAGAGCCACCTGACGGTGAGGACCACCTGACGGTGAGAGCCACCTGACGGTGAGGGCCACCTGACGGTGAGAGCCACCTGACGGTGAGGGCCACCTGACGGTGAGAGCCACCTGACGGTGAGGGCCACCTGACGGTGAGAGCCACCTGACGGTGAGGGCCACCTGACGGTGAGGGCCACCTGACGGTGAGAGCCACCTGACGGTGAGGACCACCTGACGGTGAGAGCCACCTGACGGTGAGAGCCACCTGACGGTGAGAGCCACCTGACGGTGAACCTGACGGTGAGAGCCACCTGACGGTGAGAGCCACCTGACGGTGAGAGCCACCAGCCACCTGACGGTGAGGGCCACCTGACGGTGAGAGCCACCTGACGGTGAGGGCCACCTGACGGTGAACCTGACGGTGAGAGCCACCTGACGGTGAGGACCACCTGACGGTGAGGACCACCTGACGGTGAGAGCCACCTGACGGTGAGAGCCACCTGACGGTGAGAGCCACCTGACGGTGAGCCACCTGACGGTGAGAGCCACCTGACGGTGAACCTGACGGTGAGAGCCACCTGACGGTGAGAGCCACCAGCCACCTGACGGTGAGGGCCACCTGACGGTGAGGGCCACCTGACGGTGAACCTGACGGTGAGAGCCACCTGACGGTGAGGACCACCTGACGGTGAGGACCACCTGACGGTGAGAGCCACCTGACGGTGAGAGCCACCTGACGGTGAGAGCCACCTGACGGTGAGAGCCACCTGACGGTGAGCCACCTGACGGTGAGAGCCACCTGACGGTGAACCTGACGGTGAGGGCCACCTGACGGTGAGAGCCACCTGACGGTGAGGGCCACCTGACGGTGAGGGCCACCTGACGGTGAGAGCCACCTGACGGTGAGAGCCACCTGACGGTGAGGACCACCTGACGGTGAGAGCCACCTGACGGTGAGGGGACGGTGAGAGCCACCTGACGGTGAACCTGACGGTGAACCTGACGGTGAGAGCCACCTGACGGTGAGGGCCACCTGACGGTGAGGGCCACCTGACGGTGAGGGCCACCTGACGGTGAGGGCCACCTGACGGTGAGAGCCACCTGACGGTGAGGGCCACCTGACGGTGAGAGCCACCTGACGGTGAGGGCCACCTGACGGTGAACCTGACGGTGAGAGCCACCTGACGGCGAGGACCACCTGACGGTGAGAGCCACCTGACGGTGAGGGCCACCTGACGGTGAGAGCCACCTGACGGTGAACCTGACGGTGAGAGCCACCTGACGGTGAGGGCCGCCTGACGGTGAGGGCCACCTGACGGTGAGAGCCACCTGACGGTGAGGGCCACCTGACGGTGAGGGCCACCTGACGGTGAACCTGACGGTGAGAGCCACCTGACGGTGTGGACCACCTGACGGTGAGAGCCACCTGACGGTGAGGGCCACCTGACGGTGAACCTGACGGTGAGAGCCACCTGACGGTGAGGACCACCTGACGGTGAGGACCACCTGACGGTGAGAGCCACCTGACGGTGAGAGCCACCTGACGGTGAGAGCCACCTGACGGTGAGGGCCACCTGACGGTGAGGGCCACCTGACGGTGAACCTGACGGTGAGAGCCACCTGACGGTGTGGACCACCTGACGGTGAGAGCCACCTGACGGTGAGGGCCACCTGACGGTGAGAGCCACCTGACGGTGAGGGCCACCTGACGGTGAACCTGACGGTGAGAGCCACCTGACGGTGAGAGCCACCTGACGGTGAGAGCCACCAGCCACCTGACGGTGAGGGCCACCTGACGGTGAGAGCCACCTGACGGTGAGGGCCACCTGACGGTGAACCTGACGGTGAGAGCCACCTGACGGTGAGGACCACCTGACGGTGAGGACCACCTGACGGTGAGAGCCACCTGACGGTGAGAGCCACCTGACGGTGAGAGCCACCTGACGGTGAGCCACCTGACGGTGAGAGCCACCTGACGGTGAACCTGACGGTGAGAGCCACCTGACGGTGAGAGCCACCAGCCACCTGACGGTGAGGGCCACCTGACGGTGAGGGCCACCTGACGGTGAGAGCCACCTGACGGTGAGGGCCACCTGACGGTGAACCTGACGGTGAGAGCCACCTGACGGTGAGGACCACCTGACGGTGAGGACCACCTGACGGTGAGAGCCACCTGACGGTGAGAGCCACCTGACGGTGAGAGCCACCTGACGGTGAGCCACCTGACGGTGAGAGCCACCTGACGGTGAACCTGACGGTGAGGGCCACCTGACGGTGAGAGCCACCTGACGGTGAGGGCCACCTGACGGTGAGGGCCACCTGACGGTGAGAGCCACCTGACGGTGAGAGCCACCTGACGGTGAGGACCACCTGACGGTGAGAGCCACCTGACGGTGAGGGGACGGTGAGAGCCACCTGACGGTGAACCTGACGGTGAGAGCCACCTGACGGTGAGGGCCACCTGACGGTGAGGGCCACCTGACGGTGAGGGCCACCTGACGGTGAGGGCCACCTGACGGTGAGAGCCACCTGACGGTGAGGGCCACCTGACGGTGAGAGCCACCTGACGGTGAGGGCCACCTGACGGTGAACCTGACGGTGAGAGCCACCTGACGGCGAGGACCACCTGACGGTGAGAGCCACCTGACGGTGAGGGCCACCTGACGGTGAGAGCCACCTGACGGTGAACCTGACGGTGAGAGCCACCTGACGGTGAGGGCCGCCTGACGGTGAGGGCCACCTGACGGTGAGGGCCACCTGACGGTGAGAGCCACCTGACGGTGAACCTGACGGTGAGAGCCACCTGACGGTGTGGACCACCTGACGGTGAGAGCCACCTGACGGTGAGGGCCACCTGACGGTGAGAGCCACCTGACGGTGAGGGCCACCTGACGGTGAACCTGACGGTGAGAGCCACCTGACGGCGAGGACCACCTGACGGTGAGAGCCACCTGACGGTGAGGGCCACCTGACGGTGAGAGCCACCTGACGGTGAACCTGACGGTGAGAGCCACCTGACGGTGAGGGCCACCTGACGGTGAGAGCCACCTGACGGTGAGGGCCACCTGACGGTGAGGGCCACCTGACGGTGAGGGCCACCTGACGGTGAGAGCCACCTGACGGTGAGGGCCACCTGACGGTGAGGGCCACCTGACGGTGAGAGCCACCTGACGGTGAGAGCCACCTGACGGTGAGGACCACCTGACGGTGAGAGCCACCTGACGGTGAGGGGACGGTGAGAGCCACCTGACGGTGAACCTGACGGTGAGAGCCACCTGACGGTGAGGGCCACCTGACGGTGAGGGCCACCTGACGGTGAGGGCCACCTGACGGTGAGGGCCACCTGACGGTGAGAGCCACCTGACGGTGAGGGCCACCTGACGGTGAGAGCCACCTGACGGTGAGGGCCACCTGACGGTGAACCTGACGGTGAGAGCCACCTGACGGCGAGGACCACCTGACGGTGAGAGCCACCTGACGGTGAGGGCCACCTGACGGTGAGAGCCACCTGACGGTGAACCTGACGGTGAGAGCCACCTGACGGTGAGGGCCGCCTGACGGTGAGGGCCACCTGACGGTGAGGGCCACCTGACGGTGAGAGCCACCTGACGGTGAGGGCCACCTGACGGTGAGGGCCACCTGACGGTGAACCTGACGGTGAGAGCCACCTGACGGTGTGGACCACCTGACGGTGAGAGCCACCTGACGGTGAGGGCCACCTGACGGTGAGAGCCACCTGACGGTGAGGGCCACCTGACGGTGAACCTGACGGTGAGAGCCACCTGACGGCGAGGACCACCTGACGGTGAGAGCCACCTGACGGTGAGGGCCACCTGACGGTGAGAGCCACCTGACGGTGAACCTGACGGTGAGAGCCACCTGACGGTGAGGGCCACCTGACGGTGAGAGCCACCTGACGGTGAGGGCCGCCTGACGGTGAGGGCCACCTGACGGTGAGGGCCACCTGACGGTGAGAGCCACCTGACGGTGAGGGCCACCTGACGGTGAGGGCCACCTGACGGTGAACCTGACGGTGAGAGCCACCTGACGGTGTGGACCACCTGACGGTGAGAGCCACCTGACGGTGAGGACCACCTGACGGTGAGGGCCACCTGACGGTGAGGGCCACCTGACGGTGAGGACCACCTGACGGTGAGAGCCACCTGACGGTGAGGACCACCTGACGGTGAGGGCCACCTGACGGTGAGGGCCACCTGACGGTGAGGGCCACCTGACGGTGAGGGCCACCTGACGGTGAGGGCCACCTGACGGTGGAGGCCCACACCTTTTGACTTGTGTTGATGTGTTCTCTCTCCCTCTCTCTTTTCCCACCACAACACCGCCAACCCAGGGGGAAGGGCAGCGGGGCAAAGGAAGTAGGGCGACAAGAGCTACGGAACAAATGAGCGACGCGGGGGCGGTACCTTGGCAGGATGCCGAGGCTTGCCTGGCGTGCCAGAAGACGTTCGGGCTGACCGTGCGCAAGCACCACTGCCGCGCGTGCGGCGGGGTGTTCTGCAAGGCGTGCAGCGCGAAAAAGATCGACCTCCCCAACGCGAAGGAAGAAGGCCCGTCGCGTGTGTGCGACGCATGCCACGCCGCAGAGCTCGAAAAGCGCAAGGAAATCGTGATCCCCGAAGGCCCCACTTTGCTGCAGCCGACGGAAACCGCCGCGGACTTGTCCGACGCCGACGAGCCGGCTTTGCTCGCCGCTCCGGCGGAGAACCTGGGGTTGATCCATCAACCGCTTTGCCTCGATTTGTACGCCGAAAGCCTGACCGCGCAGAATCCCTCGTTCGATGATTTCATCGGCGACCACGCCATCAACGCGGCTGTACCGGTCCTCGACCAAGGCGTCGACACGCCGAACTTGTTCAGCGCGTCGAGCACGCTCTCCCGTCTGCAGCACACCCTCAAATACATGGCGGCCGGCCTGACGGCGTCCAACCAGCCGGACATCGCGGCGTGCAGCGCGATGCTTTCCGGCGCGCAGGAATACACCGAGATTTTGCTGCGCATGCCCAGCCCGCCCATGGACAAGGACGGGGCGTCGAAGGACGAGGCGAAGGTGGCGCGGTACAAGCAGCGGAAGAACCTGGTGATTTTCGAGGCACTCAGAAGCCTGCAAAGCCGGTTCAAAGCCGCGGAAGCGGACGGCGGGTGCGTGCTCGTCCCGGTGCTCTGGACCAGGGAGCGCGCGACGGCAGCGAACCCTGATGACGACGGCGGCGCCTGCCTCTTCGTGCTCGAGAGGCAGCGCGACGAGTTCAAACTCGGTATTGTTAACATGTCCGACGGACTTGATCTGTACCACCCTGTTTGCGTTGATTCTTCGACGGTGTCCGCGGGGCGGTACCTGCGCGTCATGCCGTGTGTGTACCCCAACACCGTGAAGCGCGAAGCGGCGGTGAGCTCGTGGGTCTGGTACCTATCTTTATACCAGCTCCTGAATCCGTCGCAGGAGAACGGGCCTCGGTTCGTGTACGAAGTCATCGCGCCCGCGCTGACGCGGTGCCCGCCGAGGATGCGGGAGCTGGCGCGGGGCGAAGGCGCGTGGTGGCAGGCGCCGCCCGAAGGGAAGGATCGGTCGTTCGCATTGAGTGTGCTGGCGTGCGTCCGGTGGGTCTTCGCGCTGAAGGGGCAGGCGGGGGGGCAGTCGGCGGACGCAGAGATCTTCGTGCGGGTCGCGGTGCTGCGGGCCGTGTGCAACGAGGGCAAGTTCGCGACGCCGTCCGAAATCAACGCGGTGCGCCTCGCATGCACGGCGACCAGCCGGGCCGCCGCGAAGAGCGACAGCCTCGGCAAGGAAGTCAACGAAGAGGTCCTGAGCATCATCCGCCGGCTCAACGACGCCCTCTCCAACTGCACCCCGGGAACCGCCGCGGCCCTGGCGGCCCAGAGCTCGCCGCCGGTGGTATCCGAGTCGTTCGCAACCCGCCCGGACGAGGAACACTCGCTGCAGCACCACCACTGGGCGCTGCTCGATAGGCGGCGGCGGGATGAAAACTCGCTCGCGGGGAAGCCGGTGGATCCGAAGATCCTGCTGCCGATCAACACGGTCGACATCAAAGACGAGGTGTCGTCCCCCGCTGACTGCGTGCTGGTCTTCAAGGAGGCCATCGACGCCGTCGGCTTGTACGCGGCGCAGCACGAGCTGATCCCGAACCACGCGCATCTGTCGTTCATGCTGATGCAGCACATCGTCTGCCGCGTGATGCGCCTCCCGTCGAGCGACGCCTCGACGTGCTTCTGGGCGGCCGCGGCGGACTTCCGCTACGAGACGCAGCAGACGCTGCTGCAGCAGCTCGCCGCATTCGCGAAGAGCTTCGCCGCGGTGTCCCTGAGCCTCAAGTCCGACCGGGAGCTGGACGGTGCCCGCGTCATCGTGTCCTCCGCGATCATGACCTTGACCGACGCCATAGCGCGGGCGCAGGTCGTCGACTCGCCGTCGTTCTTCTCGCAGCACTACGCCGGGCGGGTGCGGTGCTGCAAAGCGTCGGCCTACCTCGCGCCGGTGGAGCCGTACGGTCTTTACTTCAAGGACTTCGTCCGCGAAACCGAGTCGGTGCTGCTCTTCTCGCCGGAGCTGGTGAACGCGCGCACGCAAGTCCTCGACTACTGGGCAGCCTTGAACGTCCCCCGCTCGAACGTGCTGTTCGCGCTGAAGGACATGGCCATCAGCGACGCGGAAGCCGGCTTCGTCACGCAGCTGTCCCTCGCGTCCGGCAGGGGCAACAAGAACGTCAACATCTGCGCCGCGCTCACCGGGAAGGATCCTTGGCTGACGGACATGTGCCCGGAGATCGTGATCCTGCGGGACGTGTGCTTCCTCACCGGGATGATGCTCTGCGCGTTCGAAGACATGCTTCCGCCGCAAAGCCCGTACCGGGCTTCGGACGCGAAGCTGTACTGGGGCTACACGCCGGCGGAGATCGACCCGGCGACGAAGCAGCCGGCGAAGGGCGAAAGGGACCGGCTGACCGTCAAAGGCTTCCGAAACTTCGACCTGGGCCCGTGCAAGGCGCAGCCGCCGAAGGCGGAGAACCCCAGCGGCTGGAGGAAGCTGCTCGAGGCGCTGCCGCCGTTCTCCAAGAAGAAGCCGAGGAACATCTCACACGCGTCGCCGGGTGTGCTGTTGGACGACGAAGCCGTCTCGACTGAGGATGACGTGCTGTACGTCCACAAGCTCCCCACCTTCGGAGGGACCCTCAGCGCGTCTGCGTGCGAGATGCTGCTGTCGTTCCTGACGGCGCCGAACCTGCGCATCCCGCTGCTGCTCACGTTCTTCGCGACGCACGAGCGCATCCAGAGCCTGGCAGACGTCTCGCTCCAGAAGGTGGTCACGTCCGCCATCTTCGAACCGGGGCCTTGGCAGCCCGACGCCGACCTCCCGATCCCCGACACCATCCCCGCCAAGACACGGGACCACCTGCGCACCCCTTGCGGCCTGCTCTTCGACGAGCTTTGCAAGTCGCCGGAGCCTGTGCTGAAGGCGTGCCTGCAGCTGATCTCCGTCGCGCAGGAAAAGTGCACCGGCAGGTACAACTCCGCGTCGTCGGAAATCATTTTGTTCACGGTGCGGTTGGTCACCCGGGTCAATAGGTACCTGCACTTCCTCGTGGAAGCCCTCGACAAGCAGAAGACGGGTGTCGACATGAACGTCGCCCGTGGCTTGCAGTACGAGTGCCTCGCGCCGACGGTGAAGCGAAAGGGGCTCGTCCGTCTCATGCAGCAGATCGACCGGGAGCTCGAGCGCGGCGTGTTCATCCGGCTCGACGACTGGGCGAAGCAGGCCGAGAAGCTCGGGACGTCGGCCGCGGCGTGCCGAATCCACGCTCACCTCGCGCTCCTGCACCAGAACTGCTCGCGGTCCGACTTCTGCAAGCCGAAGCCGGATGCCGCGCGGAACAGCCCGGCGGCGTGCATGCTGAGCTCGCAGGTGTACCTCGCTATGTACCACGACTGGGGCGGCGCGGGCCTCGGCGTCAGCGAAACGGAGGTCTGCGACATCTTCGAGAAGGTGCGCCGCCGGTTGTACCGGGCGCTGACGGACAGTCCGGGGGTGAGGGACGAGGCGTTGGAGGCGGTGAAGACCGCCGTCGCGGGGAGCGAGACGAAGGACTGCAGCTGGGAGGCGTCGGTCGCCATCCCGGGCGCCTTTTTCGACGGGGCCCGGACCGCGGTCGACGAAAAGCACATGCGGCCGACGGAAGGCGAGACGTACCTCGCGTGGCTCCAGCGCACCGCGTCGGCGACCGACACGCTGTGCGTCAACTTGAACAACGGCCTGTTTTCGCACACCCGCGACGACATCACAAGGATACCCGCCGAGGTGCAGCAAAACATCGACTTCAAGGCCTTCTTCGGGGAGGGCCGCATGCGATGCGCGCTGCTCAGCGAGCATGCCCACCGGACCGCCGTCCGCCTGCTGGGTACGACGCAGGGGACCCTCGACATCCACTACTGGAGCGAGGACCCGAAGGCGATGGCAAACGCGCTGGATTCGATAGGGTGGCACTCCGGCCTCCCGGCTTGGAGAAGCGCACGGCACGCTTGGGTCTCCGAGCGGGTGTTGAGCGACGCGGCGGTGGGGGGTTTGGTGGAGCTGGTGAGGATGGATCTCCGGGTGCTCGAGGAAACGGACAAGCACGCGTCTCTGGCCGGCGTGTTGGACGGGGCGGTGTTCAACGTCGTTCTGTTCACGGATCCGCCCGTCACGCACGTGCACCAGATGGTGGAGTGCGGAAGGCGCGTGTTCCGCGTGCAGCGCTTCACCACCGACGCGGTCTGGAGCTACCACTCCCCGCACAAGGCGCACGCCGGCGAAGAGCGCAGCTGGACGACGTCCCGCGCGATGCAGAGCTACTACCGGTGCGGCAAGGAGTGGACCCTCTCCGCCGGCGCCCAGGCCGACCGCACCCCGTTCGCCGAGTCCGTGCAGATCATCCGCTCCGCCGGAGACCGCGTGGCGGCGAAGGCCGATTCACTCGACCAAACGGCGCCCGGCGGGCAGAACAAACAAGCGCTGCATCTCCCAGCCCGCCTCCTGCTGGGCATCCTCCCCGATGCGTTGCTTGAGCAATTTACGTTCTGGCAGGACTACTCTTCGAGGCAGGAGGACGTTGGTGACCCGGGGCTCGTCTTCGGCGAGTCGATCGACCCGTCGGACAAGTCGAGGGTCGCCGTGCGCATCGGCACCGGCAAGCGCGCGGCGAAAACGGCGATCGCGCGCACGCACCGCACGATCGACGACCAAGAGGTCACCTGGTGGCTCATGAACCTCCTCGACGCCGACTCCCCGACCGCTCGGGAGCTTGCGGCGATTTTCACGAGGCTCGAGAACTTGTCGCACGTCCTCGTGTGGTGCTGCACGTCGAGCGACGTCGAAGGCGGGAAGCAAACCACCGTCCACGTCAAACGCATCGAGCTGCCACGCCTGCGGCTGACCTTCACGCAGCAAGGCGCGAAGCTGACGTGCGACCAGCACGGGGGGTACTACCTGAAGACGACGCCGACGGACGCGGCGACCGCGAGGCAGGCGGATTTGTTCGGCGGCGGGTTCGTGCTGCTCGAAAAAGACACCGGCGAACTGGCCGTCCTGGCGTCGGCCGTGGCCGAGCCGCTGCGCCCGGCCGCGATTGCGCTCAGCCCAGAGACGCCCGTGTCGTGGGTGGACCGGCGGCTGCCCACGCAGCTGCTGTTCCGGCGGTCGGAGCCGAGCCTCGTCGCCGACTTAAGCACGGGGGTCCGGCACCACTTCTACCCGGTGCACCACTCGCACAAGTTTTTGAAGACGACGAGCATGACGTCGATGATGTACCTGATGGTCTGCCTCGCGCTGCGGCGGCGGTACGTCGACGTCGCCGAAATGGGACACCGGCTAGGGGAGGTGAAGGCCGCGGAGGAGTACTCTCTGTTCAAGTTTTTGATCAACGCGCTGATGGACGACAGGGACGTGCCCGACGCGGTCGCCTGCCGGCTGCGGCTGTCCCTGTCGATCGCCGCGCATTGTGCGGTCGACGCGTTCAGCAAGGTCAACAAGAACTGGGACGCGGCGGCGGACGCCCTGCGGTACTTCAAAAAAAGGTCCGACATCAGCGCCGCGCTCGCCCTCTCCCTCTCCGACGAAATCCACGTCCTCGACACCGTCCTGCGGAGCACCAACGCCAACGCGGCCGCACCCGCCGGCGCCGAGGCAGCGCACAGGCAACTCCTGCTCGAGGCGCGGAACAGGAGCGAGGCGCTGCTCGCAGTGCAGGCCCGGCAGGGCACTATCACCGCAGAGTACCTCAAGATTGACACCGACGAAGAGTGGAAGCAGCGGAACTACTACGACTGCGGGTCGCCGGTGCTGACCTCCGCGGACTGGATCGCGCCGTGCCTGAAAGCCGCAGTATACACGAGGCAGCAGCGACTCGACGATGGCGTCACTACGGTAGCCTACATGAACGAAATCCTAGACCGAGACCGGCGCCTGAACGTGCTGCTCATCTACGAGATATACGTCGGCTCCTTCCGGCCTCACATTCTCGGTTCGGATTCAGAGCGGGTGCTGGCCGGGCTGTTGACGCGGCTGCTCGTGTACAGGGACCCGCATACGCTCGGGTCGCAGTTCCTGCGGGCGATGGAGGCGTTCCCCGACCACGTGGCGGACCTGCCGCCGCTGCCGTCGGCGGAGGACGTCGCGCGGAGGAAGGAGGAGGCGAAGAGCAAAGGCTTCTCGCTCTTCTCGTCGTCGACCGTCGCGACGCAAGCGTCGCTCTTCGTCGACACGATCACCGAGGCCTGCTCCCGGCTCCGAAAGCAGACGGCCGCCGCCCGAAACGGGAAGGAATACGAGTCCTTCCACGACAAGTACGAGCAGTACCTTCCCGACCGCACCGTGAGGGGCCTCGACGCCGTCGCCCCTTGGGCCGCCGTCGAATACGCGCCGGCGGTGCGTATCACGTCGGAGGACGTCACCTCTGTGTACGACGACATCAAGGCGCCGCTGCGCCGAATCTTGGACGACTTCGTCGTTTCCGAAGGCGAAGACGTCGACTCCAACTCCCTCACGACCTTCGCCGGGGTGCTCGAACAGTGCGGCGGGGGCGCCGCCGAGGAGCCGGCCGCGGCGCCGTATGCGACGACGCTCAACAGCATCCGGAAGCGAATGGACGAGCGCAAGCGGGTCGCGGCAATGCGGTCCGTCGAAGCGCCGCTGCTGCGGGACCTCGAGCAAAGACTCACTCGCCTCCTCGACGAGGACGCCGCGGTCGCGGAGGATCTCGAAGCCAAGATCCTCGCCGCCTTCAACCCCGCCCACGACGAAGTGCGCCGTGTGGCGCAGAGCGTGCCGACCCACGACATGCCGTCCGTGTGCCGGCTGTACCTCGACCGCAAGGGCGACGCCACGCCGCCGGCGGACCCGCGTGTGTTCGAAAAAGTGACGGCGTGGCTCGTGCGGCAGAGCCGGGTGGGCCTCGTCAAGCAGGCGCTGCTCGCCCTGCGGAATTTGCGCGGGCTGCTCGAGTTCGGGCAGGCGTCGGACCTGGAGGTTAAAGCCGCGGGCCGCGCTTTGGCCCGGCTGCTGTCGAGCGAGCGCTTCCACGTCGGCAGCTCGCCGGCGAACCGGGAGGTCAAAATATGCGACCCGCGGATCCTCGTGTTCGAGTATTTGGGCAACCTGATCCTCCGGCGGGGCCAGGTGCAGCTGCTGGCCGATTTGATGAAGGCGTACCGGGCGAAGACGTCGTCCGTGCGGCAGATGATCATGGGCGAGGGAAAGACCACCGTGGTCACGCCGATGATGGCGCTCTTCTGCGCGAACGGGACGAACGTCGTCGCGGTCTGCCTGCCGCGCGCGCTCGTCGCGCTGTCGAAGACGGTGCTGCTCGACGCGTTCTCGTCGCCGGTCCTCCCTCGGCCGGTGCTCACACTCGACTTCCACCGGTCATCCTCCATCACGGACGCACTCTGCCAGCGCATCACCGCGACGACCACCGCCCGCGGGGTGCTGGTTATGCACCCCACCGCGGTCAAGTCACTACTGCTGAAGTTCGTGCTCTGCTTCGAAAGGCTCGACGAGGACACGCGGCTGGTCGCCGACGCGAAGGTGCAGGAAAAAAACGCGGGCACGCTCGCGCGGTTTGTCGACCGCGTCGTCGGCGGTGCGTCGGCCGCCGGCATCTCGGGGCAGGAGAAGGTGCGAATCCGCGACGAGTTGACCAACGGGGAGTTCCTGCTCAACAAACTCCGGCAGAACGCGATCATGCTGATGGACGAAGTGGACGTGCTGCTCCACCCGTTGAAGTCGGAGTTGAACTGGCCGCTCGGCGCGCGGCTGCCGATCGATCTGACGAAGTCGGCCGATGCGAATGACCCGTACAACGGCATCAGGTACAAGTTGCCGTGGTTTCTGCTCGAGATTGTGTTCGCACTCTCAGGCGACGTCACGAAGCCCCACGAGCTGTCCGCTCAACCCCTCGCCGCGCAGCCCTGCCGCGACCTGCACGCAGCATTCGCAGAGGGAAAGCGCACCCACAAGCTCCACGGCATCCCGCATCTCATTTTGCTCGACAAATCGTACTACCACGCGACCCTCCGCCCGCTCATCGGGAAGCTGGTCACCATCCGCCTGCAGGCCTGCATCCACAGCATCGACCCCGACGACATCGAAGCGTTCCTCACGGCCGGAAAAAGCGACGTCCGGTGCTCGGACAAGGAGGCGAAACTCCTTAACTTGGCGCACGACTGGCTCGCCCATTTCTTGCCGCACGTCCTGGCGAAGGTCCACCGTGTCGGCTTCGGCGTTCTTCGGGAGGACGAGCTCCGCGCCTTCCTCAAAGCCGACCCGACGATGCCGAAGAGCCGGCAGCTGCTGGCGATCCCGTTCGTCGGGAAGGACACGCCGAGCGACACGAGCGAGTTCCAGCACCCGGACGTCACGATCGGGTTCACGATCCACTCGTATTTCCAGGACGGGCTCCGGCCGAGCGACTTGAAGACGCTCATCCGCCTGCTCCAAGCGGACTACGACCAAGACGGCCACATGCCGGCGCAGACGAGAACCTCAGCTTTAACATACGTGAAGTGGATGCTCAAAGAGAACGCGTGCGTGAAGGGGTACTCGTGGAGCGGCGAGTATCTGTTCAGGAAGGAGGAGGACAAGACCGAGCCGCGGCAGGTCGACTACGCGGAAACGCCGGCCGAGGAGTTCATCCGGAAGGAGATGTGGCAGCTGCCTCACCTCAACGCGAAGGACGAGCACCAGCTCGCGGTCGTCGCCCGGTTCTTGACGCGGTCGCCGCTGGCCGCGAAGCACCTGCTCTTCGAGCACGCGTTCCCGCGCACGCTGCTGAAGGCCGCCCGGCAGCTCTCCGCGTCCGGGCAGGAGCTCTCCTCGTCCCTCCTGTCTGGCTACCGCTTCGGGTTCTCCGGCACGCCGAACGACATCATGCCGGAAGCCATGGGCAAGTGCCACTTCTCCGAGACCGACGACGGCGAGATGATCAAAACGCTCATCGACCCCGCCGTCGTGTCCGTCACATCCGTCGCCAGCCGCGACCCCTCGTACCTCTTGCAGCACGTCTCCGAATCCAAAGCCTCGGCGCTCATCGACACCGGCGCCCTGATCACCGGCTTCACAAACTTCGAAGTCGCCCGGAAGCTGCTCGAGCTGGACATCCCGTTCAAAGGCGTCGTTTTTTTGGACCAAAGCGACCGGAGAGTGGTCCTCCTGAAGAACGGCCGGACCGCGCCGCTGGAGCAGTGCGGGCTGTCGGTGAAGGAGCGGTTCACGTTCTACGACCATGTGCACACCACGGGCATGGACATCGCGCAGGCCCTCGAAGCGGCCGCCTGCCTCACGCTGTCGCAAGACATGGTGTTCCGCGACTACGTGCAGGGAGCGTACCGGATGCGCGGGATCGGCAAGGGGCAGACCCTCCGGGTGCTCGCGACGCCCGAAATCCTGACCATCGTGCGCAACACGCTGCGGGCGCGCTTTCCGCACTACGAGCCGCGCCCGGAGCGCCGGCAGTTCGACGTCCTGCTGTGGCTCCTCCGGAACGGGTTCGAGGCCGAGCGCGCGCAGCGCGGGCTCATGGCCGAGCAGTCCGTTAAGTTCCTGTTCAAAAACAGGGCCTTCGCCGACCTTTCCGGCGGCGCCACCCCGGCTGCGGTCGTCAAGGCCGTCCAGATCCTGCGCGAGCCCGTGCAGGCGGACCTGCAGAACTTCATCGAGCCCACTGCGGCGCCGGCGGTCGCCCTCCGCAACCGCGACAAGCTCAAGCACCACGTGGCGATGATGGAGGAGCATATCGGGCAAACGCTGACCCCCGACGAAAAGCGGCGTGTCGACGCCCTTCTGCAGGCAAGCTCGACGGCGAAGTTCGTCGTCGCCGCCGCGGGCTTGGAAGGACACATCCAGAACGAAGCGGAAGCCGAAGCCCAGCAAGAAGAAGAAGCCGAACGAGAAGCGCAAGAGGAAATCGAACAGGAAGAAGAGCAGCAGATGGAGTACGAGCAGGAGGTCCACGCCGAAGCCGCCACGGAACAAGAATACGACCGGCGGAAGCTGCCTGTCGACTACTGGAAGATTGAAGAGCTCGCCCGGGACCCGGACGCGTCGGGCCACTTCAAGCCGCTCTCCTCCTTCGTTCCGAACAGCAAAACCAAAGCGCCGGCCATGCCGTTCCCCCCGTTCATCCTCGCGTCGAAGAACTACGTCGACAAGCCGTTTTTGAACCTCCGCCCCCTCAAGCGGCAGAAGAACGTCCTCGTCTACCTCGAGTGGTTGCCCGACCCCGCCGACTCTACCGTCCTCCAAAGCACGATCCCCCTCGCCCCGCAGCAGGAGGAGCAGCTGACCGCCGCGTTCGAGCAGTTTTCCGACGAAACGGGCGAGAAGCGGCTCGCGAAGGACAGGGCCCGCGATTTGCTCGACCAGATGGACCTCGGCTTCAGCGACGAGGTCAAAGACACGGTGCTCGCGCGGGGGACGTCGTACGAGGCGTTGAAAGACTCGATCTCGTCGATGGCCCTGTACCACCTCGCCGCGAAGCGGTACATGGTCGTGATCACGCTCGAAGAGTGCGAGCACCTGCGCATGCTGCTGGCGACCGACGCGGTGGCGAACTACGCGCTGGCCATCCACGCCTGCCACATGAAAAACTGCCTGGGCCATACGGAGCTGCAAGTCACCGCTGGGTACCAGAAGGCGATGAGTACGCGAGCCAACGTCGCGCACCACGTCGAGGCGACGGAGGCGTGTCTCGCATTCTTCGACTGCAGCGAGCTCGCCGGCCACAGAGAGATGCTGTGGGTCCTGCGGCTGCTGCGCGACCGGACGCCCGAAGAGCGCAAGCGGTTCTGGCTCGCCAACCGGGCGCTGAAGAGGAGGAAGCAGGCGTCGTGGCAGAACCTGCCGATCCTGCTCCAAACCGTGATGACCGAAGAAGCGGAGTACGGGGTTCTCCAGGCGAAGCAGCTGCTGCACTCGATCCAGGCCGCGGCTTTGCAAAAAAACATCCCTCCCGAAGCTCTTTTCTACCGCTTCGACGTTCGACGCAGAGGCCAGCTCTCCCGCGACGAGCTGGAAGCCGGCATCGCGTGGCTCGGGGTCGGCAAGAACCAGAACCCGTTCGCTTGGAAAAACGCGGTGACCTGCCTGTTCAAGCTGCTCGCCGGCACGGCCGATCCGAAGGCCGGCGTCACCCGCGACATGCTGCGGCGGCACCTGTCCCTCAGCGACGAGGACGAGCAAGCCTTCATCCGCGAAATCGCGCAGAACGACGCGCCGTTCCCCGCCGGCGGCGGGCCGGCCCGCGTGGAGCAGCCGAAGGAGGAGCTGCTCGAAGCGCCGCCGAAGCTGACGGCGAAGGGGAGGTTCTCCATAACGACGGTCGTCCCGCACTTCCGAGAGCTGTGGAACTCGGTAGACGTAGGCTGCGACAGCGTGCTGTCCGTGTGGAAGGCGCGGTTGGGCGACCGGAAAGGGAAGACGAGGAGGGTCCGGTTTGGCGACTACATCCGCCCAGGCCTCGAAGCCCCCGAGCACAAGGAATCCGTGCGGCTGCCGCTGCCGAACAAGCCGTCGTTCGAGATACCCGCGAAGATGTGGGAGATCACCGACACCGTCCGCTCCCTCGTGTACGAGGGCGTCGACTTCGACAAGTTCCTGCGCACGCACTTCCCTCACCCGGTCGACTACCACAACGTGTGGACCCTCCGCAGCCCGACGAAGCCGTTGTACATCTGGGCACCTGTGCCCCCCAAAGGCCCGTACGCCCGCGGTGGCCTTGTCGCCACAACCACCGAAACACCGCCGCCTTGCGACTACGTTCGGTGCCTCCCCGAGACGTTCCTGCTCGGCGAAGACGCCCGCGTCACCGTGTGGAAGGACGCGTCACAGGGCAACCCGATGGAAATCAGCGTCGACCGGCAGCTCGGCCTCTTCGACGTCGAGATGGTCTCGGACAAGATCGTGTTCACCAGCACGCTCGTCGACCTCGCGAGCGCCGCCGCTCAGCAGCAAAAGCAGGTCAAGAAGTACGCCACGAAGCTGACGGGAACAGGGGTGTTCCACAGGGCAGGGTGAACTCCCCGCGAGGCACCAGCTTGCTGCTCTTTGGCTTTTCACTTCAAAAAAACCTTGGAAGTGAAAAGCCGTCCACCCGCTTTCTTCACTTCGTGAACAAGCACCCTAGGAAATCCTCGAGGAGGCCGCCATGTGCAAAATCACACAGGAGGGGAGAAATAGTTTGTGGCCCACACGAAACGATCGTAAGTCGGGTTTTGGTACCTGGCGAAGTACGATGCTGTGCGTGTGGGGTACGCCCCTTTGAACGTACCAAACACCCCCGCGTTGGGGTTTCCGATCCAGTCTTAGCCCGCAGTGCGCCACGCCTTTTAAATGCTCGTTTCTTTGAATACGCACCTGCTTCGTGGGAAAACCTCGAGACCGCCAGTCGCAAAATCTCAATATGCGGCCACCAGTCCACCAATGATCTGAAATCTCAAAGGAGGGGGGGAAATATACCCCGCAGGGAAGGGTTTGGTCCGAGTAGCATCCTGCATCGGTTGGACCCTGCTGCTTCGCTCATGTTTTTCACCCCCCGGGGGCGACCTATATCTCTTTTCTCGTAAAGGTCAGCACGGTAGCGATGGCGATGAAAACACGTCCGTGTATGGGCGGAAAGAGGACCGCCAGCGCGCAGCTACCCGCTGCTGACTTTTTTTTTTTTTTTTTTTTTTTGTATAAGCACCTGCTTTGTAGGAAATACTTGAGGAGGCTGCCAGCTGCAAAAGATCAAAGGAGGTAAATGTGCTGTAGCCCACACGAAACACAGGTGAATCTGGGTTTAGTGGCGGGCGGAAGCGTTCAACAAAAATGCCGAAGCAACTCGACAGGTCGGGCACGGTGAGTTGGGTGAAGAGGGTGGTCGGGACTGATGTCCCGTCCCTTCTTTCATTCACCGCGTAAGCGTTCAACAAAAAAGACCCATTTTGTAGTCGTATTGTTTCTCCCCCTCTAGCCTCCTTCGAAGTAAGCACAAGGCAGCCCCTCGAGTATTTTTTAGCCACATGCAATGTGTGAGGAAACTGAACCGCCCAAGTAGGACCTTCTGATCATGATCATTTGCCACCTGAATCCACGTCCAGGATTTGGGCTAGTGCGGTCAACGAAAAATATGTCGTTCGAACGAACTGATGTGCGGTCAACGAAAACTCTAGTTTCCCTTTCTACTTTCTCCTACTCTCGCGGTGTACGGTTTTCGAGACATTGCAATGTGTTCCAAAAAATGTAAGCCTGAGCAATGAGCGAACTAACACCAAACTGAAGATTCATGTCACTGTCACAGTTTACATGTCCGTGCTTCACATGGAGATCCCTAACTCACGTGTGGATGCGTCAACGCAACAGTTTTTAAAAGGAAAGCGAAAGAGCGAAGGCATATTTTTTAGCCACATGCAATGTGTGAGGAAACTGAACCGCCCAAGTAGGACCTTCTGATCATGATCATTTGCCAAATTTGCCGCCTGAAACCACGTCCAGGATTTGGGCTCAGGGTAGTGCGGTCAACAAAAACGGTTTTTTTTTGTATAAGCACCTGCTTTGTAGGAAATGCTTGAGGAGACTGCCAGTTGCGATAGATCAAAGGAGGTAAATGTGCTGTAGCCCACACGAAACACAGGTAAATCTGGGTTTAGTGGCGGGCGTAAGCGTTCAACAAAACTTAAAGGAGGGGAGTCGAATAATAACAGTTATTTGACACGCGTCTGGTTGTCTAAGAAGATTACCACTGTTTGATCCTGCCACCGTCGGCTATTCAACAAGTCGAATAATAACACGGGTGTTACTATTCGACCTTTCCCTTTACTCTTTCCGGTCCGTTTCTGGGCCGTCCTTTGGAGCAGGAATTCTTGACTAAAACCTCTTGCATTTGTGCTACTTCACGTTGCGGGAGTCGGTGAACCTAATGTAAGCAGGACCGACTTCCCGGTCGTGAGAAAAAGTGAACCTGCTTTTCTCAGCCCCTCGTCCTTGAATTCCCTCTCCCCGTCCAGTGTTTACTGTAGCCAACCGTGACCAAAAACGTATCCCTTGCAAGCGAGTTCCGACCAAAGCAGTTTTGGCCGAACTTCGCATCCATCCGCGCGGTTTGTTTGTGCAATTCGACCAGTTAAACGGCCGCCAACGTTGCTTTTAGATGTAGCAAGTCTGCTCTCTCTACGGAGTCAGCTACTGACCATCGCAAAAAAGTTCATTTGGCTTGCGTGCGTCAACCTGGGGGCAAGTTCCCGCGCGTCCCATGAAAAAGCAGCGCCGCCAAATCGTTCGAAACTACGCATTTTCTTTCTCTCCTCCAAGCACCCATGTCTCCCGATCCTCTCCCCGGAGGGCAATGCCTGTGCTCTCGTAGCTTGTGCGGTCACGGCTGTGGCGACCTGCGAACATCTACCGGACGAGCCAGCCGCATCGCTGTCCTGTCTGCAAACATCTGCAGAAGTCCGCTTAGTGTGCCCGGAGTTTGAACAAAGCTGAACTTCGGAGCGGATTCTTTTCGACCCCCCAGAACCTCGGAACCGGACCCAGTTTTCTAGCCCTTGTGTCTCCTTTTTTCCCTTCTCTCTTTGCAACGTACTTTTGCGAAGCCTTTCTGTTCTACCCTTCAGCTTGCACCTTAAGCATCAGATCCAAAGCCATGCACAGAGCAAGTCCAACTCGGTACCGGTCCGTGCCAAAATAGGCGCCGGTCCGGTAGCACAAGCAATAGTGAGCGGGACACGCTGCCAGATTGAAAGCTCACGCAAGTTCCTGCACTGTCTTCGTCTCATGTTGGCACAGACTTGTCGATCACTGGTCTACCACCGTAAAACGAGTAATCGACCTGGCCAATCGGCGACCTGTAAAGCGAATCTTCAGCGTGTCAGTGAATTGAGCCAACAACACCAGATCGCAGGGAAGGAGGTAGTAGCCCCTTGCGTGACCGAGCTTGGGCTCCGTGGAGAAGCCCGTATCGTACTGCACGATACGGCCTTCTCCACGGAGCCCGTGGGCACATCCTTGTCAAAACTCACCACGCGAAATATGCCCAGCCCTGCCGACAAAAGTACCAATAGGGCCCCAGAACGTGGCTGCATCGGTAGACCGTAGATACAGTAGTGAGGCTTCAGAGACTGACCGGACAGGCCCAGCAGGAAACCCGCCGAATAACCACTGAAAAGGACAAAGAAGCCCCTTTTAGAGAGCAAGCCATCCTGTGCAGACGGGTGAGGGACACTGCCCCGCCTCTCCCCTTCGACTTGATGCTACGGATCAAACATGCATGCGAGGCAGTGTCCTGCCTAAACATTAAACTAAGACTTTCCCCCTAGAAAGGGAGTCGAAAACCACCAGACTGTACATCAACCTCGGTTGATCGTGCGCGCAACACACACAATAAATGCGGCCCGCGAAATACCTGTGGTTGGTGCTGGCGGTGACGGTACTGTTTCTAATGACGCACTGGATGATGCTCCAGAGCAGGGTCGCGCCGGGTATGGAGAAGGTTGCGGCTGACCGAGCGCAATCTATCATCAAGCGAAACGAGGCCATCACGAGCGGGACACGGCCTGTCCCACCCGTACACGATCCTCCGGGGCCGCTGCCGATGCCCGCCCTTGTGTACGGCACGGCATGGAAGCGAGAGGCGACGAGAGACCTCGTCCTGAACGCCCTTCAAACCGGCTATCGTGCAATAGACACCGCCTGCCAGCCCAAGCACTACCAAGAACCTCTGGTGGGCGAGGCCATAACCGAGGCTCTCGCCGTGATCCCAGGTTTGTCAAGACGGCAGTTGTACATTCAGACGAAGTACACGCCCGTCTCAGGGCAGGATCCTCGAAAGATTCCGTACAACTCTTCTGCTCCCGTCGACGAGCAAGTGACGCAGTCCGTCGCAGTGTCTCTAAGGAATCTCCGGACGTCGTACGTGGATGCTCTCCTTCTGCACTCGCCCATCAACCCTTGGTCCGAGCAGGTGAAGGCGTGGAGGTCCATGGAAAAAGCGTACGAAGCAGGCTCAGCTCTGCGTCTGGGCATCAGCAACTGCTACGACTTGTCGTATCTGCAGCGCCTGTACGAAACCGCGATCGTCAAGCCGACAGTCGTGCAGAACCGGTTCTACAAGGACAGCCACTACGACGTGGAGCTGCGCGTCTGGGCGCGGGACCACAACATCACGTACCAGAGCTTCTGGACGCTGTCGGCGAACAAACACGTGCTCGCGGCTCCGGCCGTGGTTAAAATGGCTGCCGATCTGGGGAAGACGGAGCCCCAGGTCTTTTTCAGGTATCTCAGTCAAAACGGAATTGTGCCTCTGACGGGCACCAAGTCGCCCGTGCACATGCAGCAAGACCTCGATATTCTGAGCTTCAAATTGGCACCTGATCAGCTGCGCGTCATCGACGACCTGCTTCTGTCGTGAAGTCGACAGACCCGCCGCCGCTTGCATACCCGCAAACGACACGGAGCTGCGCGTCTGGCGGACCACATCACGTACCAGAGCTTCTGGACGCTAGCGGCGAACAAGCAAGTGCTCGCGGGTCCAGCGCGAGCTCGTTTTAGGCGTCAGCGTGAGGGCTCCCCCTCTTTAAGCATTAAACTAAGATTTCCTCCCCCCTGCTAATCGGGGAAAGTTCAGCTTTGCAAGGATTGCCCCGCCCTTGCGTGAAGCGATTCGTCCTTTTCTTCAGAAAACGACGACTTCGATAGGCCGGCCTGTGGACAGAGTCATCTGGATCGACAACGTGTATCTATGGGTGCCTTAACGTAGTAGGAGCTGGAGCATGCTGACAACATCCAGCAAGCAGCGTGGCACCAAAAGTTTAGTGAGGGATTGCATTAGCTACTATCGTCCCTCGGGACTACGGACAGGCCTTCAACTACCCTGAGCAGCGCACTGTGCACGTGTTGCCATTATCCGTATTTGCGCACGTGGACAGGGACCACCGCGAGGAGGTTGGCAACTCCGATTTAGATCCCCACCAAAAGTTGTCCAACGTCACGACTGTGAAGAACCTAGCTTCTGTTTCGTGAGGAGAAACAACAACCTCGGCTTATACCGACCATTAAAAAACTCAAATATATAAAGCGCTATTACAGTCGTCAAAAGTTGGACACCGAAGCCGCGCCGCGACGAGTGCGTCGCCTGCCAAGTGTGACAGTAGCGGTGCTGGGAAAATATGCACCTCCCTTCCTTTTCCTTCCCCCCTGCAGACTTGTGGACTGGGCGGCGGACCCGCGGGGCTCGCAAAAAGTTGCGAGTGTGCCCCCCCCCCTACATGCCACGCCTTTGCCGCTTTTCGAACGGGTAGCACACACGGCGCGGATGACTGAATTGGGTGACAAGCCCAGCCGCGTACGTCGCGCGCACTGGCGCGTGGAAATCGCGGAAGGGCCGTTACAGCGAAAAAGCGGTCGTCAAAGAGGACAGACCGTGGTCGCAGGCGTGGTCCGAGATGGCGCACAACACGGGCGGGATGGCAGCTTTTTTTCTGCGGGGGTACCGTGCGAACCCCGTTGAAAGGGCGATGTCGCACCTCTGCTCCGAAGTCCACGCAGGAGGAGGACCGGAAGATGCATGCCGATGCCACAAAACACATGACGCAACAGCCTCACCTTCTGCTCAGGATCCCTGAGGTTCACATGCTCCGCCGTTCCACCCACTGGTCCGGCTCCGGAGCTGCAGCGATAGAACGGTAGAAGAAAGAAAGACAGTGGCACGCCACCTGCGGCTGTTGCATGTGTTGTGGCGTCGATGATTATGACGCTGGCCCCCGTTGTTGAGTTGCCGCAACCTTGCATCCGGCAGTGGAGCCATGTGTCTCGCGATATCTACCTGTGCTGCCGCTCCGGTATATGATTGTCGTCGCAGGGTTCACACAGACTGCGACGACTTGCTTGTTGGTTCCTGTCTTCCTCCAAGAAGGCAATCAAAGAGGATCCCGACCAGTTTGCCCTGATGTGGGAGCTCCTCACGATGTGCCGTCACATACCGCAGAAAGAACATGGTCGTCTTCCGCCGGTGCGAGGGCCGTCAAGCGGCAGAGTGCGCGCACTGCTGGGGCATCCCACGATTGCGTGCACCGTACCTTCTGGAGAGGTCCATACAGGAAAGAGCCTCCGCGTTCTTCTACACACCGGTTCCGGCAAACGAGCCCGACCGCCCGTACCGCCCGGACGCGGCCCCGGCGGCACCACCCGCCAACAACCAACGACGTCGAGCCCCGGCGGCGGGTCAGGCAGCCGGCCCAGCGGCAGCGCCGGCCCTCGCGGCGTTCGAGGAAGAGATGCCGTTCTCCTTCGCGGAGATCAGCTCGCTCGACGTGCCGAAGCTGGAGCGGATTCCGTTCGACGCCCCCCCAGATTGTGGTGGCGGCACAGCTGGCGAAGGCGCTGCAGTCGGCGGCAGCTACATGCCGTCCCACTCCAAGCCGCCTGCCAAGCCCTCGACGCAAGATAACGCGCAAAGTGGCGCGCCCGAGACGCGCGCCCCATCCTCTGCGTCGGTTTCCCCTTTCTATTTTGCACCTTCTTCAAAGAAGGCTTGCTGCCAGCATCAAACATGCACGCGAAGCAGTGTCCTGCCTAAACATTAAACTAAGACCTTCCCCCCAGCGTCTCTCGGGAGACGAAACCCCGTATTGTGGTTGGCCCTCCTTTGCTTTTGTACCGACCCGGGTTACGGTTTCAACACGGAACAGGGCGGAAAGGTGCCGGGGGGAGAGGGGAAAAGGCGCGGATAATGCGGCTGGCGCAGCAGGTGTTGCTGGTGATGCTGCTCGGAGTCGCGACGTTCGTGGTCCACCTCGTGGCGGTGCACCGGGAGGACGGAACGGCGGCGGCGGCGGCGCCGCACGTTGTTGCTCCCGCGGCTGAGAAGCACGAAGGGCAGCAGGACACGTGGGACCAGTCCGATAGCGACGGCGTCGAAGACAGCGGCGGGGGGTCGGACCAGTCGCAGGCGGCCGCGGCGGACGGCGCCCGAGACGCGCGTCCCATCCGCTTCTTCTGCATGCAGACCAAACCCGCCGCCGCGTGGTGCGCGATGCTGAAGTCGGCGAGCGCCTTCGGCGTCGAAATCCACCACCCGGCCTGGGGCCGGGCGTACGCGCACGCGAAACGCATCGGGTGGGTCCTCGACGCCGTGCGGGGGCTCCCCTCGGACGCCGTCGTGTCCTTCAACGACGGAACGGACGTCATGTACAACGGCAACGCGTCGTCCCTGCTCCGCCGGTTCGCCAGCCTCGAAGCCGAGCGCGGCCAGTCGCTCTTTTTCAACGCCGAAAAATCCTGCTACGGGCCGCAGGCCTTCCCCGCGGCCAGCTGCAACTCTCACTGCCAATGGGCCGTGCGAAAAGCACGGTGCATCGCCGCATACCGGAACGCGTTGTACGCCAACGCATCCTCGTCGCTGAGTAAGTGGCGGTATCTAAATGCGGGGTGTTTCATCGGCCGGGTGCGAGCCGTGCGCGAGTTCTTCGGTAAGGTGGCGGACATCACCTACAAGCCGAAGACGCGCGAAGTCCGGAAGGGGATCTGGTGCGACCAGAGCATGATCACCAAGACGCTGCTGGCGACGCCGGAAGCTTTTTCCGGTCTCGTCGGCCTCGACGTGGACAACCGCATTTACCTGTCGACGTACCACTTGCACGCGGACGTCGACTTCTGCCCGCCGGCTGACCCGGGGTCTTTGCACACGTGCCACAACGCCCGGCACCCGGACGAGGAACCGCTGCTCTTCCACCTGAACGGGAAATCCGCCTCGGCTCTTACAAGCGAACACCACCGGCGGCTGCGTTGGTCAACCTTGGAACCCAGCGACCGGTCTGGCAGGCACTACATCCAGGGCAAGCCGAGGACGCTGGCTTCTCTCTGCTACGGATCGGGGAAGACGTGACGTCAGCTTGCGCTGATTACGTCCCTGCCATCTGTACAAACCGCCCGTCGTTGCTGCCGATTGGCTGTGGGATACCCAGCAATGTTTCTCAGCTGCTAGAGGAAGCAAAGGTCGTAGCCAGGTTGCTGTAGGTGCACGGCAGGACCTGCCACGCTTTCCCCTGCTGCCTCCACGCAGCACGAAACGCATTGACTGCACGGTGGGGTCAGCCTCAGAAGCTGGAGGTAGAAAGAGGGTGTGCCCGAGTCACATCCGAAGAGGCGGAACAACCAAGACGCGTGCACATCGAAGAGCAGGCGCGACACCCGCCTTTTTACTACACGCAAGCTTCGATGCCAGACAACGCTTACGATTCGAAGCCAAAACTCCCGTGCAGGGTGAGGACCCCGCGGAATCACTCTCACTGTTTTCCTCCGGCACCACAATGAAAACAATCTGGTCACCAGAGTGGTAAACCAGGGTGCTCTCGTCGTCAATACATGACCAAGCTTCAACGCCAGAAACCGCCTACGATTTGGCCCTTCCCGAAACTCCTGCAGCGGTGGATACCCAGGGAACTATTGCAGTGCCCACTGAGTGAGTTGGTGTACAGAGGAGGTGCGGAAGTGCACGTACGAACAGCACAGCGTAGTGGGTTGTTTGTCCTCGCCAACCGTTGGAAAATTGTTTTCCCTGCGTGCTACGTGAGCAACGATCCCACAGCAAGTTCCTGGTAAGCAACTCACTGTCAGTTATCCGGCACCACACTGAAGATAATCCGGTCAACAGAGTGGTACGCCAGGGCGCACTCGCCGTCAATGCACGACACCCAAGCTTCAACGCCAGACAACGCCTACGATTTGGCCACCTTCTTATCACCCAAAAGTCCTCATTTCGGGGTTTCGCATCACGTGAGGAAGTTGAGGACACGGCCCGATAGACACCTCACGACACCTTCTCGAGCGGTTCTGCTCCCGTGCCATACTAACCATACTCGTTTAATAAATGCCGAGGACACACATTCTACCCCCCCAGCGGCCACCTCCCAGCCCTAGCTCCATCTGGTTGGCCGATTTTGTGTGGCGGAGCGGACACAAACAAAGAAAGTCAGCAACATTTTAGTTGACGGGCACTCCTTTTTTTTGCACCGTTTTTCATTACCTTTTTTCTTGTTGGCGCGGTTAGGAATCTTACGGGTTGCACATTGTATTGTGAAGGCCAAGAAGGCGTAGCCACAGTGTCTTGGTGGTTAATTAGCATTCCAAACCTGAAAGTGAAACAGGGCAACGACTGGTGGGAACGATCGATCGGCACGCACAAGCAAAAAACAGCGAACAGAAAAGGAAAAGAGAACGGATTGACAGCAGAAGCACCACCCAACGGGAGGATACCAAAAAACGTCGAAAGACACCAGACTGCACATCATCCCCGGTTGATTGTCGGCAACACAATCGAATAAAGGCCTGCAACGCACGAGAGAAGCCCTGGCGCAGGGTTTCATCGACAACAACGACTTCGCGAGGGGAGCCGTGCACGTACGAACGAAGCAGCGGTGTGAGTGCAAAACGAAAAGAAAACCACCAACAACCAGCCAGCAACAACAGCAGTAGCAGCACACAAAACACAGGTAGGGGGACAAGTATCGGGGAAAGAGCGAAAGCCCCTTCCTTCACAACCCGCCTCCCGGAACCGCATACCGTCGGCAGCTGCGTTGGGTGTGAAGGGCAGCGCGAAGAAGATGCGAGAGCACAATGGAACCGGCCACCAGCCGAACAAAAAGCAGGTTCGCGCCCGGCGGCGGGAGACGGACGAGCAGAAGCTGGCACAGCTCCAACGGCGCGTGGACGAGCTCCCCGACGAGCTATCGAAAGTCGACCAGTTCGTGGACCTGCCTTTGTCCGACGAAACGATCCGCGGGCTGAAGCAACGCGGCTTCGGCGAGCCGACCGAGGTGCAGCAAAAAACGATCCCGGCTGCTTTAAAGGGCCGAGACGTGCTCGGGGCGGCCAAGACGGGCAGTGGCAAGACGCTTTCGTTCGTCGTGCCGGCGATCGAGCTGTTGTACCGCAAGCGGTGGACGATGTCGGACGGGCTCGGAGTCGCGATCATCTCGCCGACCCGGGAGCTCGCGCAGCAGATCTTCGAGGTCGTCAAAATCGTGGGCAAGTTCCACAAAATCAGCGGTGGCATCATCACCGGCGGCAGCAACATGGACGAAGAAGCAGGTTTGCTCCTCCCACCTTCTTCTCATGATTCGCACTTCCTGCAAAGAGACTGTGTTCACTTTCGGGGGCCAGAAGCGGAACACCATGAGTGATTTACAAAAGAGAGGCACCCGCATTAATATCTCCAAGTGCACCGCAACCTTCAGCTACCGGTGGCGCGAGCTACTTGGACGCATACATGTCAGTTTATAGTTTTGTCCTGCTTAAGGATAACTCTCAAACGTAAGTTTTGGTGGTGGGAGGCTGGATATGACACGCGTGAACGTGCAACATCATGATTCATTGTGATGATTGAACTCAAGCTCAGCACAAGGTTCGGTTCAAAGTTGTCTCGTCAACCATTCCCCGCAAGGTTTCTTTGGATACTCTTCAAAAAGAAGCACACACACCACAGGCATTACATCGCTCATGTTGATCGTGGCCACGCCGGGCCGCTTCCAGCACCACTTGGACCAAACCGAAGGGTTCGACGTCTCGAACCTGCAGCTGCTGGTCTTCGATGAGGCGGACCGTCTTCTTGACATGGGCTTCCGACCCACCATCAATTTGATCCTCGAAGTCCTGCCTACCGAGCGCCAGACGCTCCTCTTCTCAGCCACGCAAACAAAGGACCTCGAGGCTCTTGCCCGCATGTCGGTGAAGGATCCGTACTACGTCTCTGTGCACGCCGGTTCGCGGTTAGTGACGCCGAAAAAGCTCTGCCAGAACTTTACGGTGGTCCCGATCAAGGACAAGCTGAGCGTGCTGTACAGCTTCCTCCGCCGGCACACGAGGGAAAAAGTTATGGTCTTCTTCGCAACCTGCAACCAGGTCAAGTTCGCGTTCGTGGCGCTCACGAGGCTGCTGAAGAAGGACGGCGTCTGCGGCATGTGCCTCACGGGCAAAATGCGGCCGGGACAGCGGAAAGAGGTGTGCCTTCTAGACTGTTTCTTGTAGTAAGCGGTCGTTTTTTTGAAGTCTCTGTTTGACTTGTGAGGCGGGGGGAACAGGGGGGTTTTCCTTTTGTGCCTTCTGTTCGCAACCGTGCCGAAAGACTGACCGCGTTTTGCCAAACATGAGATGTCGGAGGAAATGAGAAGCTCGTCGCCGCAAACCGTGGCGTTTGCACTTGCGTCCTGAATCCAGCTTTACGTAACAACGATGAGGCACTGCGTTCAACGAAACTCTTCCCATCATCATCATCATCATCATCATCATCATCATCATCATCATCATCATCATCATCATCATCATCATCATCATCATCATCATCATCATCATCATCATCATCATCATCATCATCATCATCATCATCATCATCATCATCATCATCATCATCATCATCATCATCATCATCATCATCATCATCATCATCATCATCATCATCATCATCATCATCATCATCATCATCATCATCATCATCATCATCATCATCATCATCATCATCATCATCATCATCATCATCATCATCATCATCATCATCATCATCATCATCATCATCATCATCATCATCATCATCATCATCATCATCATCATCATCATCATCATCATCATCATCATCATCATCATCATCATCATCATCATCATCATCATCATCATCATCATCATCATCATCATCATCATCATCATCATCATCATCATCATCATCATCATCATCATCATCATCATCATCATCATCATCATCATCATCATCATCATCATCATCATCATCATCATCATCATCATCATCATCATCATCATCATCATCATCATCATCATCATCATCATCATCATCATCATCATCATCATCATCATCATCATCATCATCATCATCATCATCATCATCATCATCACCACCATCACCATCATCAATTTTGTATCAGCCGCGGTTGTGCGAGTGACGAGCTCTCATTTTGTTTTGCATGAACGATTTTCCTGAACAAACGACTGTCGCAAAACACCAAACCGATCGAACGGTAACAATGAGAAATAAGTCGATTCGTCGGCAACAGCCAACAACGACACCCACACGGCACGTGCACTGCTGCTACCACGAATAAGGATTTATGCATACCAATCCACCCCAAACTTCCCCCATTCCCGATATTTTTGCCTGGGCCAGGTGGCCAACGCACGATCCCAAAGAAACGCCTCCCCCCTTTTTCCAGGTGTGCGAAGCGTTCCTCCACAAGACGGCGGCGTGCATGTTCTCGACCGACATCGCGGCGCGGGGCCTCGACTTCCCGGCCGTCAAGTGGGTGATCCAGTTCGACCTCCCCGACGACGCCCCGACGTACATCCACCGCGTGGGCCGGACGGCGCGGGCAGGCGCGAACGGCGCGTCGCTGCTGATCCTCACGCCGGAGGAAGAGGTCTTCTTGAAGCGCCTGGCGGCCGCGAAGATCAACGCTCGCCACATCGAGGTGAACCCGCGGCACCTCACCAACGCCTCGCCCCTGGTGCAGGCTCTGCTCGTCCAAGACCCGGACCTGAAGGCGAACGCACAGAAGGCGGTGGTCTCGTACCTCCGCTCCATCTACTTCCAAAGCGACGCCGAAGTTTTTTCGGTCGACAGAATCAACGCTTTGGAGCTCGCACAGTCCTACGGACTGCAGAAGGCGCCGCAGCTGAAGTTCGTCGGCGTCGGGACTAAGCAGGACAAGAACATGTCGTGGGAGCTGAAGAACCTGGCGAGAGAGAAGCAGGCTGCCGACAAGCGCACAAAGAAGGAAAAAAAGTGGACGTCCCACCACGCGACGACGATCCAAGAGCACCGCGACAAGCTAGTCGACCAGTCGGACTCAGACGACGACTTTTTGTTCCGCAAAATCGACCTCAGCGGCGAGCCGGCACCGGAAGAAGCGGGCGGCAGCACCGACATCAAAATGTCGAAGCGCGGCTTGAAGAAGCTTAACCGGACCCTCGTCGCGCCGGACGCGATGCGCGGCACGCACAAGATCTACGACGACGAGGACGGCACGGCGACCGAGCTTACGCCCTTCGAGCGGGCCCTGCAGGATCTGAAGCTCCGGCAGGAAAAAGACGGGACTACCATGATCAACCTCCACCCGGACCTCAGCGACAGCAAGTTGAAGGAGTCCGAAGCGCTGTTCAAAGAGACGCAGTCGTCGCGCATGAAGACCCAGGACGCTGTGGACAAGGTCCAGCACGCGGAGCGCATCCGCGCACTGCACAAGCTGCGGAAGGAGAGGCTGAAGGGGAAAAAGAAGCCGAAGTATGCTTGGGTCCTTCTTCTTGGGTTTCTTGGATGGATTGTGACGAACACACCGAATCACTGCCTGATCTTTCTACTTTCGATTTTGCATCACGCGACGGTGAAGACGAAGCAGCAGACGGAGCCAGTATACGCAGTAGGAGGAGGATGTATTGGTTTCTTAGCTCAGCATTCCTTGGTTTGCATTACTGGCACAGGTGTCCCAGCGAGTCTTGGCAAGCGCTGCTTCAACAAGGCACGGTTCCAGGCTACCGCGGGGAGCTTACCTTTCGTGTTTTTTTGAGAAAAAACTACTCTTTTTAATACTCTTCCGCACGCGCAATGTCTCACCTCTGCTTGCTCCCGTAGTTGTTGCCATCGTTGTTTCCATGGTTGTCCGTACCAAAGTCTGATCCCCACAGGACGTCCGGTGCCGAGCTCGCGGCTGATGGCGACGACAGTGACGACGAAGGCTACAAGATTCCGGATTCGGATTCGGAAGTAACGTTTGTTCCTGATGACAGGTCCGTCGACTCGTACGGCAACGTAGATTCTTCGGTCAGCGACGATGACGACGACTCTGAAGAAGAAGCCCCGAAACCACCAGCGAAGAGAAAACGCCTCAACAATGCGGTATGTTGCTTTGCGAACGAAGCCAAGGACGAGCGATTGCCCTTGACCTTGTAGCTTCGTAGTGTCTTTCTCGTAGTACTCCGCTTTCGCAGGATGGATTGGCGTCACGGCGGCACATGCTGCCAATCCTTCCGCCGTGAAAATGCCTCGCGGTGTTACTGCCGGGCAATTTGCGTGCCTGCTACCATCCTTGGATGGGATAGCCGTTTCTCAGACTCTTTGATATTGTCCACACCACATATGCTCCTTGCTCTCTCGGCCTTGTTGGGGGGCACATTCCCGTTCGCAGCGCATACAAGAACTTGCAGCTGGAAAACAACCCCATACAGGCAGCCGAAGCAGCCATTCTGAAGGCTTTCGGTACATGATCCCTTCTGCAGGTCTGTCGATGCGATACACGGCTAGCTGTAGAACGCATGTGTGCAAAAGCCCGAACAACGGCCGTTCGACGTGACAACACTGTTGTGGATCTCGGATGCCAAACCACCAAGTTCAGGGACAGCCGGGTACCTCACGTCTTCGTGCTCCTGCAAGTAGTCTTTGCTCGCAACCGCGCACTGGAGTTTCAGCTTGAGATGCAGCTTTACGAGTAAGAAAACCGCGAGCGACGCCCCCCTGCGAGGGATGTGAGTTGCGGAGATTGTTTTGGAAGGGCATTGTCCTGTGCGGCAATCGCTCAGTGTCAGACACACCTCCGAAAACTGACGTCAGCATGCACGATACGGTGCAACGTTTCGCATTGCTCGGAGTTTTCAATCTTTCACTCGAAATAAGTAGTCTACACGGTGGGTCCAGCCTCAAGCTGGAGTTAAAGCTGAAGTTATTGCTGGAGTTAAAGCTAGAGTTAAAAAGCGGTTGTCATACCCGGTTGCGGGTGTGGACTTACACGCGCTTTGGTTGTAGCACACCCGCTTTTCGGGTATGACTCGGGCACATCCTCTTCATCTCCAGCTTTTGAGGCCGGACCTCACCGTGTGCAGCAAGTGAAAACGGGAGAGGACGGCATTTAGGGGTGACACTGTCTTGTTCTCTCTCGTGCGCGCTCTCTCTTTCTCTCCGTTTCTTGAGCTTCATCAATTTGTCTTCCGCACAAAAAAACATCTAGCCGTAGCTTTTTGTTGGTCACGCCTAGCCCCAGACACCGCTTGTTTTTCATCACGCCTCACATCATGCCTGCGAGGCGACCGCCGCGAGGAAGTATTCAGAGCGCCAAGCAAAGAAGTGAGGGGCAAAGGAAAACGACCCTTGCAATTGTTCAGTATCCCCTTCTTTTTGCACTGAGAGCTCGCGGAGGGCAGCGCAAAGACGTTGTGATGGTCTGCGGCGGTCAGGGTCGAGACGCGCGAGAGGTCACACAGAAATGCGTAGACACCCTGCATTACACTTCGTTCGCCTTCGTTCGTAGACGACGCCGTTCCCGGGTGTGTATCACTCAAAGCTGTTGACCAAGACGGCGATGAAGATCGTGCAACTCGAGTTGGGGGGCGCTCAACAGTGTCCGGTGCCACACGGCCAAAACGGGTCTCGCCTGTTGACTGCCAGTTTCTGGACAGGCGTCCTTCTCACCTTTGCCTCGAGCAGGCCATGTCTGCACGATCCGACCCGACAACTCGCCAGCATTGCGCAGCATGACTGCTGGGCCGGCCACACGCACCAGGATTTCGTCAGACCAAGCTCATTGCACAGAACCACATCCTCGGGTGGAATAATGCGGGAGGACTTAGACATCCAGCTTACCCGCATCCCGATCTGGCGGCTCCGTCGGCCAGCCCCCGGGACCACGGCGCGGCGGGGCACGTGCAAAGCCTGGTCGAACAGCTTCGCGGCGCGGCGGCGGGGGTGCTCGACGGAGCTGGAGACGAAGGAGAGGCTCCTCGGAAAAACCGGCCGCCGCGCCCGCAAACAGGTCGAGGAAACCGGCGAGCTCGACGACGAGATCCTCCGCTTACCTCGCGCCAAGCTGACCTCCGCTTTATCCGCCGCCCCCCCCCCCCCCCCCCCCCGAATAATGTCTTCCCAGGGCAGAAAGCGTGTCGATGCGGCTCAGAAACGCACACCGGCGAGTGTAAACGGTTTCGAGACGCTCCGGGTGCTCGCAGTGGGCAACGGGGGAGCTCATGCCCGTTTTAAAGTTTGAGAACAGGGCGAGGAAGCAATTTCCCCAATGCCTCCATTTGTTCGCTTTACCTGGCGTAACTCCTGTTTTGGTTCTAGCTATCTTGAGGGAAACTTCGGAGCGAACCAGCTACTAGATGGTTCTACGGGTCTTTCGCCCCAACTTAGAGATTCGGGGGTTTATGGTCTCTCCGGGTGACCTTTTGTCGTAAATGTAAAGGTATCGTGTATTAGTGGGCGTATCGTATCTGCGGCACTGGCACTACGTGTACCAGTGGGGCGGTGGGGTGGAGGGGCGGTGTCAGAAGATGACGGAAGCATTGACGACGCTGGCCCCGGCGCCGCCGAGTACTCGCCCGCCGGCGGTGCGGGCGCGGCTCGAGCTGCTGGAAGACGTGGCCGAGCAGCACCTGAGCAACGGGAACGACATCGACTACGTCAAGGCGAGGGAGACGTCGCTCTACTTCTTCAAGGAGAGCTCGCCGCCTTCTCGGGATGTCCTCTTCGAGGTGGCCCGGCGGGCGGAAAGCCTCGTGGCCGCCAGCAACGCCCTCGCCGTGAAACGGACGAAGGAGGAGCAATACGCAACCGCCCTCAGCCTCCTCCAGACGGCCCTCGGTCTCACGGCGCCTGGCTGCGGCCTCCTGTCTTCCGACGCTTCGGCCCGCCTGCAGGCGCTGACGTACAACAACCTCGGGTGTCTCGAGCGCAAGCGGAACAACCTCTCGCGCGCGATTACACACCTGACGCAGGCCATGCGGCTCGAGGAAGCCGCTTTTGGCTGCATTTCGCCTGCCACCGGCCTCAATCTGTCCGCGCTTCTGACGAAGCAAGGTCTGCGTGTTTGCCTCCTTCGGGGCCGGTTCCTACTGTCTCTATCCTGCGGGGTCAACCGGGAGAAACCCGGATGCGGAAACAGACCATCCAATTGGCATGCCCCGATCCGAGTTCTTAACAGGAGTTCGTGTTTTGAGGTGGGGCCTGCCAGCAAACATCTGTAGTGAGAACGCGCGCTGTAATATTACACGAGGACGACGAACGTGGTGAACTACAACGGCATTTGCCATTGCCGAGCGCGATGCGGATGGCGCACCCACCTTTGCGTGCCCATTGTGGTGTTCAGAAAGGAGCGGGAATCCAAAAAAGACTCGCGCACAAGATCGTGGCGCGTGCGACAGGTGCAGAACAGCTCCCACGTGCACGAAGCGGTGCGAGCGGACGGCGAGAGAGCGCGTTTCCGGATTTGCGTCATTCAATGTTCAGCGCTTGTTGGAATTCGTTTCACGTTACTCCTCCTCTCCCCTCCAAACGAACAAACTAAGATTTTCCGCCGGACGGTGAGTGGGCTCTGAGTTCAACCCCTTGCGGAGAGGTTGTCCAGCGCAGAAAGCGGACTGTGGGTCAAATTCACGAGTTTTACGACTCCAAAATGCGAAGCCTGATGTTCCTTGCAAAGGTTCCGTAGCACATCTCTTCACAGCAGCAAACCTTGATTCTTTTTGACGTGTTTCGCTCTGGAGGCTCAGTGTCCGAACTTCGGCTCGGGTTCTGGAGTATTCTGTGTCCCGTCCCCCTCCGGAAAGGGTTAACTAATCGCTCAGATACGGTGTAGGGAGACCCCGTGCTTAATAAGGGACTGCCACCAGCCCGGAGCCCGGAAGCTCCCCAAGTTTTGAACTTTGAAGGGCTCAACATGGAACAAACTTAACCCGACAACAGGCGACACGGCCACTGCACTCGCCGTCGCCAACAAAGCCGTGAAAGCTGTCGTCGCGAAGCAAAAGCGAGAAATGGCGCCCGGCCGCGCGCCGTCCGAAGAGCACACCATCGTTCTCGTCTCCGCGCTGCACAACCTGGCCGTGGCCAGAGAGTATTCCGACGACGTTGCCCAAGTTAAGAAGGCCTACGCCGCCTTCACGCAGGCCGCAGCGATCAGCGAGAAGGAGCTAGGCCCCGAGCACCCCACCACGCGGTATGTTTCCATCACGAATCAGCAGGGCTCGGTATCCGGGTTTCTCCTGAAACAACCCCACTCTTTCGAATCGAATGAAGCGAATCAGGAGATGACCGTAGGAACCGGCCATAAGACTCAACCCCTCGGAACAACAAGGCTCCCGTATGTTACGCCCGCCGGGGGCGTCGGATCCATCCTGCGGTTGAAGATCGCACAGGATTTCCCCCCACCCCAGGGCAGTGATGCTAGGATACGGATACGTATCCGGATCCTATTCCTTCCGAAAATACAAGGATACATGTTGGATACGTGAGTGTACAGACAGAAGGGAAGTGAGTGGGAAGAGAGAATACGTGCAGCAGGAGGTCATTAAAATACACTTAAGCCCAGATGCAACCGAAACGGCAGCGCAGATGTTCGCCGCCAAGCCGGCGGCGAAGCCAGCCGGAAAGCCAGCCCCAAGCCAGCAGTTAAGCGCAAGGCAGAAGATCCGATATGGGAGGCCACCGTGGTCACGGACGGCGGGAAACAGAAACTTGTTCAGTGCAAATTTTGTGAAATCCAGTCTTCTGCTTCGCGTATTCGTGTGCTCATTTTCTTGTACAAGAGGTCCGCATGCCGCGAAACAGAGCTGTTTGAAGTGGGGTGCTGGTCACGAGTCAATGAGACAAAGGTTGAGCAGTTAAGTGGCAGTCATAGTTCGAACTTGGTATGCAGCAAGGCCTTGTAGTAAGGCTTACCCGACAGTATTGCGGGCACGTATCCATCTAGGATACGTATCCGGATACGTATCCTGATTCTCGAAAAACCACGTATCCTCACGTATCCTAGCATCACTGCCCCAGGGGGGCGCTGATGATGGTCCGCCTTCTGTGTCCGTGGCTTAAAGGACCGAAACACGGCGCAGACGGGACCAGTGCGGTGTTGAGCACATATCCATTGCAAGCACGTTCTTGCAAACACCCCAGGGGGGGGCCAGTCCCTCAAGGGCTCGTTCCCTACTTTGAGAGCTCTACACTCCTTTTTCATTTTTGCCTTTCTATGGTTTACTGTGGGAATGGGAGCGAAGCATGGCAGGATGAGCACCTTCCCGAAGCAACACCAGAAGAGGCGGGGTTGCAAGGAGATAGTCACTCCGGTGTTACTAAGAGACCAAACCCAGCAGGATCAAAGAATGTCAGTCTCACCTTCCTCATCGTTTTTATGCAACATCTTCTTCGAAGAAGACCTGATGTATGCTAGCAAGACCTGATGTATGCTAGCAAGACCTGATGCATGAGAGGCAGTGTTCTGTCTAAGCATTACAAGACATAAGATTATCACCCTGTGAAAGACTCTGATTCACTCACAGCTCGATCCACGCTTCGCTGACCCGGTACCGGTCGGAAACGGCACCCAGCCGGGGGATTGTGCTCGCCACGGGAAGCAGCGTGCCGGCCATGCCTTCGATCACGTCGTCGCCCGGCCTCTGCTCGCTGTCGTCGGCCGACTGCGCGATGCCAGCGGTGGGCCCGTCGTCGCAGTTCTACAGCACGTCGCCAGCTGTTCAGCTGAGCCACACGGCGGGCCCCACGAAGCCGCCCGTTAGCCGCTCCCGCGCTAAGCGCAACAAGCCCCCGAGCTCGCGCAACCGCCGCGCGCAGGCGGACTGGAGCACGTCCAGCGGCAGCAGCAAGGACATGGATTCCGCCAGCGGGGCGTTCTCCAACACGTTCCCGGCGTACACGAGGCCGGCGCTGGGCACCCCGTCGGACAACTCGATGCCTCTGCACGTCCACCAGCAACGGCCCACCGAGCCGCGGCAGCCGCGCGTTCCCGACGGGAGGAGGCAGCCGTCGGCCGGCAGCTCTTCCGCCAAAAACCAGGCGTGGCTCAGCCTGTCGCAGAACGGGCTCGAGCGCCCCACCTACACGACGCCGCAGCCGCCGGACGGCGCGCCTGCTTTCGGTATTTTCTTTCTAGCAACATGCCAGTGCGTGAGGAAACTGAACCTCCCGAGTAGGATCTTTTGCTCATGATCATTTGCCAATTTGCCACCTGAAACCGCGTCCAGGATTTACAACATGCCACGCCGTGGACATCTCACCGGAAAGGGGAAAGTTGACAACGTTGGAACCTGCCACGTAAACATAGATACAAGACAGGTCCTTCGCACACACACATTTTTCTTAGAGCGGTCGAAGCAGTATCATCTACCGCAACCGTCCCCATTGTTGTGTTGTTTGGGAACCGACATGGGTTCTGAGCCAGCTTCCGCATTCAGCACGGGGACACAGCAAGTCGTGGCAGCCGCTGCTCAATGAGTGCACGTGTCCGAAGAGAAGGCTCACGTCCTCCAGCAGTATTCTTAACACGGTCCGACGTCAGGCATCTTGATGCCATAAATTGGGTAAAGGATCAAATAAAAAGGACACACCGCGCATTAAATTATATTTGTCCTACGTTGAAGCTAAGTTGTAGCTCGTCGTGTCGCATGCACTGAAATAAGGAGAAATCACCCGCAGGAGGAAGCTCAAAGCACGCCGAAAGGATGCAAGCCAGACAGCTGAAGGACGCCGCCCGACGCCAGAAAGAAGAGCGCCAGCGAATGCTGGCGAAGCGCATCTACGAGCGAGAGGTGAAGATGAAGGTGAAGCGGGAGCAGGAAGCAGAGCGGGAGCAGCGGGAGGGCATGGCCAAGCTAATGTACGAGCGAATGTGCTACGGGCTCCGTGCAGAGGAGATGAAGCGGTACCGCGCCGCGGCGAAGAAGGTGCAGAAGGTCTGGCGCGGCTACTGCGTCCGGAAGGTGTGCTTTGTACAATCACGGGGGGGGAAAGGTTCTTGGTTGGGGGGCAGTGAACCTGCCCGCCGACTTTTCTACACTGCTCGTGGGCTACTTTTCTACAAGCCGAGCGTCGCGCCTAAAGGGCTCTCCACAAGTTCTGTTCCTAGTAGTAGCCTCTTGCAGTGTCTCAACGTCATCTGGCAAGGGGAAAAGCCATCTTCTTGCATCGAGAAGTTGGTTTCTTGCACTCGAGTCTTCCGGTTGCCACTCGGGGCCCGGGCTATCGGTGCAGATAGGACACAGTGTTGAGAATGTACCACCATTCGAAGCATGAGAGGCAGTGTTTCAGTCTAGACAGTGAGATAAAATTTTCCTCCCCTCCGCACGCGGAATACTACACAACTCGCGCAGGAAATCCTCCGCCGTGAGTTCGCAGCCGTCACGATCCAGTCTGTGGTGCGAAGCCACCAGTCGCGCACGCACCAACGGAACAAGCGAGAAAGGATGGCCCTCGACGAAGCCGAGGCGGCGGCCCTGGCGGCCCGGCACAAGGCGGCGCGCGTGATCCAGACCAGGTCCCGCTACCTGCACGCCGCCCGCAACCTGGAGCGCATCAAGACGGCGAAGCACCTCCGGCGCTTCTACAGCGCCCGCGCCATCCAGCGCGAGTTCCGGCGGTACCGAGCCAGCGTCCGCGCAGCGAACGAGCGGAAGCTCGAAAAACAACGGCTCGCGCTCGTCATCCAGCAGCGGGTCGCGCAAGCCGCCGCGAAGCGAATCCAGCGTTGGTACCGCAACCGCGGCCCCGCCACCGACGAGGAGGCAGACGACTCCGCGATCATCCACGCCAGCGCGGCGCTGCTGCTGCAAAGGGTCGGGAGGGGACACCTCGCCCGGGAGCTTTCGGCGGACGCGGCTGAGAACCAGCTGCGGCAGGAGGGTTCGAGTGAGGGGAGGGAGAGCGAGAAGGGGGGAGCGGCCGACGAGGAGGAGACGCGGCGCGCGGTGATGACGCTGCAGCGGGCCTTCCGCGTCGAGCTCAGTGGTCGGCAGCGGAAGACGAAGGACATCCTCCGGCAGCAGCGGCGGCACCGCCAGCTCCTCCAACGGTCGGCCCGCGCGATCCAGCGGTTCTACCGGAGCCACGTCGCCCTCGCGAAGGCGCGACACCTCGCCGCCGACAAAGCGATCCAGCACTCCGCGGCCGCTGTCATCCAGCGCAACATCCGCGGATACCGCTCACGGCAGCTCGCACAGTCGAGACGAGCCATCCGACCCCACGAACCAGCTGCCCGGACCATTCAAAACGCGTTCCGCGAGTGCCTCATCCGGAAGAAGGAGAAGGAAACCGAGGCGTATCACGCCCGGCTCAAAGCCGAGCGCCGGGCCTGCGAAAAGCGGACGGAGGCGGCCATGCGGATCCAAGCGTGGGCCCGCGGGAATGCGGGCCGGCGGCTCGCGGCCGGGGAACGAGCCGCCGCGGCGAGGAGGAGCGCGGCGGCCGAGACGGCGCAACGCGCGTGGCGCTGCCGCGCGGCCCGCAAAGAGCGGGCGGGCCTCGAGCGGCTGGCCGTGCGCGTCCTGCGTGAGGAGGCGCGCGCGAAGCTGCGCCGCCGGGCGGCGTGCACCGTGCAGCGCGGCACCCGCTGCTTTTTCGCGAGGCGGGCGCTGGCGGGCAGGAGGCTCGAGAACCTCGCGGCAATCTTTCTCCAGCGCGCCTTCAAGGTAACGCTTTTGCTTCGATTCTGTTGCATTTTCTTGTATGTATGCTCTCGTATACGACAATGGTCACCGGAGACTATAAAGCCCCGGAGACCTTACACTCTAAAATCATGTGCATAAGGCGGCGTGGAGAGGCTGGCCAACCTCCTCATCACTGTAGGACACAACTGCAGGACTCTTTCGCAACCGTATGAGAGTAGAAAATAAAAGGCAACGCAAGTCACCTGCCCCCTGCGCCTGCTGTCTCCGGCTTTGGCAAGTTCTTCGACAAGTTACTACTGCTACACCACTACTGTATAAGCACCTGCTTGGCTGCCAGTTGCGAATCTCAAAGCGGACGGAGGCGGCCATGCGGATCCAAGCGTGGGCCCGCGGGAATGCGGGCCGGCGGCTCGCGGCCAGGGAAAGAGCCGCCGCGGCGAGGAGGAGCGCGGCGGCCGAGACGGCACAACGCGCGTGGCGCTGCCGCGCGGCCCGCAAAGAGCGGGCGGGCCTCGAGCGGCTGGCCGTGCGCGTCCTGCGGGAGGAGGCGCGCGCGAAGCTGCGCCTCGCGAGGCGGGCGCTGGCGGGAGAACCTCGCGGCTATCTTTCTCCAGCGCGCCTTCAAGGTAACGCTTTTGCTTCGATTCTGTTGCATTGGAAGTCTAGATACGATACGCACACAAACCTTTACGACAATGGCTATAAAGCCCCGGATACCTAAGCGACCTTACACTCTAACAACCATGTGCATAAGGCGGCGTGGGGGCTGGTCAACCTCCTCATCACTGTACGCAACCGTATGAGAGGAGAAAATAAAAGGCAACGCGAGTGACCTGCCCCCTGCGCCTGCTGTCTCCGGCTTTGGCAGGTCGACAAGTTACTACTGCTACACCACTACTGTATAAGCTCCTCAGTTGCGAATCTCAAAAGCGGACGGAGGCGGCCATGCGGATCCAAGCGTGGGTCCGCGGGAATGCGGGCAGGCGGCTCGCGGCCGGGGAAAGGGCCGCCGCCGCGAGGAGGAGCGCGGCGGCCGAGACGGCGCAGCGCGCGTGACGCTGCCGCGCGACCCGCAAAGAGCGGGCGGGCTTCGAGCGGCTGGCCGTGGGTCCGTGGACGTCGTCCGGCATCCCCGACGACTTCATCGTTGCGCTGACGAGCCACGCCCGGTCGCTGGGCCTCGACAGCACCGATTCGCTGCGGGGCGCCTTCTTCAGACCCTTCGATGATGACACGACTGCGTGCAGGAATGGATCCGGTGCTGATGACATTGTGGGAGCAAATATGGAAGCAGCAAGACGCCTGCGCGTCTTGCAGGAGGAGGCGCGCGCGAAGCTGCGCCGCCGGGCGGCGTGCACCGTGCAGCGCGGCACCCGCTGCTTCCTGCGATAACCTCGCTGCAATCTTTCTCCAGCGCGCCTTCAAGGGAACTCTTTTGCTTCGATTCGGTTGCGTTTTCTTCTAAAAATAGATACGACCAGCGCGCCTTGAAGGTAAACTTCGATTCTTTTGCATTTTCACCAGAAAGAGTACCAACGCTACTGTTTGTACAACGTCGAACTCTTCTGTCATCTTGCAATATGCGATTTCTCGCTCTCACTCGATTTCTTAAACTCTTCGTCGAATCATCGAATCGTAGAGCGACATCGGGCTGCTGGCGACTCGGTACTTTCGTCCCTTGCCGAAAAGCGACAAAAGAGCCTCGTCTGTCCTGACACAAGACCGCACACAGCAACCGCTGGTGTCTCTTCACGAACACGGATTCGCGAGACATGCCCTGAGCCGGCGGTCCTCGATAATCTCGTGGTGAGCAACAGACCGCTGGCAACACTTCTGTGCAAGCTCGGAGGTCAGCTGTGAGACGCACCGACCGAAAAACACCGAGTACAAGCAGCACAGGAAGACTCGGCACCTGGACGGACACGGAGCTGGCAACGGACCTCGGTGTTGGTGAGTCAACTTGAGGTGTCGGCGGGGAGGTGCTGCCTTCTTTTCGGTCAGGTTCCTTATGCGCTGGCCGAGAAGTCGTTCGAGAGTCTTCACGTTGTCTGTTGCGCTCTTGCCCTGCATGAAGGTTCTCAGCCAGGAGTAGAGGCGTAGGGCGCGGTTCCGATGGCAAGTGGACATGACACACGTCCCCAACTGGTCAGGGGGAAGCCTGATGAGATGGTCCAGTTGTTTCCGCGACCCCGAACAGAAGCCTAGTGAAGTGTCGACTTCGAGCTCGCCATCCCGCATGCGGTGCCAGTTGTTGCCATCGCTGCGCCGTTTAAGGAGACGCTGTGGCGGGCACTGCCGTTTCTTCTTTTTGCGCGGCGTCGATTCGTCATGTTCGGGGGAGTGTTGGGCCATTTTATTCAGAAGTCCTCGTCGATCGGTAGCGCTACCCGCGGGAAGTCTGCTGACTGCGAGTAGAGTCACTCCGGGACGTTCTGGATCGGGCACGCGTACAGTTTCCGGCCTCGTTTGCGAAGCGGTTGCGCTTGGAGTTACGGTTCTCCCAGTGCTTGTTGTTACGCGTCTCGGCCGTCTTGTGAGCGCGATGTTCGTTTTTGGTTTTGTTGTTGCTTTATTTTTTGTATAAGCTCCTGCTTTGTAGGAAATACTTGAGGAGGCTGCCAGCTGCAAAAGATCAAAGGAGGTAAATGTGCTGTCGCCCACACGAAACACAGGTAAACACAGGTGTCAAGGGGGGCCTTCACGAGGCGATACTGATGACTGCGCCTTAATTGAGCTTCGGTCCAGCCGCCAGATCATGCGACGCGAAACGAAGCGCTGACAGCTACGCCCGGGCCACAATGTGTGTCAAATTGACCTTCCCTTGCCGCGCCAGAGAAGCGAAGAAGCACAAGAGGCAGGGTTTGGCGGGTTTTACTGCAAACCGAGTGACGAAGGTGGCCACCTGGAACGCGCGTTCACTGCTGCTGTGCGCTCGGATCGGCGCCCAGGCGGCTACCTACAGTCACTCGTTTCGTAACGATTGCTCCGTTCTCTTCCTGACTTCTGGACGAGAACGACACATACCTACTACTACTACTACTACTACTACTACTACTACTACTACTACTACTACTACTACTACTACTACTACTACTACTACTACTACTACTACTACTACTACTACTACTACTACTACTACTACTACTACTACTACTACTACTACTACTACTACTACTACTACTACTACTACTACTACTACTACTACTACTACTACTACTACTACTACTACTACTACTACTACTACTACTACTACTACTACTACTACTACTACTACTACTACTACTACTACTACTACTACTTTAGTACACGGTAGGAACTGGAGCAAAGCGCATGGCAGGATGAGCACACCACCCGAGCCTACAACAGGAGACTTCGGGTGGGCTGAGGTGGGTCTTCTGAGACTGAATTCTTCTTCTTCTATGCCTAATGATCCCCGCGCGTCCGTTTTTGACAAGCAGTCCACATCGGGCTACCAGGGATGGACGCTGCCGAAGGAGTTCTCTCTGTCGTTCACAGAGTTAGTAGGAAAGCCGTTTCCGAGGCGGTACATTGTCCTCTCGGACTTGAGCGGGTGGATCATGCACTTCTTCGGCGGTCTACCGGAGGAGCAGCAACTGCTTTCCGCGAAGGCCGTGGTTCGGGATCTCCTGGACGTGGACGAAGGGAGTGACTTGGACGGGAAAGTGGAGGCGCTAGAATCGTGGAAGGTGGCAGCCCTGCTCGCCGATGCGTCGCTGGTTAACCCGCGCGTTCTGAAGCTTGCGATGAAAGCTAGTTCGAAGTGGAAAGCCGGCGCACCGGATCTCAGGCGCCCGGACGGGGACGACGATCAAGATGTACCCCGCCCACCTACGCCGCCGCGGACTCCTCCGATTTCTCCTAGGCGGGCTGCCGTCGACGATGGCGCAGCTCTGCGATTGGAGCTCGGGGCCCTTCGCCAGGCGGTGGCGGAGCTGCAGGGCGTAAAGAAGGGCGCACCTTCGGAGTCGACTCTTCGTTCGTTCGTGGCTGAGGCAAAGAACGTGTTGGACTGGAAGGGACAGATGGCCGTTGACCCGGAGACGCTAGTCCGGGACCTTGACGTGGCGTATGTTGCTGGGAGGCGGCATTTGCCAGGTGGGGACCTGCTCCACGACGTCTTTACCAGGCTCAAGTGCTGGTTGATTTCGGCGGCGACGACAGACGGCTGGGAAAGCTGCCCCGAACAGGTGAGGCTCGGCAACGACCTTCTCCTTGACCTCCGTGCACAGCGCGTCTACGTCGAGGAGGGGATAAGCCGAAAGTCCGTCATGCGTGGTCTCCAGCAATTGACGGATGATCCGTTCGACAAGGTCGTGGCCGGGATTCGAGGACAACGGGAAAAGACGGAGCGTCCGAGGCGGCAGTACAAGAAGTCGCAGGGAAACGGAAAGGCCGGAGGAAAACATTGACTGGCCGTCCTCCGGCCCCAAAAACCCTTGCCAGTTACAAAGTCTGTCCATCCGGGCAAAATCAAGCAAACTCACGTCCTCACGCCCCAGATCGTGGAGCCTCGCCAGACCCTTCACGCAAGGAGAGACCTCCCTCTTCCGAAACCGCCTGGTCGTGCAAGAGCTGTGCCTGCATTGGCGCCTTCTTCGACGTTGCTGAGCGGCTGTCCGACGTTGCTGAGACCCTCCAGCGTGTCCTCTCAGGCGCCAGGGTTGGCGAGCCGTCCGCAAACAGCTTTAGGCCGCGCCATCCACAGTCTGCTGACGGGTTGGACACCTGGGCGCACGATCCGTACGGGGGAGGCGCGAGTGACGGTGCCGCAGGCGGAAGCGCGCTTGACGGCACTCGCGCAGACGATCTGGGCCGAGACCACCCTCCAGGAGCGCCGTGGCTTGTGGCGTCGGCTCCAGGCCTGGACATCGGAGCGCGGCCTCCTGATCGATGCGAATGTCGCGTGTGTCTTTCTGGCGGCTACGGGCGTGAGGCCCCAAGGGCTACTCACGTATGCGAAGTCTCTGTCGGCGGTATTTGGGTCGATGGGCCTCGACAACAGTCCCCTGCGTGTGCTCTCTTCGGCACTGCGCAATACGGGCGCGGCAGTTCCCCTGTGCCAAGCTACCCCGGTAAAGAAGCAGACCCTCCTTTCGTGGGCGGAGGGCCAGCCGGCCACGATCAGGCTCGGGGTTTTTCTGTGTTGGAAGGCGGCAGCCCGTTGGGGGGAGGTAGCGTCGCTGTCGTCGCACCAGTTCCTGCTTGTTACGGCGGAGGAAGTCATCGTCGACTGGATGCAGACGCCAAAGGGCCGCCGCCGCAACCCCTTCAGAGCGTCGAGGTTCACTGTCGTGAAGGGGCACCTGACCGCCGAGATTGCGGCCCTCTATCAGGTCTGTGCGCCGTTCCGGCAGCTCTCGGCGATGACGGCAACGACCTTGGACGCTACCTGGGCCCGGACCCCGACGATGAACGGGTTCTCCGCCCACTCGATCAAGAGAGGGGCGATGACGCACCTCTTCGCGCTGATGGCACGCGGGGAACCGATCTCGCCGTACCTCGTCGATCGCCTGGGCAAGCACGAGGAGAAGGGCGGCCCGGGGACGCTATCCGACATGACGATTCGGTACGGCGGTGGCCTCGTCGACATGGCACGCGCCCTGGAGACGGGGAAGGTCACGATCTTTCTGTGACCAGCTTCTTGCGGTCGGATGTCTTCGAGAAGTCGGGCGGGCATTCGATCACCAGACGAGGCGGCTCGACACGGCTCCCTCGGACGAAGGAAGAGAAGGAGGCTCCCCTTCACGCAGCATCCATCGACTGTATGGACGTGGAGAAGTTGAAGAATCGGATGACACCGGCGGCGCGCAAGCGTTTTGACGATACGTGGCGCCTGACGTTTTCACCGGAAACCGGCGACCTTCTACCGTCAATGGGATCGCCTTCCCGACTCGATCCTAGACATGCGCGCGAGCTGTCCAAACACGGTATCGCCAGACGAGCGCCTGGTCCGGGCCCTCTGGTAAACGTGCCCTTCACCGTCATCGAGGAGAAGGACGGGGCGTTGCGCCAGCGATTCATTTTGTGGTCGTTCGATGGGAATCGTGTGGCCGACGCCCAGGGTTACGAAGCGCACGTGCCATTGGGGCATGTGTCCAAGTACCTTACCGCGGTACATGAGGAGTGTGGCACGACGCGGGACTTCAGAACGGGGTTCTACGCAGTGGCCATTCCTCCAGGCGCAACTCGGCTCTTCCGGTTCTGCGACGCGGAGGGCGCATGGTGGGAGTTGACACGTCTCCCCATGGGGCATTCGTGTGCCCCGGAGATAATGCACACTCTTGCCGCCGTTTCGGCCGGGCATCCGGACTACGTGATGCCCGAGTTTGCGGAGCGCTCTGTGGTTGTCGATGTGTGGGTCGACAACATCAGATACGCCGGAACAAAGAAGTCCGTCGTCGAAGCCACTCGACGTTTGGATCGGACCGCCTCCGACTGCGGCCTAACTTGGAAAGAGACGGATTCGCAAACTGCCTCACGGCAGTACGAGTTCATCGGAGTCCGGTGGGATCATGTGTCACACCAGGTGGCGCTGTGCCGCAAGCTCAAGCGGAAGCTGTTGGAAACGCGCTACGTGCTGGGTGCTGCGACCGTTCCGGCGCATGAGTTGGAAACCTTGGGAGGGCGCCTGCTGCACGCATCGGCCATCGCGGGGATTTTCCCCGGGTCCTTCTGGTTTTCGCTGAAGTTTCTCCGACGTGTCACCAACGCGTTGAATCGAGGAGCCAAGCTGCCGTCCGATTACGTGTCGATTTCCCCGTGCGTGCGGGCGTCTCTGCAAACCTGGATTGATTCGGTTTTGAAACCTCGCAGTCTTCCAACCGGAGCGGCGAGGCCGTCTATAACGGCCTTTGTAGATGCCAGTAAAAAAGGTTGGGGGGGCGTCCTCGTCGACTCTCGCACATCAGAGGTGACTATCCTTGGTGCGGCGTGGTCCCGCGAGGAGTCCCTCTTTCATATAAACGAGCTCGAGGCGCTGGCTTTCGAGCGTGTTCTTTTGTGCTTGCCCGATACTGTGTCTGGGGGTCGGGTTGACGTTGTCGTCGACAACACAACCGTCAAAGGAGTCGCGCGGAAAGGTGCGTGTCTGCGGAGTTCCGTGTTGAACAACGCGGTGGTTGCAGGTTTGAAGCGGGTGCAGTCCTTGAACTGCGCTATATCGGTTCGATGGGTGAGGAGTGCAGGAAATCCCGCTGATCTCCCATCCCGGGTTCCCTTGACGGCCTTCACTCCTCAGTCCGTGGCGGCGGTGACACAAGCGGTGAGGACGTTTTTCACTGGCGGAGTGGTGGATGGATTGTGATCTCGCCTGGTTGGCCCATTGACATGGTCAACAGGCACACTCTATCCCATTCGCTAGTTGCAAGTTATCAAGGTTCTGTCTGACTTCTCTTTCCTCCCCTTTCCGATGATGAATACTCCGGATGGCGTAGGTAGCCAAGCCCACCCTGAGTACAATGACCGAAGACCTAAGCCGAGACCGAGTGCGATGAGGCCAGAAGCTAGCTGCCAATTCCTTTAGTACACGGTAGGAACTGGAGCAAAGCGCATGGCAGGATGAGCACACCACCCGAGCCTACAACAGGAGACTTCGGGTGGGCTGAGGTGGGTCTTCTGAGACTGAATTCTTCTTCTTCCCGCCCTCCCTTGCCCCCATTGTGATCTCGCCTGGTTGGCCCATTGACATGGTCAACAGGCACACTCTATCCCATTCGCTAGTTGCAAGTTATCAAGGTTCTGTCTGACTTCTCTTTCCTCCCCTTTCCGATGATGAATACTCCGGATGGCGTAGGTAGCCAAGCCCACCCTGAGTACAATGACCGAAGACCTAAGCCGAGACCGAGTGCGATGAGGCCAGAAGCTAGCTGCCAACTACTACTACTACTACTACTACTACTACTACTACTACTACTACTACTACTACTACTACTACTACTACTACTACTACTACTACTACTACTACTACTACTACTACTACTACTACTACTACTACTACTACTACTACTACTACTACTACTACTACTACTACTACTACTACTACTACTACTACTACTACTACTACTACTACTACTACTACTACTACTACTACTACTACTACTACTACTACTACTACTACTACTACTACTACTACTACTACTACTACTACTACTACTACTACTACTACTACTACTACTACTACTACTACTACTACTACTACTACTACTACTACTACTACTACTACTACTACTACTACTACTACTACTACTACTACTACTACTACTACTACTACTACTACTACTACTACTACTACTACTACTACTACTACTACTACTACTACTACTACTACTACTACTACTACTACTACTACTACTACTACTACTACTACTACTACTACTACTACTACTACTACTTTAGTACACGGTAGGAACTGGAGCAAAGCGCATGGCAGGATGAGCACACCACCCGAGCCTACAACAGGAGACTTCGGGTGGGCTGAGGTGGGTCTTCTGAGACTGAATTCTTCTTCTTTCTGCCATGCCCAATGATCCCCGCGCGTCCGTTTTCTACAAGGAGTCCTCGTCGGGCCACCAAGGATGGACGCTGCCAAAGGAGTTCACTGCGTCGTTCACGGAGCTAGTGGGAAAGCCGTTTCTTAGGCGATACATTGTTCTCTCTGACCTGCGCGAGTGGATCATCCACTTCTTCGGTGCTCTACCGGATGGAGAGCAACTGCCTTCCGCGAAGGCCGTGGTGCGGGATCTCCTGGAGGTGGACGTGGGTAGTGATTTGGACGAGAAGGTGGAGGCGCTAGAAGCGTGGAAGGTAGCAGCTCTGCTCGCGGATGCGTCGCTGATCAACCCGCGGATTCTGAAGCTGGCAATGAAGGCTAGCTCCAAGTGGAAAGCCGGCGCACCGGAACTCAGGCGCCCGGACAGGGACGACAACGCCGATCAAGAGGGACCCCGCCCACCAACGCCGCCGCAAAGTCCTCCGATTTCACCTAGGCGGGCTGCCGTCGACGATGGTGCAGCTCTGCGATTGGAGCTCGGAGCCCTTCGCCAGGCGGTGGCGGAGCTGCAGAGCGTGAAGAAGGGCGCACCTTCGGAGTCGACTCTTCGGTCGTTTGTGGCTGAGGCAAAGAACGTGTTGGACTGGAAGGGACAGATGGCCGTTGACCCGGAGACGCTAGTCCGGGACCTTGACGTGGCGTATGTTGCTGGGAGGCGGCATTTGCCAGGTGGTGATCTTCTCCATGACACCTTTACGAGGCTCAAGTGCTGGTTGATATCGGCGGCGACGACAGACGGTTGGGAAAGCTGCCCTGAGCAGGTGAAGCTCGGTAACGACCTCCTTCTGGACCTCCGTGCCCAGCGCGTCTACGTTGAGGAGGGAATAAGCCGGAAATCCGTCATGCGCGGTCTCCAACAGTTAACGGATGATCCGTTCGACAAGGTCGTGGCCGGGATTCGAGGACAACGGGAAAAGACGGAGCGTCCGAGGCGGCAGTACAAGAAGTCGCAGGGAAACGGAAAGGCCGGAGGAAAACATTGACTGGCCGTCCTCCGGCCCCAAAAGCCCTTGCCAGTTACAAAGTCTGTCCATCCGGGCAAAATCAAGCAAACTCACGTCCTCACGCCCCAGATCGTGGAGCCTCGCCAGACCCTTCACGCAAGGAGAGACCTCCCTCTTCCGAAACCGCCTGGTCGTGCAAGAGCTGTGCCTGCATTGGCGCCTTCTTCGACGTTGCTGAGCGGCTGTCCGACGTTGCTGAGACCCTCCAGCGTGTCCTCTCAGGCGCCAGGGTTGGCGAGCCGTCCGCAAACAGCTTTAGGCCGCGCCATCCACAGTCTGCTGACGGGTTGGACACCTGGGCGCACGATCCGTACGGGGGAGGCGCGAGTGACGGTGCCGCAGGCGGAAGCGCGCTTGACGGCACTCGCGCAGACGATCTGGGCCGAGACCACCCTCCAGGAGCGCCGTGGCTTGTGGCGTCGGCTCCAGGCCTGGACATCGGAGCGCGGCCTCCTGATCGATGCGAATGTTGCGTGTGTCTTTCTGGCGGCAACAGGCGTGAGGCCTCAGGGGCTACTTACGTATGCGAAGTCCCTGTCGGCGGTGTTTGGGGCGATGGGCCTCGACAGCAGTCCCCTGCGTGTGCTCTCTTCGGCACTGCGCAATACAGGTGCGGCAGTTCCTCTATGTCAAGCTACCCCGGTAAAGAAGCAGACCCTCCTTTCGTGGGCGGGGGGCCAGCCGGCCACGATCAGGCTCGGGGTGTTTCTGTGTTGGAAGACGGCAGCCCGTTGGGGGGAGGTAGCGTCGCTTTCGTCGCACCAATTTCTGCTGGTTACGACGGAGGAGGTCATCGTCGACTGGATGCAGACGCCGAAGGGCCGCCGCCGCAACCCCTTCCGGGCGTCGAGATTCACTGTCGTGAAGGGGCACCTGACCGCCGAGATTGCGGCCCTCTATCAGGTCTGTGCGCCGTTCCGGCAGCTCTCGGCGATGACGGCAACGACCCTGGATGCTACCTGGGCCCGAACTCCGACGATGAGCGGGTTCTCCGCTCACTCGATCAAGAGAGGGGCGATGACGCAGCTGTTCGCGCTGATGGCACGCGGGGAACCGATCCCGCCGCACCTCGTCGATCGCCTGGGCAAGCACGAGGAGAAGGGCGGCCCGGGGACGCTATCCGACATGACGATTCGGTACGGCGGTGGCCTCGTCGACATGGCACGCGCCCTGGAGACGGGGAAGGTCACGATCTTTCTGTGACCAGCTTCTTGCGGTCGGATGTCTTCGAGAAGTCGGGCGGGCATTCGATCACCAGACGAGGCGGCTCGACACGGCTCCCTCGGACGAAGGAAGAGAAGGAGGCTCCCCTTCACGCAGCATCCATCGACTGTATGGACGTGGAGAAGTTGAAGAATCGGATGACACCGGCGGCGCGCAAGCGTTTTGACGATACGTGGCGCCTGACGTTTTCACCGGAAACCGGCGACCTTCTACCGTCAATGGGATCGCCTTCCCGACTCGATCCTAGACATGCGCGCGAGCTGTCCAAACACGGTATCGCCAGACGAGCGCCTGGTCCGGGCCCTCTGGTAAACGTGCCCTTCACCGTCATCGAGGAGAAGGACGGGGCGTTGCGCCAGCGATTCATTTTGTGGTCGTTCGATGGGAATCGTGTGGCCGACGCCCAGGGTTACGAAGCGCACGTGCCATTGGGGCATGTGTCCAAGTACCTTACCGCGGTACATGAGGAGTGTGGCACGACGCGGGACTTCAGAACGGGGTTCTACGCAGTGGCCATTCCTCCAGGCGCAACTCGGCTCTTCCGGTTCTGCGACGCGGAGGGCGCATGGTGGGAGTTGACACGTCTCCCCATGGGGCATTCGTGTGCCCCGGAGATAATGCACACTCTTGCCGCCGTTTCGGCCGGGCATCCGGACTACGTGATGCCCGAGTTTGCGGAGCGCTCTGTGGTTGTCGATGTGTGGGTCGACAACATCAGATACGCCGGAACAAAGAAGTCCGTCGTCGAAGCCACTCGACGTTTGGATCGGACCGCCTCCGACTGCGGCCTAACTTGGAAAGAGACGGATTCGCAAACTGCCTCACGGCAGTACGAGTTCATCGGAGTCCGGTGGGATCATGTGTCACACCAGGTGGCGCTGTGCCGCAAGCTCAAGCGGAAGCTGTTGGAAACGCGCTACGTGCTGGGTGCTGCGACCGTTCCGGCGCATGAGTTGGAAACCTTGGGAGGGCGCCTGCTGCACGCATCGGCCATCGCGGGGATTTTCCCCGGGTCCTTCTGGTTTTCGCTGAAGTTTCTCCGACGTGTCACCAACGCGTTGAATCGAGGAGCCAAGCTGCCGTCCGATTACGTGTCGATTTCCCCGTGCGTGCGGGCGTCTCTGCAAACCTGGATTGATTCGGTTTTGAAACCTCGCAGTCTTCCAACCGGAGCGGCGAGGCCGTCTATAACGGCCTTTGTAGATGCCAGTAAAAAAGGTTGGGGGGGCGTCCTCGTCGACTCTCGCACATCAGAGGTGACTATCCTTGGTGCGGCGTGGTCCCGCGAGGAGTCCCTCTTTCATATAAACGAGCTCGAGGCGCTGGCTTTCGAGCGTGTTCTTTTGTGCTTGCCCGATACTGTGTCTGGGGGTCGGGTTGACGTTGTCGTCGACAACACAACCGTCAAAGGAGTCGCGCGGAAAGGTGCGTGTCTGCGGAGTTCCGTGTTGAACAACGCGGTGGTTGCAGGTTTGAAGCGGGTGCAGTCCTTGAACTGCGCTATATCGGTTCGATGGGTGAGGAGTGCAGGAAATCCCGCTGATCTCCCATCCCGGGTTCCCTTGACGGCCTTCACTCCTCAGTCCGTGGCGGCGGTGACACAAGCGGTGAGGACGTTTTTCACTGGCGGAGTGGTGGATGGATTGTGATCTCGCCTGGTTGGCCCATTGACATGGTCAACAGGCACACTCTATCCCATTCGCTAGTTGCAAGTTATCAAGGTTCTGTCTGACTTCTCTTTCCTCCCCTTTCCGATGATGAATACTCCGGATGGCGTAGGTAGCCAAGCCCACCCTGAGTACAATGACCGAAGACCTAAGCCGAGACCGAGTGCGATGAGGCCAGAAGCTAGCTGCCAATTCCTTTAGTACACGGTAGGAACTGGAGCAAAGCGCATGGCAGGATGAGCACACCACCCGAGCCTACAACAGGAGACTTCGGGTGGGCTGAGGTGGGTCTTCTGAGACTGAATTCTTCTTCTTCCCGCCCTCCCTTGCCCCCATTGTGATCTCGCCTGGTTGGCCCATTGACATGGTCAACAGGCACACTCTATCCCATTCGCTAGTTGCAAGTTATCAAGGTTCTGTCTGACTTCTCTTTCCTCCCCTTTCCGATGATGAATACTCCGGATGGCGTAGGTAGCCAAGCCCACCCTGAGTACAATGACCGAAGACCTAAGCCGAGACCGAGTGCGATGAGGCCAGAAGCTAGCTGCCAATTCCTACTACTACTACTACTACTACTACTACTACTACTACTACTACTACTACTACTACTACTACTACTACTACTACTACTATTACTACTACTGGGGTTTTTTTGTTGTGCAGTCTATCGACACAGATTGTTGCTGCATAGCAAGTTCAAACTACTACTACTATACTGGGGGTTTTTGCCTCAGAGTCATGCAGTCGTTGGTCTTCCGATTTTGCCCGGCGGCTATCTTGTCCTCTCTGAGAGTTTCTTTTAGGCCTCTTTTGTTCGCCCTCTTTATGTCGGTTGGTGTGACCCGGGTGCCGTGCGGCGACCCGGTTCCTTTGTTTTGGGGCTGTTTGGGGTCGGGACGACCTTGTCTTTGTCGCAGCCGTTCTCTTCCTTTCCTTCCGTTCGTTTCACAAGGAAACGACGCGACCAACACGTTCAAGTTCTTCCTCGGCGTGGCTTTGTCGGAAAATTTGTCATCGGTCCGGAGCGGAATTCCAACGTTTGTCCTCCCGTTTGTTCCCTCGAGGGGTCAAACAATTAATCTTCATGTCCGTGGTGGTGGACGATCCACTTCGCCGTGGTATCATATGCTTCTTAGGCACTTTCAGTATAGGTTCCGCAACGGTAAGGTGTTTTTGGGAGATGCCAAAAGCCAAGGAAGATGTCGCAGACAAAGCCCGACTGGCAATAATCCACGCCCCAGCGAAGACGACATCTGTCTCTTCTTCAGGCATCTTCAACAAGAGCCCTTGCGTCAGATTCTGCGCGTCAACCTTCTTTATTTCTGTTCTTAGCACTGATTTTTTCATGTGAATGCACCTGGATTGCCAGCGAATGCTGGTTCCAATGGGTCCAATGGGTCCAACGGGTCCAATGGCGATTTTTCACTGTTGCTTTGGTCCACCACGCTTCTGCATGCGCAAGACAGTTGTCAGTTGTTTGAAAGACAAAGATGTTGCGTCACCAAGTGGCGACTGGCGGATCCAGCGCTTCGCGGGCTGGCCAAGCGCTGCAGAATATGAAGCTGCGGCCGCTCGAGGACTACTACAACGCTAAGCGGCGCCCGTATTTTCACCCCCCACGACTGCAAGCCACCTCTCATAGCGTAGCCGAGCTTCAAGGTCAGCTGTAAACGCATGCACTTCAACAGTTTCCCGGATCTGACATGTTCCGATGGCGCAGAAGAGGTGTGTGGTCACCACCCTCCATGCGCCGGATATCGTCCGGGCGCTCCGCAAACGTCGCCCGCTTCGCGGGGGTGCCCGGCCCGTCGACCTGCAGGGCCCGGGCGACCTCTTCGTCGCACTCCGGTGTTCCCGGGAGCGGAATCCCCGAGGGGGTGCGCAGCGGCAGCAGCCAAAGACGAGGCGGCTGAGGGGTCAGCTGCGGCAGCGGCAGCAGATGCGGTGGCAGCTGGCCGCAGCGGCGGCAGAGATGGCGGTGTAATCCGCCGAGTCCGAGAAAGAAGCGTCGGCGGCCACGCAGTCGAGTGGAAGGAGCTTCGTGGCGGGAGAGACTGACCGGACGAGCTCGTCGAAATCAGCGGAAGTGGCTGTGGGGTAGTCTTCCTTTGGGAAACCGGGGACTGCGGACACCTTTTCCCCTCTGATCGCCGACCGCAGGGTCTTGCCTGAGGGTCGCCACCCTTCCTTTTTTGACAGCAAACCTAACTACCTATAAACTTTCACTTTCAAAAAGTGTACGAGAGTAGCCGGCAGCCGCTGCTCAATGGCTTTAAGACGCGGCGTACACCCTACTTTTATCCATACTTCCACTTTCTTCGCAGATCTTCGTCGCCAAGCGGCGATGGGTGGACCAGAGGCGGGACTGCATCGAAAACGGGGCCCAGCGGATCCAGCGCTTTGCACGCCACGCGCTGCAGACGATGGTGCTGCGGCGGCTGTTCTACTACAACGCCGAGCGGCGCCTGTAATTTCTCCCTCTCCCGCCACTGCGCGCCACACCTCTTTTCACACAGTGATTCAATATCCAAGCCCAACTACTTACATCGGGTGTACGTTTTTATCCATACTGTAAGTACCTTCTTTGCAGAGCTACGTTGCAATTCATACTACGTTTCAATCCATACTCCAACTACCTTATTCGCAGATGTTCGTCGCCAAGAGGCGACTGGCGGACCTCCGCCGGCAGGGGCGGGACTGCATCGAAAACGGGGCCGCCCAGCGGATCCAGCGCTTCGTGTGCCACGCGCTGCAGAAGATGGAGCTGCGGCGGCTGTTCTACTACAACGCCGAGCGGCGCCTGTAATAACCCGTTTTCACATTTCTCCCTCTCCCGCCACTGCGCGCCACACCTCTTTTCACACAGTGATTCAATATCCAAGCCCAACTACTTATATCGCGCCACGCGCTGCAGAAGATGAAGCTGCGAGGATAATTAACGCCAAGCGGCGCCTGTATTTTCTCCCTCTCCCGCGACTGCACGCCACACCTCTTTTTTAACAGTGATTCAATATCCAAGCCCAACTACTTATATCGGGTGTATCAAGGTGTCACCGAGCTACGATTTTATCCATACTGTAAGTACCTTCTTTGCAGAGCTACGTTTCAATTCATACTACGTTTCAATCCATACTCCAACTACCTTATTCGCAGATGTTCGTCGCCAAGAGGCGACTGGCAGACCTCCGCCGGCAGCGGCGGGACCGCATCGAAAACGCGGCCGCCCGGCGGATCCAGCGCTTCGCGCGCCACGCGCTGCAGAAGATGGAGCTGCGGCGGCTCGAGGAGTACTACAACGCGAAGCGCCTGACGAAGCTGCGGGCCCAGCGGCGGTTCGAGGGCGCGCTGACGCTGCAGTGCGCCTGGCGGGGGTCGCGCGCGAGGAAGCTGTACGCGGTGGTGAAGGAAGTGCACGTCGAGAAGACGGCGGCCGCGGCCACAATCCGGAGGAACTGGGCTTCGTACCTGCTGCGCAAGACGATGGACAAGTTGTCGGTCGCCCGGCGCGCGAAGTATGGTCGACGGCGGGACGCCAGTTTGCTGATCCAGAAGTTCTGGCGCGCGGTGCTGGCGCGGGAGTACCTGCAAATGCTCCGCGAAGACCGCGAGATCGCCGAAGACGCCGCGATCCACCTGCAGTGCTGGTGGCGGCAGGCCGAGGCGCGCCGGGCGGCGCAGCGGAAGCGCGAGGCCCGCCGTCGGCAGCAGACAGCGGCGAGACTCGACGCCATCCAACTCGACGTGTTCGTGCTCCTCCTCCAATCCTGCGCCCGGACCACCGCCGCGCAGGTCGACCGGCGAGACCGCACCGTCCTCAAGCTCAAGGCCGACATCGAAAGCAAACGGCGGTACACCCTAGGCGTCCGCCACGGCGCCTCTCTCCGCATCCAATCCTGCTACCGTGGGTACCTCGGCAGAATGTACGCGAAAGGTGTCAGGCGAGAGAAAAGGGAAGTTGCGCTCCGAGAGAACGCGTTGAAGGCCTTGCAATGCGACGCAGCTTGCACTATCCAGCGGTGCGTACGAACGCGGCAGTCCCGCAGGAAAGCTGCTGGAATGCGGGCCGACAAAGCGGCTGCTGCTGCACAGGAGAAGGAGGTGATGGAAGCTTCACAGGAGGCGTCGGACGTGGTTGTCCAGCTATTCTGGGAAATGGAGGCTATGCAAGGCATGCCCTTTTTCTTGTCGTTCTGAAGCGCACATCATGATAGGTTACTGGCCCCCACGAGGCTAAACTGGTAACGTCCAGGCCCAACTTCTCACACTTTTCAGTTGCGATGCAAAATCTTGTGCCCCTCTCACGACACGTTGTGTCTGACCACATGGCAAGGGGGGACAGGATACACAAGCCAATCCTTTTTGCCCCGCAGACACGGAAGTTTTAAACGATCGCAGGAGAGTTCAAAACAGATGGGCACGCAGTGCGTTCACATGCCGTGGTTGCGTGGCTGAGTGGAAGGGATGGACATACCCCAATATATCTGTGCCGCAGGCGCGGAAGATTTGGAGCAAGAATGGCTACTTTTGACTCGAGTCTGTTCTGCCAACGGCAGATAGTCTCCCCGCCGCACACCTCAGAGTGTGTCTCTACTGGCCATTTCCTGGCCAATGCAGCACTATTACTGCTGTAGTGCTGCGGTGTGGCGAGCCGGTCCCCCTTCCGGGGCAAAAAACGGATCTGGCGCTTCCTGTAGTTATGCGCACTTCCTCCAACCGGTTCTCTCGTCAAGAACTTGGTCGAACGGGAGTGAAGATGGTGCGCTGCCATCGGGGTTCGTTCTTGGACACTTAGTAATATCTTTGTACAACTCCACGCAGGTGCCGCGGTAGTACGCGAAACGGAAGCGAAGAAGGCTCGGAGAGGGCAGGCTGCCCGGAAGATTCAGTGCTCCGTGCGATGCTGGCTGGCGGTCCGGCAGAGGAACGCTATGGCGCTCGCGAAGCTGCAAGAGGCCTCGGCGCTGGTGATCCAAGAGGCGTGGGCGGTGCGGAGGACCGTCGTTCACGCCGCCCGAGCCGAGAGGCGGGAGGAGGCAGCCGTCGTCATCCAACGAACCGCGCGCCTCCGCGCTGCCCGCCGCGTCGCAAACCGGATGCGGCGGCAGCACGCCGAGCGCGTCGAAGAGGCGCTGCGCCAGGAAGAAGCTTTGGACGCTTTCGTCGTCACGGCCCAGTCCTTCTGGCGGCGGACGGCCGCTCGGCAGCGCGCAGCGCGTCTTCGCCTCGACAACGCTGCCGCGAAGCTGAAGGCAGCCGAACATGAGGGGGCCACCATCATCCAGCGGACGTATCGCGGTCACTGCGGCCGTCTGCAGGCGGAGAAAGCGCGGCGCCTGCGCGCTTCGATGACCAAGGAAGAGTACAACCGCAAGGTGTGAATGAAAAATTTGCGCGTTGCTTTTGTAAAAGCACCTCGGGGTCTTCTCGTGCCTCTGTGCGTTTGAACTGCCTGCGCGTGTTTTCTTTTGCCACATGCAATGTGTGAGGAAGCTGAACCGCCCGAGTAGGATCTTCTGCTCATGATCACTGGCGCCTAAAACCACGTCCAGGATTGAAGTTCAGGGTAGTTCGGTCAATGTAAACCTTTTCTTCAAAATGATAAATTTAAATTAGTTTTCACTTGCGTCCTGAATCCAGCTTTATGAAAAAACAGTCTAAAAAACGATCAGACAGGTTCGACCCTTGGGAGAGGGCGAGAAAATGGGGGGAATTCTCTTCAAAAATACTTGTTCCAAACCAGCGCCCATACTCGCTGACAGTCGCGCTGTCTCTGCCAGCTTCCAACAGCTGTTGGTTTCAGCTGGTGGTTTCTGTGCATCTGCTAAAGTGGATCTATGTACACGAGACTGACTACTCTTCAAGTGCGGTCGATGATCCAGGAGTGTTCTCTGCTTTGCGCCTGGAGTTCTTGCAAGTAGCAGAGAAGCAAACTCGTGGTTTCTGCAGAGAGGTTCCCGCCTGTCTTGTAGGAAAACTCGGAGATTGTGTTATGATTAGCAACTACCAGGCAGCGCATACAAAACATCGTCCCACAGTGCTTTCCCGCAAATTCTGCTTTCGCGAACCTCGGCGGGCCTTACGCTGGGCAGTGCAAATACTCCGCCAAGGAGCGTGATCAGGCAGCTCTGAAGCTTCAGGTATCACCACCGTTTCATTTTTCGCTCACAGATGCGACGCCACATTTCACCGCTGATACGAACTCTCAGCCAGAGCGACGAGCCAAGAAAGGGAAGATAAGACCGCTACGGATCCCGATTTTATGCTAGCATTAAATGATGCAGAAGAGGAGCAGTGTTCTGTCCGAGCATTGCACCAAGATTTCCCCAGGACGTTTTTCCCCAACCAGCCTCACACCGCTGTTCTGTCTGCAGTGACTTAGGTTCCGCGCTGGTGATCGTCCGCCCTTTGTGGCTTTTCACAGTGCAGATAAGACCGGTGCGGTGTTGTGCACAGAACCATTCGCATGTCCTTGCAACCCCCCGCCTTTCACCCCTGTAGTAGGTGTACCGGTTGTCGGTGCTCACCCAACCCGTGATCCGATCCCATCGCGAAATCTTTCACTCGAAGCACACATCTACAGTGCTGCGCGCGACGAATGCTAGCGCGTCGGGTTGCGAACGAAAAACGTGAAGCAGAGCATCTCCGCAGGGCACAGCAACGAGCGGACGAAGAAGCCGACTGCGATCTTGAATGAAAAAAGCGTGCGCGCATCTGGGGATACCACCGGATGATGCGCAGTGTTGACGCGCCGAAAAAAAAACAAACGGTGGTGGCTGCGCAGTGGACTGTGTGCAGACGAAGACGGGCTCGTACCGCCGACTTACGCATCCAGCCTGGAATGGCGTCGGGTGACCTTGCCACTTAGAGCGAAAACAAATACATGCCTGCCCACTCTTTCTCAGGTGGTAGATAGTGGGCGCAGGTCGATCAACGTGCCGCCGGTGTGCCGGTTCACGGGAGTGTATCACTTCGATAGCCCGCTGTCTCCAGACCACCGCCATGTCTACAGAGGGTATGAGAGGTACTCGCAGGTGCGCATACACTACACAAGATGCTACCCATGGTCAACAGGGTTGAACCACCCCCGCGGCGCAAGGACGTCGGAGATGGAACATGGTGTTCCACTACTATTCCAAGCACGCTCTTGCATTTCCCCTAAGTCGAACTAGTAATCCGTTTTCTTCTGAAACTTGCACGCCGTACCACCAAAACGACTGCGTCAAACTTGTCCTAAACGCTCGTCCTCACCTGGTCCAGACACCCGCTCTCTAGCACTAAAGAAACAACCAATAAGTAACGCCTTGCGCCCCCAGCTCTTCTTCCGAGGAGAAGGGGTCGTCGCCAATTGCACTTCACTACACGCGGCTGCCAAGCCGTAAGTCCTACGTTCTTGCCCTCTCCAAAATAGTTTTTTATCAGACAAACCCGGCGTTTTGTCCCTTTTCCCCCAACCATCTCCTTTCTCAACGTTGTTGTTTGGGGCACTGGAAAGTGTTGCGCCGAAGAAGCTCTCCAAACCGAGAATAAAAGTAGCGTTCACCCCGGAAACCGAGGCTCCGAAATCAGCTGGCTAAAGTGTTCTTGACACTTCTTGTCGGCCTCCCCTAACTTAACTGGGCCTAAGGCTACCAATACACATTTTTTTGACCGGAACCACCGCCCGTCCGCGCTGCCGGGCTTGCGTTCAGCGCAAGCGCTACGCCTGAGACGTGCTGCGCTTGATGCTTTTTTTTTGTATAAGCAGCTGCCTTGTAGGAAATGCTTGAGGAGACTGCCAGTTGCGATAGATCAAAAGAGGTAAATGTGCTGTAGCCCACACGAAACACAGGTATATCTGGTTTTAGTGGCGGGCGAAAGCAAAAAAAACCCACTTTGTAATAATGGTGTGACCCATGTGCCCGGTGCAAACCCGGCACAAACCCGGAAAAACTCAAGGGGGGTCCGATTTTTTATTTTGCACCACCCCTTCAGGTTATGGCAGGTGATCGCTGCAATCAAGCTAAACCGACTGCACCAGGGTCCTGTCGAGTAAAAACCAACACCAAGTAATAGGTAAGGCGGCACCAAAAGTATAGGTCCACCGCCCGGAATGCTTTGCCATTGCAGCGCTGAATGCACATCTCTGACAGACAGGAACCACTATTTTCCAAAGCCTCCAGAGGGCAAGCCCGGTTGTGCTTGACGCAACGGACTACAACCGACCACCAGCCAGCAATTGCCTCAAACTCCCCCGATACTACGGGAACCGAGGAGCCTAGTACAAGCAGATTAACCCTCTGCCCTCGCTGTTTCCAAATGAAGCATCATTTCCAAATTCGTGTGTCATGCTGGCTCTTGCCGGATGCTAGCGAGCGAGCGTTACTTCACCACCGCGCCGTAGCTTCCCTTGTGCCCTGGGTTCCATGATTGGCTGTTCTCGGCCGGTATGCCCGAGTCGGTGTTTCCTCGTCTTTACACTTCTTCTTCAATTGTTTAACCCCAACGTCCGGGTCTGCCACTGGTGCGGCCCCGTTTCTCCGCTCCTCTGTCTCTTCTGCTTCACCTCATGCTTCCATCCGGGCCTGCCTGCGCTTCCAGTCCGCTGGGTATTGTTCCTGGGGGTGAATCTTCCATTTCGGGTCCCCGTTTTCGAGCGACCTGCCTGAGGTACGGCACGCTCTCTCGCTTGCCATCTTGCCTGCTCGTAGAACGGCCTCGAATGCCTGCATTTGCGGCACTCATCGTCTGCATCGATGTTCTGCATCCGCGGTACGTGCTTACTTTTCAGTCGACAACTACTGCTCCCGACACATTGAGCTAATGCTAGCTCCACTGCAGAACGAGTGGTGACCTGTCTCTGCTAATTGCGTGACGCTTGTTTGCACGCAGTTGCGCGTCCACGAACGCCACGCACCCATGCTCGGTAGCCATTCCTCCCAGCTGCCGGGGTTGTTGGTACCCGCATTTTGGAGTGCATCAAAACCCCTGCAGAGCTCAAACAGCGGCTTGGTCAGCCACAGTTTGAAAGGATGCGGAACCAAAGGTAGCAGTCTGCTCAGGCCATCTTAAGCCATCCGACAGCACCTTCTAGGCGAGGGAAAACCGGTTGTACTTGATGGGCGGGGAACCCGCCCGTCCGAACCGCTTGTTGCCGACTTCTGTTCCGATGGCACAGCCGAGCGGGTTGAGCGTGGGAACTTCTGTCCCTCGTTCTGATCCGATGGAGATGCTGCTTCTCTTTCCGTTTTCCAAGCTACAGAAGGGGCCTCAAACCGACAAAATATTCACGATACCGAAGCCCATAGGCTGAACATAACAGAAGGGCGAGGGACCGCAAAGAGCGGGACAAACCCCCATGAGCACCAGACGATCATGAAACGTGGCAAAATCCACCGCGAAGCCTGAAATCTCCACGACCAAGGGTGCTAGCGGGTGCTGAGGAGACAAAAATAAAAAACCCGGACCCCCCCCCCCCCCCCCCCCCGGTACAAACCCGGCACAAGCCCGGCACAAACCCGGGAAAACTCCAGGGTGGATCACACCATTGTAGTTGTATTGTTTTCTCCCCCTCTAGCCTCCTTCGAATTGAGCACAAGGCAGTCCCTCGAGTATTTTGATAAACTCGGTGGCCACTTGTCCCTTGGGGCCTCGCAGTTCTGTACCGGCCGTACACGTGAAGCCAGCTTCCGTGCAGGCGCTCCTAGTATACTCGTGCCCCCCCTACCCGCCTTCTGCTAGGACAAAATAAACGAGATAAATAATTGCAAATGCAAGGCACACCAATGATGGGCACTAAGCGTCCCAGAGAAGAAGGCGGCCTCGACGAGGCGCAGCTGATGCAGCTCCTTCAGCAGCAGCAGAAGCAGAACCAGGAGAATGAGCGCTTGCTGCGGCTTCTGGCGGACCAGCTGCAGAACGAGCAGGAGAATGGAGCCGCCAGCGGGGGGCTACAGAACGGCGCCGGACAACAACAGCCGCAGATGATGATGCAGCAGGGCATGCACGGCATGCAGGGAGGGCAGGGGATGCCCGTGCAGCAGCAGCAGCAGCCGCAGCAGCCGCAGCAAATGCCGGCGCCCGCAGGAGCCCCACCGCAGGACTTTGCCCAGCTGATGCAGAACCTCATGCTCCTGCAGCAGCAGCAAGGCGGCGGCAACGGCGCGCCGCCGAACCCGCTCGTCGCAGCTACCGCTGCTATGCTCATGCAACAGCAGCAGCAGCAGCAGCAGAACCAGCCACCCCAGCCACAGCAGCAGCAGCCTCAGCCTCATCAGTACCAGCACCACCAGCACAACAACAACAGCAACACCAACAACAACTACAACAACAACAACAGCTACAGCAACAACAACAACAACAACAACAACAACAGCTATAACAACAACAGCGACAGCGACTACAACAACCGTAGCAACCACAATAACAACAGCGGCAACAACAACGTGCCTATTCCGATTCCGACGCTGCCTCGCGACCCGCGTCACTTCCTGGCAGGGAACAGCACCCTGCAAGGCCAAGGGCTGATGGGATCGAATATGAATATGAATTTGCTACCCAACCTGGGCGGTTTGGCCGGAAACCCGCTGTTAGCGAACCTGCTCGGCGGGCAGACATCCATGCAACTGTCCGGTCGGTCAGGTGAGAGAGAGCGCGGCAACAAGCGAAGGAGAAGCGGGCGAGACAGAGACGGTGATGGGGACAGGGACAGGGACAGGGACAGGGACAGGGACAGGGATAGGGACAGGGACAGGGACAGGGAAGAAAAGCGACCCGACGCTTTCATCTCGAACAAGCGTTTCACCCACAACAACTTCGTGCCGGCAAACATCGACGAGATCGAGGCCGACTACACCAGGCAGGAATACGAGTTCGAAAGCGGGTTCCAGCTGGACCCTACGGGCCCCCCCGCGATCATAGGTACGCGTCGGCAACCATTAGTTTCTTTTTCTGCGTCTAACAAATGCAATTTGTCAAACTGGAGGCAGCAGTTAAAGTTCGGGCGAAGCTAAGTTTAGTTCGGGCGAAGCTAAGTTCTGGTGAAGCAAAGTTCGAGTGATGCGACGTTTGGCCTGCGATGACACGTTCGGCGCCAGGACCCCGACTCCGTTTTCCAGACTCACCACCCGGGGCAACCCAAAAACCGCGAACATTGAGAAGCTAAAAAACCCAAGTTTCGGGCACATCAGTCTATGCGAGGGGTTGATCCCAGCCTTCTGAATGCCAGCATTGATATCCGCTATTGGTGCTGGAATTACCGCGGATGCTGGCACCAGACTTGTCCACCAATTATGTTCATTGACAGGTTTAGATATCATCCATTGCTTCTAACGTACTAAGTACGTGTCGAGGTAGACCACATTCGTTCAGACCCGGGAAAGTGTTTTTTGGCAGGATAAGAACCCGGGCTTACCCCTGAAGGCCGACACCCGGTCACTCTGCCACCCAAAGACTCTGAATTTTGGCGGTTCTGTTCCGTTCTGTTCTGTTTGGCAGAACATTTGCAGCCTAGGCGAGGATAGACGGCCTATCGTCTGCAGCGTGGTACAGGGGTTCCTTTTGTCCGCTGTTTACTCCGTTGTTTGTTTGGTCCACCGTAGTTGTTTTCGTTGCTTCGGGGAGCTCACCCCCAACGCCTGGAAAGTTCATCAGCAAGGAATAGATCCTACGACCTCTGGGTTCGTACGCAAGGCGCCTTGCCACTGAACCAGGTGTCCGAAAGATACTTTTTTTTTTTTTTTTTTTTTTGAGTAAGCAACTACGGAAGACATGCAGGGGGCGAGAACTGCATTTACTTGTACGGGCAAGTCGTTTTTTTGTTCCTTTTGTCAAACTAGGAAAGAAGAAGGACGGACTCTTCCTGTGCATGGAGTAGAACTCCGACCGTGACTCATGCCACCATCGCCAGATAGTCGTTGTTAGGATAGCTTACCCTTAGGCTGCTAAATTGTCTGTCGGTAAAGATCGTCAGTCGAATCAGATTCGAACATTGTAGTGGCAGCGACAATCATCAATTCAATCTCTTAGTGTTATGTAGAAGGACCAGGTTATCGGTACGGTGGAGGGGAAAAAAGCTAGCTCCGCACAATTCTCAAGTCCAAAAACAATACACTTTTCGCAACTTAGAAAAGTGGGGATGGCTCGAATAGAGGCCATTCACATTGCATGTTCATAGGACCTCCAGTTTCGAAAAATTGGTGGATCGTCCCAGGTTTCGGTATTTTGTCACTAGCGACTACGCTCACGTACCGTGGCCTATGCTCATGATTCGCAATACTGACTTACATCTTGACTGTCAGCATGTTCAATCAGAGCTACCGGAGACCCAAATTACGAATGCCTATCTGAAAATGAAACGGGGTGGATACAAGTAGGAAACCGGTTAACCGGCGCACAGAAACAAAATGAAGTGCCTGCCTTTTTCTTTAGCAAAATAGTATCCACAACAAGCACCGCTCCACGAACGCAGGGAGGAGAAAAACGTCTTCCGCAGAAGACCAGGAACTCTTGCTGTCCCTCACCGGCCGAGATGCCAAGCTGGCGCGCAACTACAACTTTGTGCCCTTCGGCCAGATCCACGTCCCCGAGTTTTTAACGCCCGCCGAAGGCGAGCAGCTGTTGCGGGACGTCGACTCGTACGACAGAATGTGGGTGACGCAGCTCTCGAGGCGTGTGCAGCAATACGGCTTCAAGGTATCGACCCCCTCTGATCCGAAATCCGCGTTTGGGGGATTTCTTGCAATGCAGCCGCTTCCGTAGAGGGGGATTGGTCAGAATCTTTAATTCAAAGCGCGCGCTCGGTCAACCTGAAGGCACATCCTTAGATGACGGTGCACCCCCCCATTAGTGCGTACCAGTACATGACAGAATTGGCATCAAGCAAGGACGATAAGAACGACGGGTTAGCCCGAGGCCGGAAAGGAAAGGACTGAAAATATAAAGGCAGCCGCAACTCTGGTTGCACCCGGTGCTAATTTGCAACCAATCACTTCCGCCCTTCTATACAGCACATTCTTCGCAGAAGACTTGATGCTTGCATCAATCATGCAAGAGAGGCAGTGTTGTGCCTGAACATTAAACTAAGATCCCCTCTTACACACTATTTTCCCCTCAACATCTTCTTTGAAGAAGACGTGACGTTAGCATCGAACATGCATGCGAGACAGTTGTCTGTCTAAACATTAACTAATATTCTCCCCCCGCAGTTCGAGCACCACGGCTCGTCACTGAGCCCAGCTGAAGCCGAGCTGCCGCCGTGGGGCATCGCACTTTGCCAGAAGATCCAGCAGGCCGGCCACCTGCCGCCAGGGCCGCTGCCGAACCAGCTCATTGTCAACGAGTACCACCCGGGGCAAGGCATACACCCCCACTCGGACCAGTACTGCTTCGAGGACCAGCTCCTCGTCATCTCGCTTGGCAGCACCGTCACCATGGTATGCGTCTACAGTATTTTGATCGCAACACTACAGTTGTCGAGAACCTTTCCGCAGCAAGTTTCCCCTTCGGAAAAAGTACCACATTACAAGGCAGCTAGTCCGCATTTCGTGCGCGGGCGAAGAGAAATAGCCCCCGCAGAGTGCCGGAGGCAACGGCTGACAGCCAAACCGCACCAAAAAGAGTGCAGGGCAAGCCCAAGGTGAGTGAGAGATACGAAAGTGTACGTATCCAAGTGCGTGTATGCCCCAAAGAAGCTAGTGCTGCCCAACCGACGGAGAGCGGTGCAAAATTATTCTATGCCGAGAAGTTTGCCCATACAGGGAGGTAGTCCCTCAAGGTTTTATACCACCTTAGGTGCCTTACACTCCCCTTTTTCTGTTTTTGCACCTTTTCTGTACAACAGCTTCTGCTAAGAAGACTTGATGCTAGCATCAATCATGCCTGAACAATATAAAAAATCCCCCCTGCTAAACTTCCGCCAAAACTGCGGCACCATAGGAGGGCCTACCGTTAGTAAGGTATGTGGACAATGGCCGAAACCACCAATGACCAACAGCCAAGGTATCCACCGATCCTCTTACCTCGTGTAACCACCACTCTTACGACACTCAGAACACAAAGGATATCTTCCCACAACGACGAACGTCACCCGGAGACTTTGAAAAACCCCGGAGTTTCAAGCGAACTTTCACTCTAAAAGTACCTCCACCCTCGGCAGAGTTGGATCAACAACAACGACTTCGTTGCGGCCCGGCATGGGGTTCCGACGAAGGAAGCCGTGCACACGGTGGTGAAGGACCGGTCGCTGGTGACGTTCAGGTCGCAGGCGCGGTGGAGGTGGCAGCACTCGCTGAAGGCGTCCGTGCAGGACATCGACGAAAACGGGAAGACGTTCACGCGCTCTCGCCGCGTCTCGCTCACGTTCCGGTACGTCGACCCGGTGAAGTGGGCCGAACGGCTTGCTCTCCTTGCATCCGGCCAAAACTCTGTCCACCAGGAGTCGCGAGCGCACAAGAATTTCATCCGCGGCAGGAAGAAGAATGACTGATCGCAGGCGAAACACCTCCCCCCCCAAACTCCAGCGGTGTCTGTGCCCGAACTGACTGTGCCGCGGCTTCTGGGTGACGGCAAATGCCGCCGCGCGTCGCGGGTGCATCGCCGCAGCGTGCACGAGAAAAAGAAAACGACAATTTACTCTCATGGGCACATCACGAAGTTTCCCTTGCAAAACGCCCGAAAGGCCCCACCTGGTCCCCAAATCTTTTTTTTTTTGGGAGTGTCCCCTTTAATTCGTCCCTCACCTGCTTGTCGGAACATGCTGGTAAAGCAGGGGAACCCCTGACGCCGCTGAAGCTGCGGGAACAGGATATCCGACCGATGCTCGCCCACCAGTGACTCAAACGAACCGGCGGCAGGGTTTCCAGCTTGTAGATCCGTTGGAATGCCGTCGCGCCTTCGGCAGCTGTCTTCACCAACCTTCCCTTATCTTGATAATTAACAAACATTCCCACTCCCCGATTTTTCAAGACCTTTTTGTAGTAGTTCCGGGCCAACTCCGAACGCAGCCAGCAGCTGGGAGTTCCAAGAAGAACACGCACCCGAACAAATGAGGGGGAGGTACCGCTTTTCCACAAACCTGCGCATTTCTACGTTTTTCTTCCGCGCCATCTTTCAACCCCCATCGCCTGAGGCCGGATTTCACCGTGCAGACGGCCTCGTCCGAGATCAGATATTAAACAGAAGGAACAACGCACAACCATGGAGGGCCCTTTGCTTGATCTGCTGAGTGTGGCACTGGTCTGCTGCGCAAAGAAGGAACAACGCACAACCATGGAGGGCCCTTTGCTTGATCTGCTGAGTGTGGCACTGGTCTGCTGCGCAAAGAAGGAACAACGCACAACCATGGAGGGCCCTTTGCTTGATCTGCTGAGTGTGGCACTGGTCTGCTGCGCAAAGAAGGAACAACGCACAACCATGGAGGGCCCTTTGCTTGATCTGCTGAGTGTGGCACTGGTCTGCTGCGCAAAGAAGGGGACATTTGCCCCATCAGGCACATTGCGGGGTCGGGGTGGACAGGGCTCAGTTTTGTACAGCGCTTCTGCCTCTTTGTTTTCTTTTGTATAAGTGCCTGGTTTGTAGGAATTACTTGAGGAGGCTGTCAGTTGTAACATCTCGAAGGAGGAAAATGTGCTGCACCGTACACGAAACTCAGACAAACCTGGGGTTTGTGGCGGGCAAAAGCGTGCAACAAAAAAGTCCCACTTTGTAGGTTGTATCGTTTCTTCCCCATCTGGCCTTCGTTGTTTAAGGAGCTGGACGGCGCTCTCTGAGTATTTTTTATTGTTCAAAAGAGGGGAGGGGGTGTTCTCTTCTTGTTGATGCCTTTCTACGTGTTTTTTCCTGGTTCTTCTCGGACGGTTCTGAGAAGTGCTTCGCGCTTTCAAGCTACCCCGCATGCGGCTCCCACGTATTCAATTGGGGGCGGCGATCGTGCGCAGCGAACTGCCTTTTTCCTCTGAAAATTGGGGATGAGAAAGTATTCTTTTTCCTGACCGCGCCAAAGGCTTTTCCCCGACCTCTGCAACCCACCAATTTGTCGAGACTTTGGTGCTGCGCGCCTTTTCTGCAAAATAGGCGAGTGGGAGAAAGGTTTTGGGTAACGATTATCCCCAGCAAAACCTTGTTCTCAATGCAGTTTGGGTCTGGTGGGCGCCAGGAAGGAGCCTGGCCGGGGGGTCTAAAAACTCGATTTTGTTCGATAGACTTTGAACCGCTCTCTTTTTCGTTTCTCGTATTCTCTCATGCCCGCCAGTCCAGTGAGAGGAAAACTCTCGAAAAAAGTGCTGCTTTTAATCCCAGCACTTTTTGGACTTTGTGTAGTGCTTCCGGCGTTTACGGTGCGATGTATCTTGATGGAAAAGCCCGTACCAACTCTTCAATTGCTCGTCTTCTCCCATGTGCAGCGCGAAGGGGACCTTCGGTGCCTGCTCAATCCAGTGCTGCACGAAAACGTGCGAAAATTCAATACTTCTCAACGGCAATAGCGCCTGTTAGACCTCACCAAAACGACGATTCTATCGATAGCTCACAGCGCACCGCTCGTTCGAGCGGAAGTGGGCACGCGCATTGGTTCCGCGAGCAGCAGCAGTGTATCTCGTTCCGTCCCTTTTCAACAAAGGAACGTGCCCCGCCAAGCTGTAATCTGTCAAGTGAAAAGGACGAACAGTCACCTTTCCAATCACGAACGGCAAATGAACAGTTTGCAAGCCTTTTCACTTGTGTTCCCTTTACTTGGCATCCTGAGTTTGCGAGGAAAATTCACGTAAAATGTACGATGCAAATGCAGACAGGACAGGCGTAGTGAACCGCTGTCTAAAACTATTTTTGTTGTAGTCGTGTCGTCTGGTTCTACTACACTCGTACAAGTGTGAATATGCCCCGCTTGGCGATGCGACGACTACCAGTAGTTATGAACTCCCATACGAGTGGGTACATCAACGAAAAGAGCTGGAAAGGCTCTTTTCTTGAATCGTTGAGGGGTTTCCGGGCTTTTTACATGAAATACGCCCCAAAAGGCTTGGGTCACTAGTGGCAGTACTTTCTTCCCTTTCCCCCCTCCCCCCTCTGAGTCCCAGGGATTCTCGCTGCAAGCCGTAAGGAAAAGCGTCACTTTGATCTTCATCATCTTCCCGCGATTTTTCCTTGCGTTATTCCGAGCAGCGAGGGTCGACCGTACAAACCTGGACCGGCGCCGAGGGTACGAGCGTGGTCCCTGAGCGTGCCGAGCGGCCTCATATTCGAGGTTCTTCGACTCGGCTGAAGACGGTACTGTAGAAATTGTGAACCCTGTTTCATCTGATTGAGGGGAATCATCAATCAGCGAGGCCGCGCTGACCTTTCCCGAGAACACATAAAACAAGTCAAAAGGGGTGGCATGTTACCGCGGAAGCGGAAGTTGCGCCGGGAACCGAGGCAACGAGGTCCCCGCGTGTATGGGTCCGCCCGCTGTCCGCCGGACGGTACCCAACCAGGATTTCCCAATTTTCGCGGCCACCGTTTCGTTAGGTCGGAAGTCTTTTTCGCCGTAGAAACCGCTGTTGTCCTTGCAAGTGATGACGTCCGTACGTAAGGTGCGTGTAGGTCGAGTTTCGAACGCGCGAGCCCCTCCACAGAAACTACTGCGCACGGTGTTGTGTACAAGCTCCGCAAATGGCTCCCAGAGACCAGCATTGATGCTCTTCTACTTAGGTTCTGGGGCATTCCGCCTTCGTTTTCCGCACAGCGTGTGCTTGTTACCGGGAAAGGAAACGTTGTGAACTTTACTGCAGTCTAGAGAGACATCCCACCACCGCCGCCCCTCCCCATATCCACTACACCACCAATCAGTTCCTTTTTGTTGTTGTGTTGGTAGTGTGTCGTTTTGAAAGGCGATACTTCTACACCGTGTGAACCGGCGATCCGAGTACCCGTGTCTCCGCTATTGGTTTTTCGCTTCTCATGGGTTAGAAACAGCAGCGCACAGAAGAACAGTCCACACGCTGGACCACCGTCGATGCAATGAAGACTCTCAACCGCGGCTTCACCACGAGCTACATTCAAGCCCACTATTTGATTTGCATCGACTCGAGAAAGAAAATCCAGAAAACCTCCAATCGTAACGAAACGCCGAAGCCCGATCGCTGGCGTTGAAAGCTTCTCCCGCGCACATACACCCACACACTCTCACACACACGTACACAAACGCACATTATCAAGAAATTTCTCATCAAAAAAGTCACGAGCGCCCTTCTCGGCATAAAAAACTTTCTCAGTCCTTTCTCAGTCTTTTTGCGTTGCAAAAAGACTCCGGCGCCGTCTCATCCACGACTTCCCTCTCTTACCAATCGCCTTTCTGCTCGATTTCTGTGCTATCGATTGCTCTGATTCGAGTCCACCTACGAAGCCGGCCCTCAGCTTTTGCAATCATTACATATTGCACCACACAATGACACAATGAAGCAGCCGCGACCCTTCACAAGTGTACGGTTCTCATTGGCCTTGCCAATGACCCCCCCCACAAGTGCAACGAGCTCGACAAGAATCCTCACGTGTCGAACACGGGAATCACTGCTGGGACTAAGAATTAATTTTTGAAACATTGAAAAATAGCGACGAAAAGCAAAACTGAAAGAAAATAATCTGCAGCAAAAAAAAAAGAAAATAAAGGGATCGTCGGAAACGCAAAAAAAGAAAACGAGAGGTCCACTGTTGTTCTTGACAATACTCGGAATAAAAAAGAGAAAAAGCCAAGCTAAGCAACTTAACAAACAGTGATTTACAAAAGGGTCTGGGGGTTCGGGGGTCCACCCGACCCCCCTCCACCCGCGTGCTACTTGATTCAGAATCTTGAGAACTAGTCTGCACGTGGTGTATCGCAAAACTATAAAACCGCGGCTGCAAGAGCCTGAAACACCCCTTTTTAGAGCAAAGGCTAGTTTTTCCAGTGCAGGCTAAGTTGGCGGGGAAGGGCGTATTTTTATTCTGTTATCCGATTGGCCACAAGTTAGTCCCAACAGCGCGACCATTCTCTATTACGAAGCCTACCGTTGTATGTCACCAATCAACAGCAATCCGCGCGAACCAAGGAAGACAACCGGCACAAGGAACTTTTGCACCTCGTGACCAGTTAGACACAAAAGAAAAAGACCGAACCATTCCCGTGCATCCTGAAGACATGCGCGGATGGGGCGTATATTTCGCACCCTTTTCGACAGTAGCCGCCAGTTACGCGATACGAATCAGAAAAAGCACTGCGTACCCGGTAAACGCCCGGAGCTAGTGCGGGCGATTATAGAAAAAAAGACACCGACCCATTTTGGAGTTGCATAATCCCCCCCCGAAGAAGATTTGATGCTATCTGGCAATTTTTTGCCTGAACACGAAACTAAGATTTCCCTCCCCGATCGGGGATGAAGCCAGTTGCCATGTACATGGTAACTGGCTACATTGTCCACACAGGAAAAGTACATGCCGGACACCACCGTGCTGAAATAAAACGACGGCTGGATGTGTCGCGATGTGTCTCTTCTCTCATGGAAGAATGTGCTGTCAAGTTCACAACAAACGGTCACAACACAATGCCACCAAGTTGTGCTCGCACCGGAACAGGACTGAAAATCCCCATCCAAAGGACCCACTGATATGCTCTAACTTTGGAATGGTCTGCGCTCAAGAGCGAAACCCGAGATGCACACAACACCGCGGTGAAATAATACACCAGGGGCTAGTCCTTCAAGCTTTCATACCCCACCTTGGGAGCCGCACACTCCCCTTTTTCTATTTTTGCAGCCCTTTTCTACAACATCTTCTTCTAAGAAGACTTGATGCTAGCATACAATCGCGCATGAGAGGCAGCGTTCTGCCTAGACGTTAAGCTAAGACTTTCCCCCAAGTCTCCCTGGTGAGTGAATAAGTGAGTACGGGCGGCATCCTTTGTACCCCATTGTACCTTCGGGCAGCAGCTGGATTAAGGCCTTCTCGGAAACCGTACACGCATCTTCAACAAGCGACGTGTCGTGCCATCATGTTGTCGAGTGCCGCCTTCCCGAGGCTATACTGCGACGTCCCTTGGAGTTTGCACTGTGAAGCATAAGCCCGTGGGCACGGCGAAAGGCCCCGGGGGGCAGTAGCTGCAGGCCCTTCGAGGGGTGAGGGCAGTAGCCACAAGCTTCTAGGGCGGAGACAGTAGTCGGTTGTGTGGGGTGTGGGTGGAGCTTCTTGGACGAGATATGATTGCAAAAACCAGTAACTGCCTTCGCCGTCTTCCGCGAGCTAGCGGCACACGGGTATCACTCTCTTTACGAAGGATGTTGCCTTCCTGGCTTTGGGAGCTGGGACCGTCTGTAGAAAAAGAGGTGTCGGAAGAGCAAGAAGTTGTGCGAGCCAGAAACAAACCACCGACGGAAGGCTCGTGCCTATTTTTTCCTTGGAGTGAAGCGAGAGTTTTATTAGAGTTACCTTTTTGTGGAAGATACCGCATGCCCTTCAACGACACCGCAATCGTTTGCCTCAAAAAAAGCGCACCGGTCAGCGCGCGAAAAGCTTGAGTCAGAGTTGAGCCCAAGGTACGCCATGCCTGGCGTTTTTGGTTGTACGACCCCCCTTTTATAATCTCGGGTACCTACGGTTGTGCGATCGGACAGTGCCGTGATGCCACCACTGGAACACCTGTACCAAACCTAGTCTTCAAGGAGTGAAAACCCGGCTTTTGTCAACACCAAAACAGTCTACACAGCGAGATAGTTAATCGTGGTAGTGACGAGCCGATGAACGGCTAAATACTCGTGGCGTTTTGAACCAACTAAAACCGCAGTCTTGGGTATACCCGCTTTTTCCGTTCTTTTTCTGTAGGTGGTCGCTTTACTCCGGCCTGCGGGTGCCGGCTTGCCGCTGCTCCTGTTTTCTGATCTGTCCTTTGTCGCTATTCTGTTGCGCACCCTCGTCCCTTCGGTCCCTTGTCTTGACGGTTATTACCCGTGGTTTCAGAACAACGAGCTGTGGCCTTTCCAAAGTGGGGTGTGGATTCCTTCCCCCCTCAATTCGGTATTCAGGGACAAATTTGCTTGGAGCGGTAGGAAGTACAAATACCACATGATATTATTTTCTCAGCTTTGGGGTCGACAGCAGAGTTGTTTTCGGTAGCCTGAAGTGAGTCTTCAGTCCCCTTTCCAACACTTGGGAAGGGGAAGCGACGAAAGATCAGGCGTGGGTGGATTCGAACTCATGAACCGTCAACCCGGGAACGTGGACACTCTCCTGCACCCAATTCATTGTTTTAGAACCGTTATGCTGAAGATCATTCCACGTGTTCTGTTTACATGACTGTGCAAGATGGAGATCCTTACCTTGCTATGAAAACCAAACTCAAAGTTGAACCATCGAAGGAAAAACATGTGTGGATACGTCTCACGGTAAAATGTTTGGAAGGATCGCCGAAGGGTCACCGGGACATTCCCATCTTGAAACCCAACCGCCAGAACCACTACCACCCATTCAACGTCACCCGGGGATTGTAAAACTTTCTCAGCATTTAGTCAGCCAACCTCAGTCTACAAAAAAAAAATAATAGCTGCATGGCAACCCCTGCTCAACATGCATGCGCGTGGGGTGCCCAAGACTAGATTCAAAGCGAATTTCTTCTTGGTGTCGGTCGCAACACTTACAAACATGGCTAGCCGTAGTTAAAGTATAGCATACCTACTACCCTCATACCACCCGCCTCACAGCCTCAATGGTCAACCGGAGGCCTAAAACACCGAACCTCTAAACCACCATAAACGCTAAAAATAGGCACCACCCCACGAGCAAAAACTGAGCTTGGGAGAAGCGCGGGTGGGGGGGGCAGCGAAGCACCAGCAAACGACCCTGCGAACCTGCCATCACACCGCACGGTCGCAGGCCTGGCTCCGGGTACATTCTCCATTTTCTGGGGCTTTACCCCCCACCCCCACCCCTTACCTTTCACCCTCCGAACCGGCTGCGGAGCTTGAAAATAAGTTTGCCGCTGCTTTTGCCGGACCGAAGATGGCAGAGCCAACGTCAGGCGTGTACGAGTTCCAGGTGCGCGTGGACTTTTTGAGGCACCCGACGTACATCGCGGGCAACGGCTACAGCATAAAGTGGAAGCGCGGGAACAAAGCCGAGAACAAAGGCACGTTCGGCATGGTGACCGAGCGCGCTGCTGAGACGGCCAGCGGCGACTACATCTTCAACCAGATCTTCACCTTCAGGAGCACGATGGAGCGCAGGGACGCCAACATCGACAAAGGGTTCCAGCCGAAGTACCTCGAGTTCTCGGTGTACGAGCACTTCGGCCCGAATTTGGGGAAGAAGGCGAAGCTGGCGGAGGCGGACTTCGACGTCGCGCGGGCGCTGCCCCCGAAGCGAGACGTCACGCCGCAGCTTCTGCTCAGCAAAACCGCCGGCGCGCTGCTGTTTCTGGCGGTCGGGTACCGAAGGGCGGACAGCGCGACGACAGGCTCCGTGCCCATGTTCGGGTGCATGTCGCGAGCCGCGGCGCCGGACGAGGGGTCGAAGCGCAAGCCGCAGCAGCCCGGCGGCGCGAACCAAACGCGCAGCGCCGGCTGGTGGTCGTGCGGCCCGCAGGCGGCGACCGGCCCCGAGCGCACGCGCAAGGTCCAGTTTTCGAACGAGGAGCCGGAGCAGTGGAACCGGAGCGTCGACGCGGCGTCCGGCGAAGCCCTCATCAAGGCCAACGAGGCCGCCGTCCCGGGCATCTCGGTGCTGCTGTGCGAGGAGAACACCACCGGCGCGTACGGCATCAAGAACCGCCTGGCTCCCAACGGCGTCGAGTACAGGGAAACGGTCGAAGAAGCGGACGACACGTGCTACAGCTACGTCCAGTCGAAAGCGGCGATCCCCACCGCGCCTCCCAAGGACGACTTGGCCGTGGCTGACAAGGGGCATCACTTAAACGACAAGCCGAAGCGGACGCACTTCGACCTGGGGCACCCCGAGGAAGACGGGATGAGTGACAACGCGATCCCGACAGTTGAGTCTGCTCGGTCGCTGACGTCGATACGGTCCGGCGGCAGCGACTCGTCGCGGATGCGGGTCGAGAAACCGAAGCAGCTGGCCCGGCCGAACCTGAACCGCGCCAGCTCCCTCTCGCCGGGGAGGGCGAACGTGGCGCAGGGCACGGGCTCGTTGTACATCCCGTCGGATGCCGACGGCGACAAAACGTTTTACTACCACGAAATCGACGTCGTCGTCCTGCAGCGCGGCGGCCCCCAGGGGCTCGACCCCGCCGACGCGACGGCGTACGTGCGGAAGACCCTCGACATGCCCGACTACTTCTCGTCGATCAACGACATCATCAACGAACCGGACTGCCGCAGCACGTGCGACGTCGGCGAGATCACGATTCCCCGCATCTGGACGGTATGCGGCACCGCAAACCTGCGTTAGCCCCCCGCTGGGCTGAGGCGACATTTGAAGGGGTTGCGTTTCCATTAGCCCGTTAAGTCCCTCTCGCAACGCCTTCATTCAAAGTCCAAGCATAGAACTGCCTTGACGCGCATGGAAGTGTCCTCCTGGCCCCACTTGGGGACAGAAGGATTGCAGTTTTTCCTGCTGCTCAACCAGTAGTAATATGAATTCGAAGACCGCTGGCAAACGAAAGAGACTGTCATGCAAAAGGCAAGAACGTAACACGAGACGCATCGCAGTTCGCGCGTTGGTAGTTCTGCTAAGCGAACTGTTCTCGCAGCATGCCCACACCATCACACAGCTTGCTTGGGGCCGCTCTTCCGATTTTCACACCACGTTCCACGCCCAAATGAAGGACACGAAGTACTCCGAAGGCGCGTGGGAAATGCCCGAAGATTACAAAAAGTATGCATTGTCTGACTGATTATAGTACCACCTTCCCGCCGCGTTCTCCACATTTAAGGAGCTCTCTCAGCCACTGCAACAGAGCACACCGTATTCGCTGCAGTGGGGATCATGGGTTTTACCCCTGAGCCGAATTGCACTAGCGAATAACTCCTGGCATACCGCAACAGCTCAACACAGTGCGGGGGATAGTGTGAGCAGAATGCAAGTGAGTGCTTGCTACCCACCTGGATCTTGCCGCCCGTGCAGTACGAGGACGCTGCACGCAGTTCGATCAAATTTTGCCCTCGAATGCCGCAACGTCCTTGTGTTTGACTAACTTCGGGAAACGGGTTTTCCGTCGCACCCTCGACGTGGGTGGCTTTGGATTTACATCTAAAGGACACTGCAACAAAGATTGCAATAAGGAGTTCAATAAACCAAAACGACACACGTCTTTCCCTGCGGGATCGGGCGCGCAGCAACAGCAAAAAACAACGCAGATGGTTTGGAAGTCGTTTCAACACGTGGCAAACGAAAGCCGCGTCGTACGGTAATGTGAAGATTATCGAAAACGTCTACTATGCCACATTCAAGTTCGACGTATGTTTGTTACCACTATCCGAGCATTCGGGCTCACCTTCTTCCGCATACCTTTATGCACCTCGCTGGAATGCGACATTTACTCTGAAGTCGTCAATAACTACAATAATCGCGCTTTCCCGACGCGTACAAGAGGTAGAGGGAATTTCACAAACAAAGCCGCACCAGTTAGGCCACATGAAACCCGGATTCTCAATCGAACTTTCAGTCCAAAGGGTCCCCCGTAGACCCTCGATAAAATTCATCAACCCCCGCGCCAGGAAACATCGCGCAGCAGCCCGATGGTCCACGCGAGCCAGCACGTCTCCGGCCACGACGAGTTCCGCGGAGCACATGAACACGTGCTCGACGGTGACCAGCTGGAGTGCGACATCTTCTTCAAAGTTGTCTCGACGACAGTTGCGCTCCCCGAAGCCCACGAGAGCAAGATGATATCCGCATCAAATTAGGCCTATTAAAGAATTTCGGATTCTCAAGCGGACTTTCACTCTAAAAAACGATTCCCCGTCGCCTTTCGATAAAAATCATCAACCCCCGCCAGGAAACATCGCGAAGCAGCCTGATCGTCCACGCGAGCCAGCACGTCTCCGGCCACGACGAGTTCCGCATCGAGCACGTGTTCAAGTGCTCCGCGGACGGTGACCAGCTGGAGTGCGACATCTACTCCAAAGTCGTCGCCACGACCGTCGCACTCCCCGAAGCCTACAAGAGCAAGATGATTTCCAGCGCCAAGGCGTACCAAACGACCTTCCAGTCCAAACTCGTGCAGCGGACACAGGTGCACCTGCTGAAGCGGGTGTACACGCCGGGGCTGTACAAGAACAAGGCGGCGTCGTTCCGGAGGAAAATGTCGCAAAGCACGATGAAGCGGGCCAAAAGGAGGCTCGGCGACCTGGGCGCCTCCATGGGCACCTTGTCGAACTTGTCTCGGAAACTGTCCCAGAGCCACATAAAGGTAAAAAACCTGGAGTCATACCTGGCGGAGAGTAAGCGGGCCGATGACAGCGACACCCAGAGCGAGCCGGATAGGCGTATCGCGGACATCGCCGCGTGGCGCAGGCTGTCGCAGAATGAGACGCTGACGAGCAAGAACCTGGTCAAGGCCAGCATGGAGTCGCTGCTGGGGGCGCTGAATAAAATGAAGCGCGAGCAGCTGCTGCAAGAGGGCTTCACCCAGCAGCAAATCCTCTGCCTCATCCGCCTGGTAGCGGTGTACCCCCAGCAACTCGACGAGCACGGCGCCGTGGAGCACCCCGAGATCTTCGACCTGGTGCTGAAGGTCCTCTCGCTGATCTCAACCGTGTCCCTCACCACCATCCTCACTGCCCCCGCTGCGGTCAAGACGATTCTTGCCGCGTGGACTGTGTCCGGTCGGAGGCTGGAGGCGCACGCGGGGCTGGTGGCCCTGCTGAAGAACAAAGCCGACTACGTCTCCGCGCGCCGCACCGAGCGGAGCGAGACGCTGTACGAAAACTTCGAAATCAGCGACAAGGTGCTCGAGCGGTGCTCGTGCAGAATGACCGACGCCCGGGGCAACAACACCAGGGGCATGCTGTTCATAACGCCGCAGTGGCTCTGCTTCTTGGCGGGCAGCTCGAAGCTGATGTTCTCCACGTACGACATCACGCGCATCGAGTCCGACAAGCGGTGGCTCGGCAGCTCGCTGCAGGTCCACATCGAAAACCGCTCCATCGACGTCACCGACACCAACAACAGCAACAACTGGCAGCAGACGACCCTCCGCTTCCGGCTGTTCTTCAACCCCGAAAAAGCTGAAAGCGCCCTTCGATCCGTCGTCAAGGGGGGCGGCCGAGGCAGAGTCCGCTACTCCGTCAAGTGCCTGTAACAACACGACGACGCGAGAGGAAGTCTTCGGGAACTCCCAACCCCAAAGTGAATAGAAGGGCTCAGTTCTGAAACCTCAGAAGATGAACGAGCGTCACCCAGACCGCACAACACCGCTTCACGAACTATCTCGTGCGGACCCAACGGGGTACGAAAGTGACACCAATCTCTAGCCCCTGGTGGAGGTTGTTCGACGTCCGAAGAGTCCGAGATGATACCGCTGGGTGGTACACGGCTGAACGAATCGGGATGTTGTGTCAACACCTCCGGATTTTGACACCCGGAAGAAAACGAAATGAAGAAATACTCGACCAGTTAGCCCGCAAACCGTGCTACAGTCTTCAACCGGACGACGCTGCGCATTGGTTGCCTCTCATGTTTCTTCTTTCGGCAATAGTTCACGCATCTTCAGACGAACGAACCAACAACGTGTCCACTCCCCTTGACGTGATAGCATCGAACATGCATGAGGGACAGCATGTTCAGGCAGCGTGCTGCCTACACATAAGCTGAGCCTACCTCCTTTTCTCTTTCGTCCATCCATTGGTGCTGCACATGGCACCGTGCTCTGCGAAGTTTACATCGCAGATTGCCACCATAAACGGCCAAAGCGTTCTAGCGAGTCGCAGTTACAGGCAGGGCGGGCGCGCTGAGCTTTTAACTCTGATATGATAGGGGCTTTCTCCCCGAAACGGCCGTGCCTGCTCTCGTAGGGTGGTCCTGGCTGTGACGAGCTACGAACAGCCGCCACGGTTGAGCCTCAGCCCAAATGTACGAACGCGTTCGGACAAGCGGCAAACCAACAGGTCGAGCAGGGTGAGCTAAGCTCGAAGCGGAGGACCTACCTGTCACAGCTCTCGAGGTTGCATGCTTCCGTGCCACTTGTTACCCATGTTCATCCCCACTCTCCACCACCGCCGCCCGAACCATGCTTTCGGTCCCTATGAATGTGCGAACTCACCAGGGTGAGTTCCCAGTGTGCCGCACTATACAAAAGCGCCCCCTGCGATGCAAAAGGTCCTGTGTATATCAAGGTCATCGTAGTCAGCTGGGGGAGTGAATGCGTTTTGCTGGGCAGGAGAGTTATTGTTACTAAACTGCACCACGGGATTCGATCGGCTGTCGCACAGCACGATTCGTGTGTGCTCGATCCGACATCGCAACAGGTATTGCCAATAGAGGGTTCACTCTCTCATCTTCTCGCCCTGCAAGCTATCAACGGCAGCGGGTGCGCGCACCAAACAAAAGTCCGTGTGGAGTTCAGCCCTACTCTCAACTCTCCCACTGTGAGAGTTGTGTTTTCGCCTCACATTCTGCTTCGCCTCAATCGAATATAAAAAAAAAACGAAGGGGAAAACAAACAGTAGTATTTTCGTCTAACCGCCCCACCAAAAAGAAGGGAAAAGTAGGGTAAAAAATGCCGCCAGCGATTCAATCCAAAACATTCTTGTCTCGTGGTCCTTCCTTCGGAGTCTTGCCTCCCTTTTCTTTTTACCAAAAAATATGTGTCCGAAGAAATGGGAAGCTCGTCATCCCAAACCGCGGCGCATCCTGATTAAAGCTCAACTGCGTTAATTGAAAGCAAGGCTCTCTGTTAACATTATTAACATTAATTGTATCAGCCGCAGTTGTGCTAGTGCCGAGCTCTTATCCTTCTTCGAGACACGAAAAAAGAAAAGTGTTCAAAAACTGCAGACTGAAAAGGTTGGACGTGCAGCACATTGCAAGTTTCCATCTCTGACATAATTTCTTGTGTCGTTCCACACGGGGATCCCTTCGAGAGCCTGTTTCGAAAGGAAAGGGGTCTCGGTGTGGGTCGACGCATTAGGAAGACAGAAGACAGGTCGCGAAAGTGGACTGTGAATCTCATATTTTGACGCCCGCCGTATGCACGGAGGGGACAACTCACGGGACTGCAAACTCTCTGAGAGATGACCCATTCGCTCTAGCTTGTCACTCACACCACACACACACACACACACACACACACACACACACACACACACACACACACACACACACACACACACACACACACACACACACACACACACACACACACACACACACACACACACACACACACACACACACACACACACACACACACACACAAACACGCCACACACGCTCTCTCTCTCCCTCGGAAAAAGTCGGCGCCGTAGCGATGGCTATGAGAACACTTACAGGTGAAGGTGGGTGACGGCGAAGGGCCCTCGATCTCTCTTTCGCTCTCATATTCTTCTTTTCTCTCCCGCTCTTTCGCAGCAGAAATTCGCTGTGGCTCGCTCTCGGCGATTCAGAATCTCCACTACCGCCGACGGTCAGAGAGAGCGCGAACAGAGCTCGTGTGACGATAATCTGCTTCGATTTCTGGCGAGTGTGTCGGCATATTTGGGCAGCCCAACACAGGGTGTCGGACACGAAAAAAGTGCAGCTTTCCAGGATTTAATTCTGCCCCCGCGTGAAGCGTTTCAAGGGTCAACTCTTCCTTCGAAAACGCCGGATGCTTTGAAATACCGACCTGATCCACAAATAACGCTAAAAAGAGACAACTGCAGCATCTGAGGCCTGTGGACATGGTCGACAGGTACATCCGGGTTGCGGAATGTTCACGCAAGTGCGAACGCTCGAAGCTTGCATCCGCTTCTTCCTGCTTTCCCCCAGCTTGCGTCGTGGAGAGGAAAAATATTGCTTCACGGAGCCTAGGGCCTGTAGTCCGAACCGGCGCTTGGCACGCTTGGCTTGTGAGAAAGGGGTCTCGCTCGGACCTTTACTCTTCGGTACGAGACGTCAAGCTCATAGGGTAATTAATGCAAGTAATCTGATCGAAGGGAGGTTCCGAATCCTTTAAGTTGCCGAATCGTTCCAACCCTGCTCGCAAGCAAGTGAACTCGACACACTCTTGTCGTTAAATACATCTGTCTCTCTACAGATCTTCACACGACCTCCCCCCCGACATGCACCGAAGGTGCTCAAACAAGTTTGCTGGAATAGAGGGGGACCAATGGGAGAACGAACACTCTTCAGATCTTCGTCCTTCCTGTCTCTGCTGTCGACTCCCCGCACCAACCGGCACCGGCCTCTACACAGTGGGCCAGCTATGGTCTTGACTGCGTCTTTAACCGGCAAGCTATGGTCTTGACTGCGCCTTTAACCGGCAAGCTATGGTCTTGACTGCGCCTTTAACCGGCAAGCTATGGTCTTGACTGCGCCTTTAACCGGCCAGTTTCCGATCGGGCAGTCTGAGCAAGTGGCGCGTCCAACGACTGCACCGGCGGAACCTTTCCCGCGGATCTGCGATTTAGTTCGGCACGCAAAAAATCTCAACATATACGCAACGCAACGTACCTCCTTTTAGCGCCGCCTCTTGCACCGTCCTTTGGCCAAATTCGAGCCCACAACCCCGTTTCTTTTGTGGATTCAGGGTGCTACGTATACGTCACAGGCCAGAGGCGAGATCAAAGCGGCCCCGAGTGGGGCAAAGATTGACGCCCCATCCCTACCCCAACTGTTCCCCTCCCCCCTACCCTCACACCCCCCTGGACCCCCTCGCGTACCTTTCCTTGCTTCGACCTCTTTTACTCGTCTCAGTTCTTTCTGTTTCTCTCGTGCCCGTCGCGCGTTGAATCGGTCTTCGCTGGCTTCAGCAGAGTCGTATCCGTTTTTGCTTCGCTCGTTGTGCTTTGCCTGGTCTGGCCGCCTCAAACGCACGACTGTACGGCACGAATCAATGTCGCCTCTATATTCACGAATGGGAGCGGCGAAGGGGAAGCAGCCACGTAGAGGGAGTAAGGCACAGCATACGGATGAACGCTGTCTTCATTGGGCCTTGTTTTTCTCTGGTTTGTTCAGCGCCGACCTGCCACGCTCAAGCCTGCTGCGCCCTCTGCGGACACTCGCTAGCCGTCGACGCTCGTGACGGCAGCCCATCCGAAGTGCAAATACTGTCGACGCGTCACTGCTGCTGTGTGCGCTCGGATCGGCGCCCCTCAAGCGGCTTCCTTAAGTCTTTCGTTTGTTTGTAAGGATCTTCTCCTGACTTCCAGGACTAGAACGGCACATACTACTACTCAAACTCACAAGCCTGAAACTGCAATCTATCGTCACCGATTGTTGCTGCATATCAAGTTCAAACTACTACTACTACTGCGTCATCGGGTTTGCATCACGCAGCAGCGAGAACAAAGCAGCGAACGGGTGCGAGGAAGAGTATCCGTTTTCGCCAATATCAATCCATGCATCCGAAACGATCCTCCCGAGGTCAGGCTTTTAGTACGTCGCGCACCGAGCCTTTCCAGACTCACGCGATTCAGCGCTATAAACTCTACGTAAGCGTGCGGCTACAAAAACACTGCAAAACAAGCAGAGAGGCAAAGGCGTGTGGGGGGAGGGAAGGTTGTTCCGAAGCTGATGCAACTCACGCGCTTGGTGGCAGCACTGACTTGCCTAGTCGGCGTTTTTGCGGCGTGGGTCGACGAATACGCGGCGGTGTTGGTCGAGTTCGCGGAAGCGGCGGATCTTGCGAATGGAGTGTACACCATCAACGCGACCACTGTAGCCGCAGCGCTGCCCGTCGTTGGGTACAACGAAAACGGGTATTCCATTTCGCTGTCCAGCAGCGTCGGCGTCTTCTGGCGCATTGAAGACGCGTCGCAGGAGATGGTTCATCGGCAGAATTGCCTGGCCGCAGGGTCGGGAGGGCCGTTCTCTTACTCCATCGGCCTGGCCGGCTGCGCGTGCCCTTGGGCGGTCGGCATGCCGGTTGTTTTCGGCGTGTTCCCGAACAACACCGTTGACAGGCACAATCCGCGTGCGTGCGCTCCCGTCGACCATCCGGCAACCTCGACTCCCGTTGACCATTTGGCAACCTCTTCTCCCATAGACCATTTGACAACCTCGACTCCCATCGACCATCCGACAACCCCGCCTCGCATCGCTGCAGCCTCGCCATCCCCGCCTGGCGACACGACAACACCCGCCCACACGTCTCCCGCACCGCCCGCTCCTGCGGCCCCGTCGTGCGACTGCAGCCAAGAGGTTGCGTTCCTGTACTGGCTCGTTCCTGCCATCGCCGGGTTCATGCTGGTTTGTGCACTCGTTTTTTGATTGCTTGTTATCCGTTCCTCTTCTCTCGGGGGGTGTTGCAAACGCTTTCTCATAGAAAATTCTAGCCCCGCGTTGGGGCGATTTGCTGCAGTCACAAGATGCATACAACTTTCAGGCGAACCGGAAACCGCAATACAGGGCGTCTCTCTCGAGCCCTCCTATCTCCTCAGAGTTTGTTCATTCCCTCCCTCTTCTCCCCCCTTATCATTTGACACCCATCCTCGACGATCAACCGGATACTTTAAATTACCGGTCCTCAAACCTCCTCTAAAACAAGACTACATGCCAGCTCCTCAACGTCAATGCGAAGGCCTGACGAACCACCTGAACCAAAACCAACAGATCAGCAATGTCCTCGTTTGGGTGCTCTGCTTCCGAAGCATCGGAAAAGACCCGCAGTACCCGCGGCACATGCAGATCGAGCTGGAGCGGCACCAGCAGGAGCTGGAGTTCTACCAACGCGAACAGGAGTCTCCCGCTAATTGCAGCCGCAGGGGCAGCCAGGGCCCTACAGAGAAGGTCGGCCGCAAGTGCTCCATCCCCAGCGTGCGGTGAGGACCGACCGCGCTGCGTCGGAGCAACCTTGTAGCCTTCTTTGCCGCACGTTGCTGAAGAGGCCTGCGAATCTGTTTGCCTCAAAGTTGGTAAACTAACCGTCCGAGCTTCTTTCCCAGTACGCGTATCGTGCTGAAAAGATGTGTCAGCACGCATTCTGGGTTTGTTGGATTGCACTACGGGGTCCAAGGTCACGGCACTTCATTCGAACAACAGTAGGTACTAGATGATTTTTCTCGTACTGCCCCCAGCCAGACGTACTTTCGTGCGCAAATCTTCTGGACCATACTGTGTTGACGTTGACAACACCAGGCGTTTTTGTGTTCTTTTTCACCATTGACCCCAGCACCGTTAACCTTGTTCGAAGTCTCGGGATCTCGGCCCTGAGATCATCGTGAAGCGTTGTACTACATCTACACCATACGCAGCTTGGTGTTACGAGGGCACACGTGGTGGTACCTACACATATCCTCTATGCCCCTAGATGGTGCTTTTATGGGTCTACCTACTTGCAGGAGTTTTTGCCGTTTTCCCGCCCGTACACGTGCTTCCCTAGGAACTCTGATCAACCAGCAAAACACGCTGTCGACATATTCGTAGCCTTCTACAATTGTATTGCAGGTTAATTTACCAAACTCAGTAGTTTCTGGCCTCTGTGTGCGTGCGATTTGCCAACGTATAGCGAATGTGATATTCTGGTGTCGGTCACATTAAACACAACCTTGGCTAGCCACAGTGAAAGAGTGCGAAAATGTCTGCACCCTCCACTACCCGACTCCCCGCCTCATTGGTCAGCCGGAGACTCTAAGACACCGGACCTTTAAACCTCAACAAACGCTAACAAGTGGGAAGGCCGATCAACCGGCACGTACAATCAAACCGAAGCGGCTTTGTCGCATGTTTCCATAAGTCTTCGTCCCCCGTCCCGGCAAGGGGCGTGGAAGAGAAGACAGCCGGAAAATATCGGCCGGTTCCTACCTCCAACACGAGGTACCAGCACGGAAAAACCTAGACGTCGAAACCCGAGACAATCAAAGACATCTACTTGCAATCTCACGCACCTAGCATAGCACGCAGCTAGCTTGAGCGCCTTCGGCGCGTCAAGTTGGAGTACCCACGTTTCTGACCGAACTTATCATCCACCCACAAGTCAGCATCGCACCTCGCTGGACGACAGGTGATTTGCGGTACTGCCCCGTGCGAGCGAGTCTTGGGTGACATGTGCTGCCTGTGTATATGGTTTCAGCTATTGCACGGGACTGCAAGCTGAAAGCAGAACCGACCCACACAGTATAGTACAGTAACAGTACATTACTCGTGTGTGACGCAGCTGAAAACCTGGCCGCTTCCTTGGGAGGGCTCGGCGTAACCACTACAGCCGACCTCTTTGGGTCCATGAAAACTCTTTACAAGCACAATTTAGTAGAGTGCCACTTCGCCGCCTTCACTTACAGCAGCCCTATCCCCGTGCGATCTGGCCTCAAGCTCCGCCCCTCTCTAAACCGGCTTCTGAGCACATGAACTGGACATTCTTATCGACTCGTGCCCGCTCCCCCCGTCACCCTCACTATAAGACTTCGCACCCTCCCCACCTCTCGCTAGCATTCCAAGCACGTCCTTGCATTCTCCCCCACCGTTCCGGTTGTAGGTGCTTCGCGTGCGCTGCCCTCAGCTCCCAGGATTACTTCGTGCACTTTTTTCCTTCAAGTAACCGAGCACGATCCGCAAGTCGGGAAACACATTGATGTACCCACTGTGAACAACGGTCACCTAAGCTGGCTCAGACCGTTCCTGGGAGAAATCACACCGGTGTCCTGCCTGCAGACGCTTAGTTTCCGTCTACTGTTCCGTCAGCTGGTTACTAATGACCGAAACACGGTCCAGATAGGTCGTGGTGATCACATGGTATTTCCAGCATCCTCTTCCGCAAACTGCCATCAGCTTCCTCAGCCAACATTTCTGCGCTCTATCGCTGCTTGCAGGAGGCAAGATTGATGGCGTGTGTGTTTCCTCTTCGTTGGCTTGGTAATGTGCTATGATCCGGGATTGAATGGGTGTGTTTTGACAAGGACGTGCCATTTCTGCGAACGATACAGCCTTCCGCATGGTGCTCATGCTCAGCGTACTTCGTGCAAGGGTCAAACACCACTACCTGGGATGTGTCTTTGTGCGTCAGTCTACCCAATCTTTTGACAGCCTGCAGACCATGAGACAATTGTGACAGATCTTGCAAGCCAGCCCTTTCAAAAGCTTCCTAACATGTAACAGCACGCAGTCAACGCTGCGTGCGGGACTCCAGATATCAATGATCTTGGATAAGGGCATCGGTTCGCGCTTGGATCAGGGCAACTAGTGGCGCCTACCCCCAAACAGGACTCAGCTTATTGACACTTTTTTGTCAATCTTGCCAGCAGCCCGTCTCAGCCGCAGCATCTCCAGAGTTGCGCCGGCGATCAAACTTTATCTTTCGCGATGACATTGCCAATGTGCCGAGCAGGAATTTGCAAAAGCCGTCGTAGCATCGTAGCTCGATGCACTTCGAGGAGTAGGGGCGGGCTGGCCTCCAGGCGTGCGTCGATGCCGCCCGTGTTTCTCCCTCGTTTTGTCGTTCTTTTCGGTCTGTTTCTAGTATCTCCGTGGTGCACGCCCCCCCTCCTTCCTTGGTACTATTATTCCGGCCAAAGACCGGATTCTTGCGTGACTGATCAGTTGGCTGTGCGCCTATGCGCCTCTTTATTGATATGAGGCTGGACTCCACCGTGTACTAGGACCACAGGTGTTCCAGCTCGAGAACCTCACACGAGTCTGTTTTCAGAGCGCACATTGGATATTACAGTATACATGTTGACGCTGCTGGCGGCCTGCCAATGCCGTAGTAGAGGGGGTCGTTTTTTTCTTTTCTGACGGTGTGGTTGAACGTTGCAACGTCCCGTGTTTAACGCAAGCCCCAAGCCTTGGTGCTCTGGTTTGTCTGCAGTACACCGAACATAATATTATGAAGCTCGGCTCTTGGCCACCGTGTGTAGCAGGCTTCCCTGGTAACCTCGTGCTCGCAAAAAAGCAAAATATGAGCAGGTGTTGCTGCTGACCTGCCAGATCTGCTCCGCCCGGGATCGACCCAGCTGCTACCCCTTGACCTTCCTTTCAGCAGAGGACTGCCAGCACGCTACGATCGTAGCGAAGTGAAAAGGTGCGCGGGTAGACACGCCTTTCACTGAAATTCTGGTCCCCCCCTCTCTCCATTCTTTTCTTCGTGGTTGTACTGAAGGGAACACATCCGGAAGAACGGCTGCACATGATAGTGAACAAGGGTCCACATGTGGGTCATGAGCCTCTCCCGCCGCCGAAGGTGCCACATACCGAAGGTGCCACATACCGAAGGTGCCACATACCGAAGGTGCCACATACCGAAGGTGCCACATACCGAAGGTGCCACATACCGAAGGTGCCACATACCGAAGGTGCCACATACCGAAGGTGCCACATACCGAAGGTGCCACATACCGAAGGTGCCACATACCGAAGGTGCCACATACCGAAGGTGCCACATACCGAAGGTGCCACATACCGAAGGTGCCACATACCGAAGGTGCCACATACCGAAGGTGCCACATACCGAAGGTGCCACATACCGAAGGTGCCACATACCGAAGGTGCCACATACCGAAGGTGCCACATACCGAAGGTGCCACATACCGAAGGTGCCACATACCGAAGGTGCCACATACCGAAGGTGCCACATACCGAAGGTGCCACATACCGAAGGTGCCACATACCGAAGGTGCCACATACCGAAGGTGCCACATACCGAAGGTGCCACATACCGAAGGTGCCACATACCGAAGGTGCCACATACCGAAGGTGCCACATACCGAAGGTGCCACATACCGAAGGTGCCACATACCGAAGGTGCCACATACCGAAGGTGCCACATACCGAAGGTGCCACATACCGAAGGTGCCACATACCGAAGGTGCCACATACCGAAGGTGCCACATACCGAAGGTGCCACATACCGAAGGTGCCACATACCGAAGGTGCGTTCGAGGTTCTCGGGTGAATATCTACCCTGCCAGCAGTTGGGTTGGTGTTGTCCCTTTTGCGAAGCCGTGGACCATTTGCCCTTTGACGAAGACACCATGGCAGGTAATTCACATTTGGTTCAGAGACCAGCCTGCACTCGTAGCTTGCGGTATGCCCATAGGCACCTCGCACGAGGTTGCGGAACTCTGGTCTGTCTCGAATATGTTTGAAGCTAATTCGCACATACACACCGAAAGGCATACATAAACACACACACACACCATACACACAAGCCCCTCTGGTAGAAAGGACAACCGCGGATAAACGTGACAAAAGAAGCACACACGAATCACACGTAGATTCCAGTGTGCAAAGGAAACAGCGCATTAACCAGCGTTTTCTGTGTCTTCGCGGACCCGCCGCTAGAGAAAGGCTCGAGAAAGGGACGTCAGCAGCCCAGAAAAGGAAGCGTTGCCTTTCAAAAAGAAGAAGAGAGGGGGAGAAAGGGAAATTGAGCAAGATGGACCGTGATCACATTGAACAGTCCCTCATGGCTCTGGTGGACGAGCTGGATGAGTACGAAGCGCTCCCGGAACTGATACCGGCGAAGGATTGCGCGGCTGTGTACGGAGGCGAGGTGGATACTGAAGGAAGAGCTGGTGGTCCTGCGTGCTCGCCAAAGAGGGGCGGTCCCCGGCTGTTGAGTGCGGCGGCGCCGGCGTTTGTGCCGTCTAGTCTGCGCCCGCACGTGATTACAATCTTCAACCCCGCCACGTACGGCACGCAGCAGCTGAAGTGCGACCTGACGGACCTGTCCGTCGGTGACATCCGCCTGTTCGCCGCCCAGCTCTTCTCCCTGCACGCCACAAACTTCAACCTCCTTCTTTCCGGGCAACCGATCACCTGCAACCTTTCCTCGCAAGCCATTGACATAGGGCTCTCCAACGGCACCGTCCTCGTCCTTGCCATAGATCCTACACCTGCCGTTACCCCCAGGGGCAGGCACACGCACACAGCGCATACCCATGCGCAGCCTCAACCCCCTTACTCCAATGGCGCCATGTATCAATCATCACCTGCACGATCAGGCTCCTCATCTGGAAGCCTCACTCCTAGCAACAGCAGTCTTATGACGTACGCCCCCATGCGCAACAACGGCGACTCGAGTCCGGAAATGGTATCCATTAACAGTTTGAACTGGATTGTTCTTCCAACCGCTGCCACCCACAGCTCGTTCATGCTTGTTTTGTTAGTACCGGACGTTGACCGCGTCTCCCAAGTCCCGTGCTTGACCTGACGGAGGCGCGGCTGTCCGAGTGTGTGCTGGCACCTTTGCACCGCAATACAGCCACCTGCGGCGCCACCCTTGGGTGTCGGTGACAGGTGTCAACGCACAGCTTTCCTTACATCCGGATTCAAATCGAGTTTGTGCCTTTGAACCGGGAAAGAAACGTAGGGATACGAGGGTATTCCACCTGTAGTACCCTCTACCGGATCACGCTGCTGGCCTGATGTTGATGATAGCGTTGAACTTACCCTCACCTTACGTAGGTGTCAATCCTGGGTTTCCCAGGGTTACCTATATTATCACTAATCCTGTGGGCCAGTTGCGAAACGGGACTAGAAATATGCCAACCACCTTTGTGAAAGCTGTATTTGCCGTGCTTTATCGGCAGACCAGCACCAAGCTCAAGCGGTTGCAGCGAATCGGAACCCTCTTCTTCGGCTTGACACCCCCCCCCCTCCGCATTTGGGGGCAACTTCCATCGAGAGCGCAGTGGAGGATCGCAGACCTCGCTGGGGAGCTAACTAGTTCGCAAACACTTTACCCTATTCTTACTGCAAAACTCGTACAGACGCCTGAGAAAGAGATACCAACACCGGTCATTCTGCGGGCGGCTGACTTCTACAGCCCTGCAGGTGCACAACATCTGCAGAGCGCACTTGCCCACGGCGCATATGGCTGCTACTACGAGGCGATGACACACGTATTGGAAAACTTCTCAGAGATGGCCAAAGGTGCGCCTTCTCATCTTTCTTGGCAGCGTTCAGGACACGGCTTGACGAGTTGAGTAGCGAAATTACAACACAAGGTCCAAGAACGATGGACCCTGGCGAAAAGATCCCCAACCCTGATACTTGGTTCTGTTCAACCGTTCCATGATACTGCATCCAATTGAAACGATCCTTCCCTCAACGCAGACCCTACGGCAAGCAAGGTGGTTATTGCTGCTATCGAAGCAGGTCAGCCGGACCATGTCGCTCAACTTCTGATGATTGCCTGCAGGGACGTTAGGGACCTGTGCAAGAACATGAGCGGGGCAGAAGTGCTGATGGCTCTAGCCCTGCACGCACGAGGTCCTGGCACTGTAAGCCCAACAGGCACGCCTCTGATCGTTGAAGCAATGGTCCCCCATGCTATCGACCTCTGCAACAGCATGCCCGGTCGCAAGCTGGTTCAGAGTATCTCGGTCAAGTTTACGGACGAGCAGAAGCAAGCCTTTTACCATGCCGTCTGCAGGTCCATTGCACACATAGCTCCCAACCAGTGCGGGTGCATTACCCTACAGAGAATGTACGACTATGCGAGCAGGCGTGTGCTCAAAGATATGATGCACGAAGCCATCATGTACTACTGCTCCTCCCTGCTATTCGATCCCTTCGGCAACTACGTCTTGCAACACATCATCTCAAGAGGCCCGGAAATCATCTCCGAGAGAGTGGTCTGCCCTTTCTTTTGTATCACCCAACCAGTGCTCCCGCTAACCTCACTTTTGGTGAGGAATTCCAAAACCTGCTTTTGGACTTTTTTTTTTTTTTTTGCCCCCCAAATTTTCCCCTGTGCTGCGCAGGTTATTAGCTTCGTTTCTGCCTCGGGTTTTCGACCAACTGTCTGAGACCGAGAAGCTTTTCTCCAGGGGAGCACCAGAATCTTTCAAGGGGGGTCCGGGGGGGTCTGCCCCCCGGCGAACGGTACGGTACAGGTGGAGAAAGTTTGCACTTCTCAGTCTGTTTGTCACAATAAACACTGCACATTCCTGAAGGCAACAACCCATTTCAAATTCAACCACCACTCGATACTGTGTGCTGGTAAATCATTGCCACGAGTAGATGCAGACCAGAGATCACATGGAACAAGGCACTTGTGTCAACTCGGAGAGAATCTGTCAAGAAATCCGGGGCTGCTTCTGAGCCTCGACTCTCTTTCTCGGCTCCAGCCCCCAACTTCTACCCGCCAGCCCACCACTCCTGGGCCAATATGACACGCAAGGCATAGGTTGACTGGTATTTGGTTGATTCCACGCACGGCATAGGTTGACCGAATTTGGTTGTTGTTACTTTCACTCTCTCGTGCACTTGCAGGTCGACGTTGTGCGCCGCAACATTGCAAAGTGCGCAGTGGACAAGATCGGAAGCAATGTGATCGAACGCTGCCTGGCATGCGGCTCCGAAAAAGCGAAGACCATTCTCATTCTCGCCGTCTGCGATAAGAACATCATCGAACTTCTTGTGAAGGTGCGCCTTTCTTTCTGTCTGGCTTGCGTGGCCACTAAATCATTGTGGTCCAGCTTTAGTCAACTGCAGTGGCTTCGGCAGCACGAATCCCAGAGCGCAAAACCAAGAGACTACTTCTCGCCGGTGGTGTTCGTTCGTCCCAGTGGATGATGATGGCTTTTTGTTCGGCCTGCTAGCCAAGCATACGCCGGTTTCGGTCTTCTTTGAACAGAAATAAAACACCGAACCTCTAAACCACATTAAACGCTAGAATTAACGCTAGAAACTGTCTTCGATCATATCACGACATCTGATAAGTTTCTTCTCGCAAATTCTTTCATACAAAGATTGTAAACTCCAAAGAGAACGCTGGCGTGTTTGGGAGGAGATTCGGCTTTCGAACATTTTCACTCACTAACAGGCTAGCTTCCCCCGGCTCAAAGTTTGAGTGGCCTACATTGCCTCATTCTCGTCGACATCGGTTAACTTGTCTCCTAATGCACCCACACAGGATAGCTTCGGCAACTACGTCATCCAAACCACGATTGAACACGCACCTGTGCAGCTGCTCGATTTGGTACGCCGCACGATCGCGCCGGTCATAGAGTCGTCGCCTTACTCCTTCAGGATCGAGAGCAAGCTGCAAAAGAGGCTGAAGAGAGGCTCAGCGCGTGGCACCCCACACCAGCACGTGCCTCCCATGCAGCCCATCGCGATGGGCCCGATCTCATCGTGAGCAGCCACACACTCGTGTGCCACAGATGACAGGAGCAGCACCAGCACCACGCAGGCTCACATCTCAACTAAAGATCCCCGTGCGATGCAGGAGTAACCCCCGGGGTCCTTTGCAGTGTTGACGTGTAATTCGCTTGTCAGTGACCGGTCCTTCCGAAAGGCACCCTCCCGGTAGCTAGAAGCAAACAGAGAAGGAAAACTTTTATTACACCCGTCCAGCGAGCTCATGGAAACGAGCCTTGTGGCTTCCTGGCAGAACAGACCCAGGCCAACGTGCAAAGCCTGACTGCTGTTCATGCGGTTGACACAATCACCATCACCTCAACCATACAACGAGTCGGGAGCTGAAAGGTATATGTGCGGTTCACCATCAGGACCTACCTCCGCCTGTCACCGATCTCTACCTGCCCGAAAGCGTCACTTTGCAGGGAGCGGCAATTTACCGCCTACACCTGACAAAGCACGTTCATCATTTCTTTTTCTTATCACACAAGCACGCAAGAGTCGCCCGGCACTACAGCATGCTCGTCTCGGGCTCGACGACAACTCAAAACGAAATCCCTCGAAACGTATGAGGCAGCGTCCGCTATCTCAAGTACGGCGCCTCCAGAAGCCTAGCCTAGCAGAGCGAGCCCACCTAGTGAAAGAACCCAACGGGCTTGTTTCGAAGTCCGTCGGCCACGAGCACTGTATCCACTCGTGGCAACGTTGTAACGTTGGAAAGGGGACGTTTTGGACCTACGAGGGTTTTTGAATCAGCAACTACCACTAGCACAGCCAATTCTTATCCTCGTAGTCCCGCTCCCCGCACACACACATTCTCTACCGCTCGCGCACGGTCAGTGCGGGCGGTACCTCATTCCTCCCACAGGCACCATGCGACCCTGAGGTTCCGGCCGCCCGCAACAGCAGAACCCGGGTCGTTCACAAGGCAGCTTGGAGACCTGTTCCCGCCACCAGAATAGGGCACACACCTTAACGGGACCGGACGGCCGGGATTCCGGAGCGGCTGATTTCCATCTCGAGCAGTGCTCCCGCTAACGAAAAAGTGCAAGGAATTCCTCAATAAAAAAGAGGCTCAAAAAAAGAGGGTGAGGAATTCCTCACCTCTTTCACATTGGTGGTATCGTGTAGCCAAAGCACTGCATCACAGTCTACTCGTGGGCTGGCGGGCAGAAGTCTGGGGCTGCCACAGGGGCTGGAGCCAAGAAAGAGAGGCGAGGATCAGAAGCAGCCCCGGGTTTCTTGACAGATTCTCCGAGTCGACACAAGTGCCTTGTTCCATGTGATCTCTGGTCTGCGTCTACTCGTGCCAATGATTTACCAGCACGCAGTGTCGAGTTGAATTGAAATGGGCTATTGCCTCCAGGAATGTGCAGTGTTTATTGTGACAAACAGACTGAGAAGTGCAAACTTTCTCCATCTGTACCGTACCGTTCGCCGGGGGGCAAAACCCCCCTGGATAAAGGCTTTCTTGGTCTCAGAGCGGCAAAAGAAAGTTGGTCGGGGATCCAAGGCACAAACGAAGCTAATAACCTGCACAACACGGGGGGGTGGAAAAATTTAGGGGGCACCATAAAAAAACAAGTCCCGAACAGGTTTTGGATTTCCTCGCAAAATGTGAAGTTAGCGGGAGCACTGATCTCGAGAGTAAAAAGCACCCGGGAACATCATAAACTCTCCCGGGAGTTCCAAGCGAACCTTTATTATTCCCAAAAAGAGTGCCGCCGCCCGGTCTGGCTATACCCTCGCTCCGCAAACACAACATTTTCATTTCTTTAGAGCATCAAGTCTAGTTCAGGATGTAGAAACATCTGCAGGCTTTCGTCGGGACATCGTCTTCGAACACTTTCTCTTTTTTCTATGAGTTTCTAGACTCGCCGGAAGTACCTCGTTTCCCATTCCTCGTGCTATCCCTGCCATTCAAAAACCGAAAAACAAAGAAGAAATAAATCAAAGCATCTTTTTTTGAGAGATGGTCCTGTATCGTGAACGTTTTTTCTCTTTCTTTTTGTTAACTGAGGGGAAATGTCTGTTTCCGGACATTTTCTTGTTCTTTCTTATTTTTCTGTGTTTGTTTCCTTTCCACCATAAATGGGTTGTTAGCAAAGGGTGTCTTAGTGAACGTTGCTTAGGAAGGTTTTCAGCTCAGGTACCAAGGAGAACGTGCTTTCTGTTTGCACTTAGCATACTGGGTTCGGTGCAGCCACTCGGGTATCGCGTTCACACATCTGCCGCCAAGTAGTCAGAATGATACACGGAACGCAGCATCAATCTTAGGATAGGCTAAGAAATGTGAAAACAGAAGGAAATAAAGCATACTGCACGCTCTACGACAGCAGTGCCACTATCTTGGATGCTGTCTCTAATGTTGTCTTAGGCGCGCCCTCTTCTCTTTTTCAGAAGTCTCTGTGTCTGTCGGTTAAAGAGACGAAACGTGCTCAGACTGATCGTAGAAATAGCTGATTGATGTTAGGCAGCATTTCTTCTTGATCCTGCAGGGGCCCACGTGCTCCGGTTTGGCCACAGGCACAGCGCGGTTCACTTGGAAGCTGAAATACTGCAATGCCCGCACTGTAGAATACACCGTCCCACCCTCCTCGCCTCCACGGGTTTGGCAACTCAAGCCTTGCGAGAATCACGTTTAAGAACGAACCAAAGCGGAAAGAAACAGAGCGAAGCACAACAAAGGTCGCCCGGCTGTTCCCACCCACTGCATTTCTTTGCCAGCAATCTTTCAGGCGGGCTCCGTTTGAACACGAGGCTACCGGGTTACGTACGTAGCCCCTTCTGAGAACCAGAGAAGGCGCCTTGAAACCTTGAAAGCCCCTTGGCTTGATCCTAGCATCAAGAGGACATGAGAGGCAGGATTCTGCCCAAAACACTAAGCTACGATTTACCCCCCCTTTAAGCTGGCCGGGCTACGTCAACACGGTCATGCTCGGAAACCTCACCAGAGTTCCCGTGGCTGCTGTCGTCTTTGTCGGTATCGATCTTTTAGCCAATACTTCAATCCTTTGAAAGAGACAGTTAGCTCTGTGCATCTCCAAGTTAGATACAAGGACAAATGCAGAACAAAGTATCTTCGCAGGTGGTCCTGAAAGACTGTGCACGGGTTCGCACTTTTCTTGCCCGAAACCGCGCCTGGCCACGGAACCACCGGCACCGCCCCGAATCATCAAACCTCAGATCCGGGAAAGCTCCTTGACGTATGTTTTGCGGAATATTGCAAGAACATTGCCTTTTTCTTGGTGGACTAGTGTCGGCAACTGACCCGCAGATTGTGCCGCCATTGGTGTGTCTTCAACCGGCATTTGCACACAAGCGACCGGTTTCATGCACAGGGTCCGCTGCTCAAGAGCCCAAAAACGAGCTTCTCCCAAGCTCTAACCCATTACCAATACGTAGGCAGTCTGTACCAATGGCAAAAAGACGTGGCTGCGGGCACTGCGCTGCGGAGTCACGCTGGGTGCCTGGGGCTGCCGATTGATATTTGAAGCCCACCCACGTGGCGTTGCGTGGATGATTACCAACAGCGCTAGAGCAAACGGGTCGGTGGGGCGGGGCCGAAACGTTACCATCTAGAACGTAAAACAGTCTAGAACACGAACGCTCTTCCAGTTTAGAACGGCGAAGTCAAAAGTACTGTGTGCTTTTTGTGTGCCTTCTGTGTGCTTTTTTCTCTTCGTTTTTGTTTTTACTTTTCTCCTTTTCCCTCCTGAAATGTAGCGCTGTACGCTTTTCTTTTTGTTTTCTAAAGTTTTTAAGTGTCCGTTTGTCATTTTGCTGTCTCTGTTGATCTTCATTCACTTCTGCTTTTATTCTCACACATTCTTTCTTGGCAGGAAACTCACAAAGCCTAGCTGCTGCCTCGTCCATACTGCCTCTTCTTTAGTTCTCACAACTAAACTTTTGAAAAAGAAACATTAGTATGCAAATCCTGCAGGGCTGCAGGGAATTGTTGACCTGAAGTTCGGGTGCTTGCAATTGCGGGAATCGGAAAACCTCAGCTGGACCGACTTTCCCTCCTTCCGTGCGAAACAAGTGTTCCTTCGCTCTTTCGTTATCCTTATCCAAGAAAACCTGTTCGTGTGTTGGTGTGAACCGATGAATTGCTCTCCATACTCTGCGCTAGTGCCCAGGCTACACTTTTGACCGCATTGGCATGTCGCGAAAAAGCGAAGAATAAAAGAGGCACCTCTTATCTGTCAAGAACTGCGACTCAACTTTTCATTGTCAGACTGGAGAACCGAACAGCACCCATCCATCGTCGTTTTGCTCTCCGTTGTCCAAGGAACAAAAAACTCGGTGCCTTCTGTTTACAGCACAACTAGTGCTCGAGAAGTACAACGGACCGGCCGCATTCTGAAACAGCTTCCTGAGGGACCTTTTCTCTAAGGGTCCCCTTTGAAGTTGGCGTTCGATGCATACTGGCTGCGTCTTCCACTTGCTTAGCAAACCAGGGTTCGTCATCGTCCTGTGTGGAGACAGCACAAACAACCAAGTGGTACGTACAGTTGGCGGGGACGGAATCAGTGCAAGCCACTGACTTGCGCGACTAGCTTTCCTCACTTAAAGAAAGGAGCATGTCGCGCTCACCGTTCCAAGTGCGTATGTCACGAGAACCTTGTCTCACCAAGGGGTCTCTTCCAGAATGTTGCCGTTTCATCCCTTAACCTTCAAAATAAATAAAAGTAACAGAGAAAGAAATAAACGACGAGGCAACAAGAAAGAACATACAGACCACATACACCCCAACGCGAACCTGCCACACTCCACGGCTTGTACCCGTAGGATGTGCTGCTCGTACGATTAAGCTCTGTACTCCATTCCACTTTCTTATTTCCTTTTCTCACTTTTTGGGCCCACGCGGTGCGAAAATAAGTAGCATGGACAGAGCTTGCCACTTCGAAATCCTTCTGAGTGCTGACGTGATCAGCAAGTAAGTAGCATGACCCCGAATGGGCTGGACCGGCAGAATAAACTGAGTTTCCATGGGCTCTTCCATGGCAACACATTGGTATGAGTTTGTTCCGAGTATGGGCTCTACTCCTGAGAGATCTAATCCACAAATACCGCCAGATCTTTTTTGGCTGCATCGGGATCAAAACACGTGTCTCTTTCCTATCGTTTTACAGGCTACAGTTTCTGCGCATTATCGGTGCCATAGCGCACAGTGAGGAACTCAAGTGTTGCAACGAACCAAGAACCCTGCTTCGGATTGACACCCCCCACATTACAATTTCGGCGTACCCACCCAACTGGTGCCGAAGGGACTCCGAACCCTGCCGAGCTAAGACTGTCGAACGATGAAAGGGAGCCGGTCCTTTCGGTTCGAAATATTTGGCTTAGGGCAGAGCGACCGTGGCTCGTTCGCTACTTTCAATGCAAAAGGAAGGGCGTTCCAGCATTTGCTCGCATGCGACCTGCTACATTCTTTGCTTTCTGGAGTAAGGTCATGTTGCGAGCCGTCTCAGCAATCGACGTGCCGGCCGTCGAGCTATCTCACGTGACACGGGTTCATTTTTTCCCTGGTGTTGCATTTGTAAAGATACCCACTCGTTCTGAAACGAAGCGATCTTTCTGGTTGCTGGCCGGCTGCAACCGATGCAAGTCTAAAATATTTCCATTCTCTTCACGATATGAAGGCTCTCAAATTCGTTTAATGCGTCAGTAGTGCGCGGGCAGCCAAGGGCATTTAGGAGCATCAAAGACCTGCCATGGGCTCGCTCTTCCGCGCGCCCTAATTATCTAAGGGATCTAAGTCACGCGCAGTAGAAGTAGTGCCCCGTCTATAGGGTGAGCAGCAAGCCGCCGAAAGATACCCCCTGACGACACGCCTACCTATTTAAGGGCCGAGATCTCGTTAGATTGTCAGTCCTCCGCGTCGGGTAGCGATAATCTTCGCGTTCAGAAAAGAGCCCATTGGTTGTCGCTTCGAAAAAGCTGCCAGCCTTTTGAAGCTGACTGCGGGACGGTTGTTCCTCCGATCGGGGACGTTAGTTCGCCCTTCTTTTTTTGCGACAACCTATTTCTACTTCTTCGGAGACAGTATTTGTTACAACTTAAAAGAAGCACAATAGACGTTAAGAACGATGACAGCGCCCGTTTAACCAGAACACATGCAAGTTAAATCGCACTATAGCTCGTGCTCCGGCGCTGTTCTTTTTTGCCCATGTGTCGACACTGATCCGTTGCAAAGTAGCTACATGCACGTTCTTCTTTCTTAATTGCGACCGTCTTGCGAACAAACTTCCTCCCCCTCTTTTTAACGGACGAAGGAAATATGCACATTATTGAAACCAAAAGTGGTGCTCGCTGGCAGAACACCGAACGTCCCCCATCCAAAGGACCCAACAATTGAGCTCTTACTTTGGTCTGCGTTCAAGGATTTGCCTCCAGCCCGGAACCGGCTTGTGCTTGCGCACAATGCACGGCATTGCTTTTCTCTGCACCATACTTTCTGCACTAAATGAGCTGGTGGAACTGGTCCAAACCCTAAACTGGGAAGACAAAGCCGTCCCGCAAAAAGAAAATGAGACAACGCACGCACGTCACGAAGCGCAAACTCCAGCACACAAGACACTCGTGCGTTCGGCATTTGGCTCACCGTCAGTCTAGCACGGTTACTGCCCACCTTTCGACGCGTTTGAGGATGCCACTGGCAATTGCTTTAAGTCGTCTCCCTTCCAGGTTTGCAGGTTTGCGGATAAAAACCTTAACTCCAAAAAAAACTGCTTGTCACACGAATGCTTCGAGTATGTAATGTTTGCATATCCGACGATGATTGCAGTTTATTCTTGGAGCCGGAAGTTTGCAAGACAGCTTCCATTGAGTTCAGTTCCTTTGCAAAAGGGTACTGGATAGCCCACACGGGAGCAACTTCACGTGTACTGCAGCACAATGGCCTGCCCATGCCCCTTGGCGTTTGCGCTGGACAGAAGCAGGCAGAGCCGGGCTGCCTCAGAGAAGAGCAGACGGGGTTATTTCACGCACGGCCGAGGCCTCACTTGAGGCGAAGCTTGTCTCCATAGGAAAGAGGAAAATAACATGCTACCTCGTTTAAGAATAATGCCAAAGAAGCAGCAATCGCTACGACAGCCACAGTCAGGGCGTATCCTCCTATTCGCCTTTTACCACTTCCTGCAGCGGTTCTTGTCATCTTGCTAGTGAAATATGGATCACACACTGCCCCCTATCCGTCCGGTGCGCTAGTCCCGCACGGGAACAACCTCCCCCGGCAAAAGCCAACCCGGAACGGTTGCAACTTTGACGGTCGCCACCACATCGACGCTTGAGGAAAATAATAGAAACAAATGAATGGGCTCAGACTGGACACCAAGCTGTTCGTCCAAGCCTTACCATCATGATTATTTGCGCTCTCCTGCAGTTTTTTGCACCTCGGAGCTTGTCGCTGTACGACGTTTTTTCTTTTCTTTTTGCCCTTTTTCCCTTTCGCTGCCCACTCGACATAGTTCCTTTTTTCGTATAATTGTTCCTGTAGTGCTGTATCATCAATCCATGTTTTTCTTCCCCTCTTTTTTTTGTTGTTTTTTCACCCGTGTGTTCATCTGACTTTCTAAGTTTCCCGTCGTTCCGATCTGGTTCCCGGGACGAAGACGAACTTAGCCCTCCTATTCCGTTCAACACCGACGCAGTCTCTCGAAGAGCAGGTTCTCTTGTGGCTATGGCTTTGGGTTTCGGTTAGGTAACGGTTACTCTAGGTACGGAGACAATGAGAGACGTACTCGAGAGCCCATGGCGCTGGCCCATAAGAACTGAAGGCCGCGTTCTGCCTTTTCGATGAAGCTAGGATTTTTTCTCCCCCGGACCTTCTTGTTTTTCCGCGACAGAGCACGAGCATTGTTTGCTGCGTCGGTCACAGAGCAGCGACCTTGCCTTCTCCAATCAAGAGCTACTCGCGCACTCGTAGAGTCCAGCGGAAGCAACTCCAAAATGAGAAATACCCAAATTGCAGAGTGTGGCGCCCACCGAAGAAGAATTAGGTGATCCGCCCTTCCTCCCGCCGAGAATTTTGTCGTTCCTGCCAATCACCTCCCAGCCGCTAATGAGCAACAGAGGCTGTTGCTACAGGGGAAAAAAACAAAGGCGATCTTGTGGCAAGAGGAAGCAGAGCGAGGCAATATTACTCAAGCATGTCTTAGCATCAGGCTTACATGGAAGGGGCGTTCGGCAGATGTATGACACAGCAGGCCACCCTTTCCAGATGACCATACTTGTTGCCAGCGGAAGCCAGTTCGCTGGGTTGTACACCAGGGTTCCCTTCCTTTCTGGCAGGTTTGAGGCGTTCTCTTGTGACGGAACCCGTAGGTACCAGAAGTGTCTGTGGACACTGTCACACAGCTCCCTTTCGTCAAGCTCACCTGCGTTTGTAGGCGCAAACCTAACAGAGCTACCAGCAAATAGCGCAGAACTCGCAAAAATGAGCTTTTGATTGCTTGTCCGAAAGCATATGCCTCAGGTTCTGATGAACCGTGTACTAGCTGACAAAATGTTCGTCTAGCTTAAGCCAGAGGTTCTGAGTAACTGAATGCAACGTTAGTGCAGCTCACGCCGAAGGGCTGACTAGCTAGACAGTGTTTCTTGAGCTCATGCAGGTTTGACCTGGACAACAGTCTACACCTGAGTTTTCTGCGAAGTTACTCTTTCTGGAGGGTGTCTCCAGAAATACCTGCTTCGGTATAGCACACGCTCAATTTATTTAGTGTGTAGCGTAGTATGGCCTGCGTAATAAGGCACATGGCTAGCGCGCAGGAGACTATTGTCTCCCGCGCTCGTACCGACAAAGAGAAGCTTTCGTACTTCCTTACCTTTTCCAAACAAACAAGCCGTCGAACGCCGAAACGCAACGACGAAACCGTCATCGCGCAAAGCGTCAATTACCCCCATGGCTGCTGTCAGCTCCCTTTTTCTATGCCGACCGTATCACTGTAGAAAGTGAAATCATAGCCTCGTCTTTTATCTCTTAGTACGGCTGGTGCCATGTATGGACGCGGGAATCGGCTCCTTCAAAGTTGTGTGCCACCACTCAGTTGACGTGAGATGATGCTGCTTGTGGCTCTGATGTCGTAATCCGTGTAGTTGGTACAAATCAGCCCTTTTAGACTTCGGCTCCGCATCGTGTCGGAAACCAAACGTGAACGGCTATTGTCGCTTGCAGATGACGCATCTTTTTAGAATAGGAAGCCCTCCCGCACACGAGCAAGAGGTTAGCCGGCTTCATCTTTTCGGCCTGCATGGTTCCGTCGCGCATGGAAAAAAGAAAATGTGTCGTCCCGCCGTTCGAAGCTCCCAGGCGGCCCCGCCGTCTGCACCTTCTGCTGCGGCACGCCCCTGCAGGCAACTGCAGGCAGGGAAGTGGCGGTGGCGCTCGCTACGCCCGCCATAGCTGTACGGGGTCGCAGTGAGGAGGCCGGAAGCTTCTCGGAGCGATGGTTCCTGCATCTCAACTCGCCTATCTATTACATTCTCTCTTTCATCTGCTCTCTCGCCCTCCTCTCCGCCTTATTCCCGTTCGCTTTCCTCCCCCCTTTTTCTTTCTAGACTGGTTTGTACTTCCTCGGGAAAACAAAGAGAAACGCGACCCATCTTCCATCTCTCTACTAGGTAACCTGTAATGGAGTCGGATCCAGCAAAACGAAGTTATTAAGAAAAAAATAAGGGGGGCGGGGGGGGGGAAATAGCAAGAAAAGAAAGCACCGTCTTTTTATCCTTTCTTCATTTTCCCCCCCCCTCTCGAGGGACTCTTTTCTTTTTCGAATAAGCATCTGCTTTCCCTTAATACTTGAATCACCGTTTACGAGAGCATGGTGTATTCTGCACGCATAAAAGGCACCAAGAAGACAGTCCGTTACCTATTCCGGCACCCTGCTGAGGAGGGCCTACCGTGTGTGGATGGCCACGCCTGAGGTGTGCCACAGCCAATAGGCGTGTAATCCACACCCGAGAGGAGCTGCACTTGAAACTGTCAGCGGAGGAAGAAGACCCTGTTGAGTTTGACTCTAGTCTGACTTTGTGCAGTGACACGAGAGGTGTAGAATAGGTGCGTCCTGAAAGACTGGCATACTGAATACATGGCATCCAAAGTTGCTACTTGTTGGCTGGTGCCACGAGACGTGGTGTCTGCCGCTGGGGAATAGGGCAAACATTGCTGTGCTCCGAGTATACCGTTTTTAAGCGTCAACTCTCGCTTGAAACTCCAGTCTCCGGCTAACTTTCGGCAGCAGGGCTTTGTTTTTTGACTCGGGCACCCTTTTTATAACTCCAGCTTCTGAGTTTGGACTCCATGTGTGAAATATGGGCTGCGGATCGCCGAAAGTGTTTACCAGGACGAAAATAGTTGCAGGGGGGGAGGAAAGAGAGGGAAAGGCACCCGCACAGCTGAACGTGATAGCGCGGCCCGCCTTGTCAAGCATGCGAAAGAAATGAGCACAGAGTCGACGCGGGGGGGCTTATCGGTTTCCACCGATGGATACGACCTGCAAAGGACCGCCGACTGGGTGCTGACATGCGCGTTGCCGAGTGCCTCGTCCTCGGATCATGCGACGGGACTGCAGGCGAGCTGCCGGGAGAGTAGCATTTCGTTGTCCCGGGACCGCGTGTCCAGCAAAGCGAACTCGCGGAAGAGTGTCGGTTCCGGCAGCGCCTCGCCAGAAGGACAGGCGCTGGCGAGCCTCGCCAGGCGCATCTCCGGCTTTCACAAGCAGAACTACCCGCAGTACCTTCACGGCGGCTACGCGTCCTCGCGTGGCAGCAGCCATTTGTCCCAAGTAAGCGCCATGCAGGGTCTCGTCATGGACCTCGGTGCTGCGAGCGACGAACTGCTGAAAAATCCACCTCCCCCAGCTGAGTCGCCGGTGCGACCGTCTCACGAGACCGAAGTCCGCCGCCGAACGTCCGCCGTTTCAAGCCGCGGCAGCTTACCGTTCAGAACAGATGCCGGCGTCTCTCATGGCGTGGGTAGTCTCTTTCCGGGGGCGTCGGGTGCAGGTGCGGTGAGTGATCGGAGGCGTTCGAGCAACGCGGCCGGACTGAAAAAAAATGCCGGCCTGGATTCGAACGGAAGTCCATCGGCAAGGAGCGGCGGGGGTGCAGTGCGGGACCGGAGCCGCACGGGATCCGGTCTGGGAGATTTGCTGGCGCAAGTGCGCGCGATGAACGCCGGCTTGAACTTGGAAATCCACCAGATACGGCAGTCGGAAGAAAGTCTGGCGCTCAGTGGCAGCCCAGATCGACCGCTGTACGAAGACGAACAGGAGACGGTGTCGCCGTTCCAACAGCAAGTGTCCTTCGAAAGCGGCCAACCCACTCTGTACGACTCAAGCAGCACTGTTCACCGGAACAGACTCGATCGGAATTGGGGAGCCGCCGCAATCAATGCACAACAAATTGTGCAAACTGGTTCGTGGAGTGAAAGGAATGATACCAGCATGGAGCGATGGCCACCTCGCCGAGCGAAGACAGAATCGCAAAGGCCAACGTACGACCCCCCCGACTCGCACCCAAGGAGCCGCAGCGAGCAGGGGAAGACGGACGTGTACGGGAGTCATATCCTGGGCGATGAGCTGACGGGTGTGCTGTCCAGCATGCGCGACACGCAGACCAAGCTTCGCCAGTGGCTGGAGAAGCCGGCAACGAACGCGAGCGCGTGGGCAGGTTCCCCCGCTGCAGCGTCGTTGCCCGTGTTCGATGCCGCCTGCGCGTCGTTGGAGCATTTGTACGAGCTTTCCGCCGCCGCGGGCTCGCACTCGGGCAGCGCGTCTGGCGGTGCGGACCTGTCGCTGGCCGCTGCAATCGATCAGGTGAGCCTGCTCGCCCACCACATGGAATCCTTACTAGCAAGCACCAAGAGCTGGCTCCGCACGGCGGAAGTGCCGCAATTTGGGTCTCTGCGGGAAGACCGCGCTATGAGGGGCCTGCTGGCGCATTTTGAATCCGGGTGCGAGGGCTTAGAGCGGTGTCTGAATGCCAGTCACGAGGTGCTGGGGACTATAGCGGAGGGTTCGCTGGTTGGTGCGCATTCGAAGAAGGGCGCCGCGGTGGGATCTGGCCAGAAGGGTGGCGGCAGCGGCGACGTGAGTGGTCGGGTGGTGAGGTTCCTCCTCCCCGTCAAGGGTGCCCAGGGCATTGCGGCTTGGCCGCAGGAGACGGGCGTCGTGTGCCGAGTCGACGACGACGAACTGCAGGTGAAAATCCTTCGGACTGGCGAAGCCACGCGGGTTCCCCTTCGCGCCGTGTCCCTCGTGCGGCTGCCCCATGACGGCGAGGCCATTGTGCTGAGACACGCTATCCCGAGTGGCGCACTACACCTGACCGAGACCTTCCACAGCATGCCTGTAGGCTCCCCGGGGGTCGCCCTGCGTTGCGATCGCGTCGGATCGGACGTGTTGTTAATAGCTCGGTTTTCGGCTCAAATTGTGCAGATCCCGTTGTGGTGCGTCGACCTCGTGGAGCCGTAGCACCCTCGACACGCCCCTCTTTTCAAGCGAACTCATCCTGGATACGGTATTTCTACGCGAGCATTTGCCACTGCACACCGAATACTGTCTTCAGAAGCTTGGCTTTCCTGTTGCTGGCCCTGGGGGTCTACCAGCAAGTACACCTTGTCATATCAGCAATCTTGAGCAGACCACGGTGAGGTCGAGCTCTCCTCAAGTCGGTCGGGTCAATACTGTGGGTGACCCAGGACATCCTCCTTCGCTGCGTGATGTCAACACCCCCCAGTACAAAACAAATCTTGAAAGAGGGGAAACAAGCAATTAATATAGCCAGCATCGAAAACAAGGCAGACGCACAAACGTGTAAACAAGCGGCGTTCCGGCGCGGTTGCTCCGCTCCCCTTTCTCCCTGTATTCTATGCCAGCTGCAGAGATGTGTTGTATCTTCAGTGGCCTTGTTTGTTCGTTTCTGCCTGGTTCTTCTAGCAGCTGAAACAACACCCGTTGTTGGGTATCACAAAGCTAGGCGTGCGCAGGAGTGTCCCGAAGTTGTTGGTGTGGGCCCGTGGAGCGTGGATGAGTGCAGATCTGGTTGTAGTAGTGCAATGTGCCATGGAGAACATCGAGGGCCGAATAGGAGTTTCCGGGTCAACAACAGAAGAAGGTTGATTCACGAAGAGACGTTGATACGAAATGCGTGCCGGTTCAGTTCATCTATGAGGGGAGAAACGATTTTTCTGGGGCGTGGCACCACACAGTACACGATGTGGCGCCGAATCGCGCATACCAACCCATCACTCTCGCCTCCCCCATTCCCAGTCACGCTTGGTCATGTCGGACAAGTTATGAAGAAATGTGAGAAGTCCGCTGCGACGAAGAAAACCTCCGAACAACGTGACACCGCTCGTATTTTGCGCCCCCTCTTCCCTCCCAGCTCCCTCGTCACCTGAACATACAACAAACATAGGCCAGCAAAGCTTGAACGTAACTATGATCCACTTCCTTCTGCTTGTCAACAAGCAAGGGCAGACGCGGCTTGCGCAATATGCCAACTACATGGACCTCAGAGAGCGTGTGACCCTGGAAGGTGAAGTCGTTCGTAAGTGCCTGCAGCGAAAGGAGACCGAGTGCAGCTTCATCGAGCACCTTCAATACAAACTCATCTACCGTCGATACGCGTCGCTGTTCTTCATCGTCGGTGTGTACAACGTTTCTTGTGTCGATTGAAATCTTGTATGTGTTAGTGCGCAACCATTGGCTTGCTGAGGGCTACCACTAAAACAACTAATATGTTCAGATCATCAGATTGCTGCTGCTCTGCTAGCTCGACCCAGCGCTTTCTTATTAGTTCTAACAATCTTGCGGTCGCCCTACAAGCACTGTATAGGCTGAAAGACGTGGTATGGTGGTCGATCAGATTAGAATTGGAAATGGACAATTGCTCATCATCTTTCACAGGAGTCGACGGCGACGAAAACGAGCTGGCGATTCTCGAATTTATCCACGTGGTGGTGGAAACGCTGGACAAGTATGCCTGCGTTGTGTTGGAATCTTTTGTTGCTCGCCCTTGGGCTTTCGCGGAGAACTACCGCAATAGGCCCGGAGGGGAAGAACAGCTTGCTACTTATTTCACTCAGGGACAATACGAGGCCAATCAGGGGTTCGGGAAAAAGATTGTGCGGTATAATGTGTAGGCTCTGTTATTGTCAACTAACACATAACTCAGGTACTTCGAGAACGTGTGCGAGTTGGACGTAATGTTCAACCTGGAAAAGGCACACTTCATTGTCGAAGAGATGTTCTGCAGCGGCAGCATTGTCGAAACGAACAAAGTGAACTCGCTGAAATCGCTGGTCCTCATGGACAGAGCTGTGAAGAAATAGAGATAGTGGCGTCGGAAAAAGTCCGCCATTCTTGTCCTCCGAGTGGCAAAGTTGCCATCTTTCCTGTCCATAAGAGATGCATGCCCGAGGTTGTGAATCGTATGTTAGTAATGCGGCAGCTGTCTGCACGACTTCTTTCAGGGCACCGGCCCTGGTCTGCACGTGCTCTCAGCACGGGATGTGGGCAGATAACATTTCGTTGAACGACCTGAAGAACCGGATCCTATTGACACGTGTGTCTATCTGGTCCAGTTTACTGATAGGCGCACCTGGCAAAAATGGGGCTTTACTCCGTCCGCCTGCTGCTGCACACGTGTCCTGCAGAAGGCACGGAAAGCCTTTTCTTTTTGAACCGGAAAACTGCCAGCAGAAGTTCCAAGTGTTTCCGGCTCAGTTTCTTTTCAGTTTGAGGTGCAGCAGTTGGAAGATGTGCTGCATTTTCTTCCGAGGAGAAGGGGTCTCCCTCCACGGTGACATGGAAGTTTCTCAAACGACTGCTGCCTGGCGCTTCCGATAGCCACCGGATGCAGCAGACATACCCATGTGCTTTCAACCTCGAACACTGGCGACTAGTTAGGGCTGGACACAAGTGCAGACTCGCAAAAAGGTTCTAGCCGCCCAAGTGCCGAAACCACCAGCGAAACCATCCTGGAGCGGAAAGCCGCCGGCACGACCCTTCTGTTCTAGGTATATTTCGGGCGAAATTATTTCCGTTGTGACATTTTCCCCGATGGAAGAGTTCATATCCCAACGAATGACACACAGCACCGGACCGATGTGTCCTGTTGGTAAACTGGCTGGAGGCCGACCATGAAAGCGGACATACGAACCAACAAACACAAGCTGAGGGCCCTGCAGTTCCAATGAAAATAAAACAAAAACGAAGCGCCTTTCAGTGGCCCCCACTGGACCCCCCCGCATTGCCAAACCGGGCTTTCGGCTTTCAATCGGATTCCTTTTCCTTCGAACGGCAAGTCTAGAAACGTAGTCCCACCGGTTGCGGCTCACAATGTATTGCGTTCAACACCTTGTCGCAGTTTCGTGCTGCCAACAGAGCGAGAGAAACGAATGTCAAAGCAAGGAAATAAAATGGATTGACGTTGCCCTTGTAAGTTGGTGTGTTTCGTGCCGCGCGATGTTTCATGTCTGCCACCTTTTTCGCCGCTGCGTTCTCCACGGGTGTGAGTCCTCTCAGCACGACGAAGTTCGCTCCGTGATCCGCAAACAATACGAAGCGTGAGCTAAAAGCACGTCGGTTGGAGACACGAGATCTGGGAGCCAGTTTAGAAGTTGCTGTTCGCCTGGGGGAGTACCCCGTATCTTGCTGTCAGAATGCGGCCGACCCGATGGGCTCTCTCGCCATCAGCGGAATCGTATGGCCTGCGGTTCGCCTCGTCTGATGCTTCTGGTTTGGCCGCAGTTGCAGCAAGTTCGCCGGTACACTTGTGTTGGACGTGTCGCTGCTCACGTGCCACATCCGTGTGGACAGCTGGGAGACAAAACTGAAAGAACAAGAAACTGGCCCGCAGCTTGATCGAGAATACGTAGAGGGACGTGCTACTTTCGGCACGCTAGCCTCGGGTTTGCGGGTCGTTTAGTTCTGAAAAAAATGGACAAGTCGAGAACGTTCGTGGCTAGCCGGGCCGAGGTCACTGTCGTACAGTATAGTCTACTAGTCCCAGTGCAAAACTACGTTAACCTCACCACACCTCCTCAGGAGCAAAAAAAGAACGACAGAAAAAAACAACCCCTGCAAGTACGATTCTGTGGGTCGAGCAGGCAACCTAACCGAAGAAGCGTCAAACACACCCCCGCCCGTCTTTCCCTATGGTGTGAGGAACACCCAGTCCTCCAGGAGGCGCATAAGCACGCCCCATCGACTCCCTTTTTTTCTTCGCGCATCGGTTCTCAACGAGACTCCGGATTCTTTGTAGTAGCCCGAAGTACCGGTCGCAGGGCGCTGGCCGAAAGAGCAGCGCCCAGCACAGTGTAGTAAAGCTTCCTTTCCTTTTTATCATACCCCTCGCCGCCCTCCGCCTTCCCCAGTTGGTTTCAAACAAGCAACATTTGCAGAACGAAGGCTTCTTTCTGCCCTCATCCGCATCCCACACGTTCAAGCACCCTTCCCTCAAACTCCCGGTATTTGATCACCGGCAGCCGATCTTCAGGAGCGCCGAAAGTCTGCTTGCGGTTGATTGGCTCATCCCGTTGTCGTCTTTGGCACAAACTAGAGCGTAGGAGCAGTAGCGGCCAATCCGCAGCTCCTTCGCGACACCAGCACAATACAGAAAGGCTCGACACCGCTGCCTTCGCGCCCACCTTCTCTAATAAGAAGCGAACCGCGAAACGATCGCGGCTGCTTCCTCATCAGCTGCAATACGGAGCAAGACAAGAACAAATAGTATATATTTCCGGTCGTTTGTTTCGACGTCTGTATTTCCCCGCTTTTTCAATCCCAGCTCCTGTGCCCATAAAGAAAGGGTCGAGAGCTCTGTGGCCCGCAAGTCTTCACAGGCGGGCCGACAGAAGCCCAAACGCGCGAGAGACTCTTGATTCTCCTGCACGATACATTCCTCTCCCCCCCCCCCCCCCCCGTCCTTTGCCGCTAGAGAAAAGGCGGCCAGGCGGCTTTTCTATTGTGTACAAAATGTTCCGCATTGCACCCGAGAGCTATCCCACAACCAGAACCGAGCTGCCGATAGCTGTTATACCGTCCGTCTTACGAGGCCCATTCACGCTGCTGTCGAATGTCGTTTTGTACTACTTCGACTATGTGATGCGCATTCCCGAAAAAGGGTCCGGGTTGAACCGCGTGGGGATCCTGACCAGCGAGCAGTTGATCATAGCTACGCTGGAAGGCTGTATTAAAAGGTGCATCCGACTGATTGCCATCGAAGAAATTGTCATCGAACGAGGTTCCAGCCACGTCTTGATCAGGGTGCCCTCGGAATACGACCTGCTGCTGAAGGTCATCCGAGGGAAGGAGGCAATGGTTCGATGCCTGACAGTCATGGCGCGAGACGCAAAAACTCGTGCGCCGCAGCCATCCGGGACCGTTAAGGTCACGCAGGCTGATCGCATCAATCGAACAGGCCTCCGTTGTCCGAAGGGCCAGCAAAAGAAGCGCCAGCTCTTCTTCGACGACCTTGAACACAAACCCCCTCCCGCTTCGAAGTCATGCCCTCCATCCCCTGTGTCGAACTACAGGCGCGCACAATCCATCACCTTCCGCGACTCGATACTCGGTAAAGCCGATCTCTCCCCGTTCGAACCGTTCAGCAAAACACCGCCGTTCCACCCGGCCGCCAGGGGACCCGTCCAATTCTCGGACGGCGGCAATCAAATCCCAGTCGTGTCCGACTCCAGCCAATCGAACAGGACCAACGGAAGTCCGGTCGACAGCCCACGTGTTGGCCCGGCAGCAGACGGCCACAAAGACGCACTCCCCTGCAAGTCGAATGGCGAGCTGCAAGCAGCCAAACACGAGCGTCGCGCCTCGTCGCCGCACACTGCTGCACGCTGCCAGCCGCATCCAAACGAGCGCTCGCCGTTATCTTTAGGACTTATGTTCACCGACTTGCAGCTAAGCCAGAAGTCTCCTCAACGCCGACAATTGGAGGATGGCCGTTCTCGTAGTGACTTCGCGTTGCACCCTGCATTTCACGAGCCGGATCTTGACACACCTTTACCCGTCGGAAACTTCACGAGTCCGGAGTCTCCGTATCAAGACGCGATTGCAGTGAAACGAGTGTTCCTCGGGCAGGGTCAGGGCCCGAGCTATACTACAACCACCGCACACGCAGCACGTAGCCCTGCATCTCTTCATCCCCGGCAACTCGTCGACATGATTTGTAAAGACGTTTCACCGATGTCAGCTGGCACCCCTGTCACTGCCGGCTTCACAAGCCCAGAGTCGCCCCAACCCCGGCAACTTGCCCATGATGCGATCCGTAAGGACTTCGCATCAACAGGTACAGGACAAGTTCAGGACACGCGGACTTCTTTAGCCACCGGATGCTTAGCAAGCAGCCCTGAATCTCCTCAACCCCGACAGCGTGTTGTGGGAACGGACTTCGCACAGAAACTGGCATTTCACGGGCAGGGGCCGGACACACGCACTCCTTTCCCCACCGGCCGCTTAGTCAGCAGCCCCGAATCACCCCAACCACGCAACGAAATATTTCAGAAAGTGAAACCGGTGTTCGGGGGACACGACCCGAACTCACGTTCTCCCATAACCGTGGGACAGCAGCGGTCGGAGGGCGCGCCGGCACCTCAAACGAGGATCCATCCCATCGCGCTTCCGCCGGGGCAAGATGCCTTATGCCTGATGCCCGCTTTTCCGACGCGATTTGACAGCCCCACCTCGGGCTACGGAACCGAACAGCCCTCAAAACAAGGATTTCACGAGAGCCCTTTCGACGCGACATTCACGGGTCAAAAGCTGTTTGGTACATCGCTGGGCCGAAGTCGTTCAACCCGAGACACGGCACACTCTGCCCACTTCGGTTCACAACATCGCTCCCCGACCTCATTTTTGGTCGAAGGTCAACCCGCGAAACAAAGGTTTGGTGCCAGCGCAAACCGCAACCGAATGGAACCCCGCTGTTCAGCTGTACGGTCGCCCTTGTCGCCAGAGTTATGCGGGGGTACTTATAAATCCTCGCGTCGCCTTCGTGACGATGATCGCGACTCCGGAGATGAACCAGAAGCAGTTGCAACACTCGAACGCAGTGTATCGGCTGTTCCTTGCGGCGAGATTACTATCCAGAGGGAGTTGTCAATGCACGCCCGAACTGACGGCATGCTTGCCCCCAGAGGCCATGTCGCGTCTGCTGCTGCTGTTCAACACGAAGGTGTGCATGCGGTTCAGTATTCGAGGATACATCCACGTTCTCTCGGTTCATCCCATGTTTTGGGTTCAGAGTAGTGCAGTTGACCCACATCCAGGTCTCTAAAGGCCAGGCCTTCAATGCAAGGTCAGTCCCCTCAAAAAAGTTGACCCTCTAAAGGCCAGTCCCTTCAGAAAAGTTGACCCTCTACTTCTCTCGCGGCGTACGGTTTTGGAGCGAACAACTAAAAACACGCAACATTACAGAGGCGATACCAGCCTGGTGGGCACAGCTCAGGCACGGTTCGAGCGCACATGCAGCGGTCACACCCTCGTCTCCCCGCAGCACAACGCGCGCCCGTTTTAGCCCTCCGCCAGCACTGACGAAGCCGAAATCGCCCAGTTCGGGCACAACTTGCACTCCTCTTTCCCCGTTCACACCGGGCACCGACGTTGACGGACAAAATCTGAGTTCTAGCAACCCTTGCGACATCCGGCAACAAATTGCGAACCTGGGCCCTAAAGAGCTACCGTCAGTTCGTAGACCGGAGCTCCGGTAGCACTGAGCAAGTAGAAAGGAATCTCAGAAGGCTGGCATTTTGTTGGATGCTCACGAAGAACCAGTTTAAACGAGTCGTGACCGACAGGTTTGACTGACTTGGTCTTCAGGAGCGAAAGAGCAAAAATGTGCACGGAAGTACGCACCTACAACTCCGTCTCGCGAGTCGAATCTAAGTTCTAGTCAATGCGTTGAGATGTGGTCGAGGAAACCTACCGCATGGAATCAACCGAATTCTGGTTAGCTGTCACTTGCTTTGGGCGGGGGCAATACGAATCGAGCCTTGGCCAGACATGGAAGCTCCTAACGTACACAACATCAATAAAGTTTGTATCATTCGGCGATATACACTCCAGTCCAATTAATCAATTCTAATTCGTGAAGACTGCCAAATCCGTGAAAAAAATAGTTGTTTCCTTCACGAAACAGAAATTCGCAATATTCAGCTTCATGATTCACAGGGCCCGTCCCCCCGACTTCTTTGCGCTAGCAGCTGTCAGGCAGCAGACTCCAGCAAAAACATATAAACATCCGCAATTATTTCCTTCACGAAATAACTCTTCACAAAATACAGTTCCACAAAATACTATGGTGTTACCCACAATGCTGAATATAGAAGTTTGATAGAAGTTGCATGGAGTAGGGGGTGTCACTTTTTATTGCTATAATGATGGTGCACAACGCTGACGTTTTCTTGAGCCAAACTCCCGTTTTCTGCGCGCAAGCCCAACTGCGGTTGTGGTTCGCGCTGCACAGGGCCCTTTGGACCCATTTCGGGCGTAAAGACACTGGCCTGCTAGCACCTCCAGAACTTTACCTGTGATGCTCATCTTGGCAAGAGACCAATGTGCAAGCGAGCCAGGACGACCCCTTGTGAGCTGGCTCGCTGGGTGCATTTGAAGCTTGTGTGACATTTTTTGCAACTGAGCTCTTCGCATTTGAGGGTTTTCCGTCTGGCATACACACGGTGGCTCAGGACAGGATGTCTGTCGAGCGTCGAGCCCTGAGCTTCTGGATTGGTTAGGGCCTTTTGCCTAGTGACTCATCCTCGGTGGCCTGTGAAGAAAACCCCTCCCGTGAACGCTCTGGCCCAGTATGTGTCAGGTGAAGCTCACTGCCAGTGAACTCACCCATGCTGAAAAGTGCGTAGAAAGCTTGTACCAAGTTCAGTGTGCGTGAGTCTCGTTGTAACAACAACTGTGGGTCTGCCTAACACACTGGATTCCAGCTGTCTGAGTTCATCTGCTGATCACCTGCTGTGCATGTGCAAGCGGCCGAGCACTCGCGTTGCAAACTACACCACATCAACTCCCCGCGACTTATAAACGGAAATTATCTTGCCGAATAAATGCTTCGTATTCCTTGTACGGCCGAGGTTTTGCGGCTGTCAGCAGGCTCCTGAAGAATTCTCTGCAACTGCATCCGAATTCTTGAATCGCAAAATGTTGCATGATCTCCTTCTCATCGTATTCCATGCCAACGAGCTGTTGCAAAACCATGCGGCAAAAAATCAGCTGGCAGTCGGAACCTCGTTAAAGAATGCGTGTGACATTGTTCTCACCGCAGTCGTGGTCGACACTTTGCCCGAATTTGCTACTTCCAGAGGGTATCGAGAGGCAGATGGGTTCTGCTCCGCCGAAAGGCACGCTGTGTAGCATCCGAAGCAGATACTTCTGGGTGCATAGCCAGAAGCGTTCACAACAAGCATCCAATTCGGACAGCTTGAAGGCGCCTGTCTAAGTAGTCTTTGCTGTCGCTGTTTGGAACCTTGCACCTTGCAGTCGTAGTCGTGTGCACTTCCTCCGAAGGTGCGTGGCACCACACTCCTGGAGGCACTTCAAACAGATGAATTCCTCTTGTAGTCCAGTCTCTCTCACTTCGAGCACACGCGCCGCGGGCTGAGGAAACGAAGCAACTTTTCTCCAGGTTTTCGCACCGCAGATTTTGCAGCATCCCTTCCCGTTCTTCAGTACCCGCCATCCCAGTTCTGAAGTGCGCTCGTAGGGGATGGCAGTATGCCTGGTGAAGTGAAGTTCAAAAGGAGGGGCCGTGGGGGTCAACCTGGGATCCGAGGTGGTGTTCTGACGATTTCGTGACCGATCTTTCCATTCCGTGTCGTCTCGGGAGCAACATGTACATATCCCACGTATCACACGCGCTCCCGGTATGATCTAAATATAATTACCGTAAGCGGGTTTAATACGAAACGTGTAAATGTTTCTTAGCTACTTTTTTGGCCAAAGTGTTTCTTAATTAACACGTTTCGTACTAAAAACAAGGGGTCTGACGTACTTAGTGAAATTTGAAAACCCCATGATGATCCCCCATTTTGGTTCCCGACAATCTTTGGTGTATCGAGCCTTTGAGCAGGAAAAACGTACCGCGGTCAGAGTATTAGCGACAAGACATCACGATGACAGCAATTGCAGAGCGTTCTGGCACTTGTGAATGAAGACGACAGGCGTGTGCGGGATCACCAACGGCTCTGGGATGCAGTCTGTGAACTGCAGCGCCGCAAACAAGGAATGGTAACCGCAGCTCCAATCGTCTTGTTGACATCCTCGAGCGTCCGTCTCAATGAACCAATAGTCAGACTGGAAGCTGAGCCCGGGTATGGGTCCCTCGGGCATGGTGGGAGGGGAAAGGACTAAAGAAAAAACAAAAAAAAAAAAGAAAACACCGGCCCTCGGGGTATGATCCCGGACGACTGCTGGCCAGGTGCGGGCGGGGGGAAAAAAGAGAAAGAAGAGGGACTGCCGCCCCCTTCGCCAGCTCCCGCCTCGCCTTCGGTCTGCCTAGCTGTCTGCTAGGGCTCGGCTGCCCGAACGAGGGCCTCGGCCGTCCGGGGGCCCGGGGATCGCCTGGGGACGGCCACGGCAGTGGGCCCCTCACTGGGGGGTGCACGTAAGCAGCGCCGGCCTGCGGGGCGTCCGTCGGCAGCGATCGGAGAGCCGCCGCTGCTGCGGCCGCTGTCGCCGTTGCTGCTGCCGCTGTTGTTGCTGCGGCTGCTGGTGCTGCTGCTGCTGGCCCTGGGGCTGCTGCTGTTGGGGCTCTTGCCGTTGCTGTTGTTGTGGCTGCTGACTCTGGGGCTGCTGTTGCTGCGGAAGATGCTGCTGCTGGTGCTGGTGTTGCCGCCGCTGTCGGGGCCGTAGTTGCCGCTGCTGTTGTGGCGCGCGGTCGGACGCCCGGCGACAGGCAAACGTGGCACACCCCTCCGCCGGGTGCGGGCCTCTCACGTGCCGGAACGGGGGCACTAGCCGGTGTCAAACGGCGGGTGGGGCTGCTGTTGTAGCTGCTGCTGCAGAAGAGGCAGTCGCTGTTTCTGTCGTTGTGGCTGCGGCTGCCGGCGCTGCTGCTGCTGGTGCTGGGGCAGGCGGTTGCTGTGGCTGTTGCTGCTGCGGCGTGGCTGCTGCTACCGTCGATGGTGTTGCTGTTGCTGTTGTGGCTGCGGCCAGCTGCTGCCGGGGCAGCTGCAGCCCCGGGCGAGCCGGCGGCGCCTCCCTCCGACCTTCCGACCGGCAGATCCTTTCACACCCCTCCGCCGGGTGTGGGCCTTCACGCGCGCCGGAACGGTGGCGCCAGCCGGTGTCACGCGGCTCTTCCCCGGCTCAGAGGCAGGCGGTGACACGGGTGCGCGGTCGGGCGCCCGGCGGCAGAAGAACGTCGCACACCCTATAGGCCCCACTCTGTCTCTCCTCTCCGTGTGTTCATCGCCGGCAGCAGCACGTCATTTACCCACACCTTCGTGGTTTGTTCGTTTGCCCATCTGTTAGGATTGGCGACAAAAGACCACCCGTCTGGTCTTTTTGCCTCCGGTGGAAGAACCCTGCTGGTTTTCCCGCCGTAGATCAACTGCGGGGGTAGCAGCTCCCCTGTTGCAAAGGCCGCAAACAGACCTGTGATCGACCGTTTGTCGTTCAGGTTTGTTAGGGCCACTCGCTTGCTGCCCACCGGCGCGTAGGTCTTCTTGGGTGCTGGCAGGAGTTGCAACAGTGTGTGGTCGGCGTTTACTACCCTTTCTAAGGGGATGTCGTGGAGCTTCCTTGCACTCTGTACTTCTGCAACGAATTCTGCACGAGCTTCCAGGAAGGGTCGCGTTGTGGTGGCCACTGCTGTTGTTGCAGCTCTCATGGACCAGCCCAACCGTCGCATCCATGCACGCGCCCACTCCTTGTTCAGCGTGGTGGCGTCGTGAATGCGCTCGCTTTCATCACTAGCTTTCACCATGCCTCTAGCTGTTGCTGACACGGTTTGTGCCGTCACAGCGCCACCTGATGACCTAGCAGAGCGGATGATGCTGAGCACCTTGTTTTCTTCTGTGGGTGACAGTGTGCACTTCCTCCCTCGTTTGACTTCCCGGAAATGGCTCTCGCTTTCCTCAACATGCAGCCCCATCTTCCGCTTTGCTACGCGCTCTTGTATTGCTTCTTTGTATTCGGAAAAGGCTCGAGACGCCATGGTTTGGTTGAGCTGTTTCGTATGTCCTTGGAGAGGACTGTTCCACCACTTGACAGTGTCTCGCACCCCCTTTTCTGCAACAATCTCAGCAATGCGTTCTTTCTCGTCAGCGTTCCACGTCGCTCTCGTTGTTTTCTTTGTCGGCAACTCCTTCGCGACTTCCTTTGCAACCGCATCACCTGCTACCTGTTGTGCTGAGCGGGCAAAGATTGTCGAATCTGCTTCGCATGGGGTGAAGGGCTGACGCGGGCGAAGAAATCGGTGCATTTTTTTGACTGGTTCAAATTTTCTGTCAATTTTCCTGCATCCTTTTTTTTATTGTCGAGCCCCAGTTTACTCTAAGTACAAACCCCTTCAAAACCCCTATGGAAGTGCAGTTTTTAATACGAAACGTGCTAATGTTTCATAGCTTCAGATCCGGGGTGTTTCTTAATTAACACGTTTCGTATTAAAACCGTTTCGTACTATGCACGTTTCATATTGAACCCGCTTACGGTATATCGGGTTGAACGCGGCCAAGGGGGGTCATCTTTTTTTTCTAAACCCTCGGGAACAGAGAGACCGGGGACACCTGCGCTCATAGCATCAAAAATTGGTCGATTTAGTGAAACCTACTGTGCTGCCATACGGTGGTCATTTTTGACATATCAAAATAAAAAGTGACCCCTGAATATAGAAGTTTGATAGAAGTTGTGGAGGCTCCTAGTGGGTAACACCAATATTACTTGATTAATTACGGACTGGAGTGTATGTATTTGTTTATTTATTCGCTCGCTCTCGGACCAACCTGCGTTTTATGCAGTTGTTGTGTGCAGTTTACGTACACCCCGGCCGCGCGCGCCTTCGCGAAGGTTGCTGCGACCGCCAGGGCGGCGGCTGTGGCGAAGTTTGGGGCCGTCTGACGACTGAGTGCACACCTAAGCGGGGCTGCAATTCCGTGTTGTGCACGAGACGTGGGCCCCGGTCGACCTCTTCATCCGCTCTTCATCACCGCAGGGCACAAACCTCTCGCGACCGAGATTTGACAGTCGGGATCGCTGACAGCGGGTCCCCCCCATGAGAGTAAAAAAGACACCAAGACCTGTCCCCCGTGCCTGCTGTTTTTCCGGCTGCTTCGACAGTTCGCCTGGTTTGAGCCCATTGATTTGGCGGCAGTCGACTAAAGCATGAGACAATAGGTTGTTTCTGCAAAGTTGATACGTTCTCGCACTTCGGCATGCGTGATGCCTATGTTGTCTGCTCTAGCTTCATTCTTCTTGTTTGGTCCGTGTTTCCGCCGCAACGCCGCCTATTTCTGTGCTGTTGCTGCCTGTTGTTGTTGCTTGGCACTTTTCCCCTGTGGCACCTTTCCTTTTGAAGTGTTATGTTAGATGCACGGAGACTGCGGCGCGTCTTCTTCCGACGATAACACTCTGCGGCCGGCCTCCGGAGACGGAATTGTAGATTGAGGAGCTCACCAGGCGGGTTGAAGATCTTAGTTCAACGTTGGCAGGACACTGCCCCTCGTGCATGTTTGATGCTAGCATCAAGTCTTCTGCGAGATCAGGAGAGGATACAGCGCATGGCTTGCCTTCGGAACACGGACCACAAGTCTGCAAACCCATGCAGAATGGTAAACTAACTGATGGATTCGTGCAACGCAGTCGCTCATGGCCCGGGTCTAGTGCTCGAATTGCACCTTCTAGCCATGAGGAGTCGAAAAGGAAGCGTGCGTGTTTCATGGACTCAACTGACTTAGTGGTCATTGCCACGGGACGCACCCCGGCAGTCGTGCCGTCCATGTCGCGCCCTCAACAACCTGTCAAGTTACATTCGACACGCTCAATCTAAATACGTGCAAGCCACGTGGTTCACGTGGAAATCTTAGTTAATGAGCAGGACGCCTCACATTACTTGCTACCTCGAAAGAACACTGCACAGTACAATCGAATCAGGGAGTAGAAGAGCAGAACGAGAATGCTGCGAAGAACTCTAACGTGCCGGGCTGCGCCGGCGGCTGCACTGACGCATTGGATTGAGGTGACGGCGGATTGCAGGAAGATGTCTTATGTGAAAGACACCATGCCAAAAGAAGCGGCACATGCGTTGTACACCGTCGTAGACACCGCACAGGTTGCGCTGGCCAAGGTGCACCGCGCGGCGACCGACGAGCTGCTGGCAGCCAAAACACATCTGTCGTGGCCTTCAGAGGTAGTAGACAGCAACTTCGCAACACTGATGGAGTTGGAGCCGGAGTTAGCTTCCAAGATGATCAAAAGTATGTCGAAACAACGGCTCGTGTCGTGCCTGCAGCAGTACCTAATCGGGAAGCAGCGCAGCGATCCGCATGTAGCGACCAACATCAACACGGTTCTATCCCGTGACATCCCGCTCCAGCCGATCCAAGAAGCAATCATCAACAAGCCTGAAGTGATGCGCTATTTTCCTCAGGTAGTGGTCACCTGCGCGTCGTCGGAATCGCCGAAGCCCACCAAAGAGTTCTTCATGTCCTTGTACACCCTCGCGATGCGGCCTCATCTCAGGAAAAAGCTCTCCCTCGGAATTGTCGAATGCTTCCCAGCTCTCTGCATTGGTCGTGAACTCGCAGGCGATGAGACCTTCACGAAGTTTCTCGAAGCGATAGCGCGCATTGTTTCAAAGACTTCATCCCCAGAACTAATCGCCGCGGTGCTGCAGCTCGACAAAAAATTCGAAACCCAGCAGTACGCCTTTTTCTTGTAATGGCGCTCTGACTTTTATTTTTTGTTTCTGGTCCCGCGTGCGTACAGATTTCTGAGAATTGCCGGAAAAACAGATAATCCAAGAAAAAAATAATTTACACAACAACTGACCACAACGTTACAAACTGGTCGGTTCGCCTCTGTCTCGTCGCGCTGTGGAAGGTTTGAAAGCACGCGCTCTTAGTGTGTTCAGAACAGCACCAGGCCGCAGCTACACAGAGAGCTGTGAACGCTGTACGAACGCTCTGGAGGCTATCAAAGCCCGTCTTGGGACCGCTCAATACAGCAGACAACCGGTAGTTGTATTAAATGAGGATACCGCAACCGAGCAGGCATCTCTTCTCTTTTTTGCGTACGTCCAGGAGAAGTTTGGTATCAGCAGTCCTATGGTGAGCAAGGAAGAAGAAGCTCTGGAAGGCCCACGGTGGAACCAATTGATCCCCGCAACTTGCGGAGCTGCGAGAATACAAGCTGTCCTCTCATTGTCGACAAAGCCGACCTCCTCGAGTGCCCAACAGTTGTAACCCAAATAGGAGAACCGCTGATGATGATTTGAGGAGGTGTTTGACAAAGCTGACATCGGTCACGAGGACACCTTCAGATCGTCGCCCTATGCCCCGAAGGCACACCAATCGGCCTTCATAGAATCTGCGCCAGTCTATTAAGTGCCCAATGTGCAACAAGTTTTGCGGAATCTTCCGGGCAAGTGTATCCTAAGCCAAGCGTCACCAGGGTGCCTTGTCTCAACTCATCGAGGAAACACATTACATTGCACCATATTCCTGAGGAGGCTGCTACGGGTACAGGGCGAGGGAGACAATGTTAGTGAGATCAAGCTGTCATCCGTGTTTGCCACCATGGGAGGGATGTCCTGTACTGCCCATGTCAAGTGGACCTTGAACCTGACGACACTAAGTACAAGACGATTCAAAAGATCTGTGATCTGTGTCGACAACGTGGACTGCACCCTGCGAAAATGTTGATCAACGGGTCTGTGCTCAGAAACCGCCGCCCCGCCACATCGCAGTCTCAGAGTCAACCACGACAGATGCGACGGCTTAATGAAGCAGAGGCTCAGAGAAAACACCTTTATATGCCCTAGTTTTTTTGGACTATCTATTCATTGAATACTATATGGTCTACGATGCCAAAAGGGGGGGGGGGGGGGGGTGTGGGGCTAATTTATTCCGGGGTGGCTTTTTTCCCGACTTTTTTTCCGACTTTTTTATTCCGGGAGGTGAAAATTTGTTCCGGGAGGTGAAAATTTGTTCCGGGAAGCGAAAATTTGTTCCGGGAAGTGAAAATTTGTTCCGGGGAGGGCTTTTTTTCTGACTAATTTGTTCCGGGAACTGAAAATTTGTTCCGGGGTGGGCTTTTTTTCTGACTAATTTGTTCCTGGGTGAGTTTTTTTTCATTTCTGGGCTAAAAATGGCTGACACGATCAGTGAGCCTCCCAGAAAAAAAACTCACCCCGGAACAAATTTTCACTCCCCGGAACAAATTTTCGCTTCCCGGAACAAATTTTCAGTTCCGGAACAAATTTTCACTTCCCGGAACAAATTTTCAGTTTCGGAACAAATTTCTCCTCATTTCACGGGACCCGGACCGAACCTAGAACTGGGGAGGACTGGGCTGACAACCCAAGGTGGCAACAAACGGAATCTGCACTCCACATTACATCACGCAAGAATGGCTGATTCCTTCCTGAAGTCACCGACTGTCTTTGTGCCCACAGGAAGCGCGAACTGAACGCAAGGACCTTCCAGATGTGGAACACTGTACGGAGAGAAGACCACGCAACGGAGCAGGCGCCCACAAGTAGTTTCTAACAGGACTAATCCCTCACACCGAAGTGATCATGAGTTGCCTTAACGAAACGAACCTTGTGGAGCTGAACTCAGGCTGATAGGTGGGCCTTCTACAAAGTTAGCACCGGTCAGCAAGTAAACGTATCCGACCCCTGGCACAGAAGGCACGCGGTGGCTATCGGTAAACTGCATCGCGCACTCAGACAGACTTCTTGGAACCCCTTCCCACGGTCAGTAACTTGGACGACAATTACACTGGACGAACGCAGGAAATGACGAATATCCTCGAGGCTGTCGTAAACTCTCTTCTCAAAAAATAATAAAATACATAGGGTCAAAAGGGCACCCCCCGAAAAAAAAAAAAGACTCCAGATACGCAAACTCTTTCGAACGCTGCACACGGGTATCCTTCAAGTGACCTCTAACTATCTGTTGCATACGCGTATCCGGATCTGAAAGCCGAAGACTTTGTAACACTTTACCGCAACCGAAGTCGCGAACCGGGTTCGGCTTGCACTGCAAAAGCAGCATAATTGTGTCTTGCGCCCGAGCGCGGAAATCCGCCACCCGCCATTCGGCTAGAGTGCAAGAACACAATTGCGAAGCGTACTACAAACGGATAGTGTTACATAGGCGAACGAATCATGCGAGAACCTATGGAGGGGCCCCTCGACAGCTTTCAGAACACGGCATAGTAAGTCAAGAGTCGGATAAGCGAGTGTGCACATTCTACTCCCGTTTGATCTGCATTTTCCACCTTTCCCCCCTTTCTTTGATCTGCTGTGTGTATTTGAAAAACGTTATCGCATGCGGGTAAGCGGGGTTTGCGGGTTAGGGTTTGCGGGGTTTGCGGGTTAGGGTATGCGGGGTTTGCGGGGTTAGGGTACGCGGGGTTGCGGGGTTCGGGTATGCGGGTTTGCGAGGTTAGGGTATGCGGGTTTGCGGGTTTGGGTATGCGGGTTTGGGTATGCGGGTTTGCGGGGTTAGGGTACGCGGGTTTGCGGGTTAGGGTTTGCGGGGTTAGGGTACGCGGGTTTGCGGGTTCGGGTATGCGGGTTTGCGAGGTTAGGGTATGCGGGTTTGCGGGTTAGGGTATGCGGGTTTGGGTATGCGGGTTTGCGGGGTTTGCGGGTTAGGGTTTGCGGGGTTAGGGTACGCGGGTTGCGGGTTCGGGTTTGCGGGTTTGGGTATGCGGGTTCGGGTATGCGGGGGGGGTTCGGGTATGCGTACCTTACACAAAAATTGTAAAAATCACACACAAATGGTGAAAATCTGGAAAATTTGGCAAACCCCAAATTTTCAGTTTCCGGAACAAATTTTCACTTCCCGGAATAAATTTTCACTTCCCGGAACAAATTTTCACTTCCCGGAATAAATTTTCACTTCCCGGAACAAATTTTCACTTCCCGGAATAAATTTTCACTTCCCGGAACAAATTAGTCGGAAAAAAAGCCTGAAAAAAAGCTCACCCAGGAATAAATTAGCTCGACCCGGGGGGGGGGGTAGGGGGTCCACACGGTGCACTAGTAAAAGTGAAAAAGGTGTTTTGACTAGTCATTTCACTAGTGAAAAAGCATGACTAGTGCACTAGTAAAAATGACTAGTGCACTAGTAAAAACACCAGTAAACATGACTAGTGCACTAGTAAAAATGACTAGTGCACTAGTCAAAATGACTAGTGTCCTAGTAGAAATCCACCTGTTCCGAACCGAAATCTGGGCTATTTTGTAGATTTCAGAGGGTCCCACGGCACAACTGTACCCTACCGTTGCGCTTACAACCGTGTTCGGAATAATGTTGGACCGGGAAAAAGTCGAAGTACTTTTCAAACCCCCCAAAAGTCCAAAAAAGTTCCGGTTCAAATATTGTACAGTAGGGTTCACGCCCACAAGGAAGTTTAGAATCCAAGAATACGATAAGATATGATACATGTGGTGTCTACAGTCAAGGGCGCGCCCAAGTCCGTTAACAGCGCCCTACAACTTGGAGGTCGCTACTTTAGCCAGACGCAGAAGGTGGCGAGTCGCTGAGCGTAGTCGGCACGCGGCGTCGCCGGGCCATACGGAGCAGGGCCGGCGGCATGCCCGCGGAAGGACTCGACCTCGGCGAGCTCGCAGTGAAGCGAGCGTCGCTGAGTGAAGGCGACGTCCTGGCCGCCGAGTGGCGGTCACGCGCGTTTTTGACGGTGGATGCCGACGACAGCGGGCTGCTGGCGTTCAAGGAGTTGATCAAGTATAGCCGGTCCCGGACGTCGTGTTCCGGCACGTGGTCGGCGACGGGGGCAATCTCATGAGTCGCCCCGCCATGCTCACCCGAGCTGCTTGTCTACGCGACCCAGGCTACGCCCATAGTCATGATCGTGCAACCACGAGTTTTAAGGACGAACAGCTAAAGGTAACCTGAACCAATTTGGACGCGTTGGCGGCCCGGAATTCGGGAAGCTTTGGAATGTTCGCACAATCTGCCGGTCCCATCATTGGTGTAACGGAAACATGAAACGAGTGCAAAAGCTGCTTCGGTCAGACTTCAAAATACCGCCAAAAAGTGAAAACCCCAGGGAAAAGTCCAAAACTTTCAGAACCTCCAAAAGCCCAAAACTTTAACTCTAAAAAGTCCAAAAAGATTCCGGTCCAAAGAAGTTCCGGTCCAATATTTTTCCGAATGCGGTTCCCAACGCGATTCCTTACTGTGCGATAGACGAAAGCTGGGGGTCATGTCTGCCACGAGCGTCATTCAACAAAGCCAGTTCTGCAGGAATAAGTTACGATTACTCGTCGGTTTGTGTTTTGCGGCTGAACATGCAGAACTGTGGTCGCTTTTTTGGTGGGCCACCCCGACTCTTCCCCCACAGGAACCGGGCTGAGTATTGAGTTCTAGAAAGTGCAAGTGCCAAGCACCACAGCTGAGGACGGGGAGTTTCTGGAACTTGTTGCCTACTGGGAGCGTTATACAGCTTGCCTGCCTCATGCTCTTCCGCACTTACTACTAGTAGCTCTCAATGCCCGATAGACAGTGCGTTGTGAATTCAAGCTAATCCGAGGCGGTGACTTTTATTGTCGTTGTGAACAACCGAAGATGCGAAAGAAGCTGCTTTCACAAATAGTACACCGGCTACGCGATTCACCTTACTGTGCGGTAGACCCGACGAGTAGAAACCAGAACCTGCTGGTGTCCCACCCGACGAAAGCTTTGAGCAGTTGATCGGTGGGCTCAATGGTCGTTAGCACGTCCCGAAACGACAAAGAAACGTGACTTCCAGGCATTCGAAATGCCTGGACAAAGCACCACGACGTGTTGACTGGCACACAACGCGCGCGCCACAGGCTACAAGACTGGTTTTCCGCGGCGGCGTGAAAGAGGAAGCACGCAATGGGAGAGTGCCTCCAACACTAGAAAGCGGAGCACATAGCAGTGAGCAACAACACTATTTGTGGAATGTGCGCAACACAAAGCCTTGCATGCAAACAGTTCACAGGCGGACAAAGCCAGCACCTGTTGCACATTCATGTTGGGAAGCTCGGCAAGAATCGTGGGTTTTAGGGAACCCACTACTGTAAATGCACTGTGTCCGGTGCGATGCCAAGGCGATAGGAGCGCCATGAACGACAAGCCGAATCTACGGACCAGAGTTTGAATGTGGTCGGAAGCCCGCATTATTCCAGTGTCTGAAACCTGTCACGACATGTCTCTGACCTCACCGTGCAGGGATAGCACTGTCGTTTGCACTATGTTTGCTAAGCCATACAAGCTCAGGGACTTTCCCAAGAAACCAGCCAAAACCCTCGCAACTCGGCCTGTCTCGCGAAAACTGGGGTTGCCCAGGTGGTTTGTGGTGTCTGGGCACCGGTGGTCACGGTAGTGCCGTGGAACCCCTCGAAAACTCTCAAAACACCCAGGACTTGGGCCCAGGTTAGGTGGATTTTGTCTAAATCACTAGTCATTTTTACTAGTGCACTAGTCATTTTTACTAGTGCACTAGTCATTTTTACTAGTGGCACTAGTCATTTTACTAGTCAAAATTTTGACTAGTAAAACCACTAGTCAAAGTCAAAAAAGTCCTTGACTAGTGCACCGTGCAATGGCCAAAGGAAAAAACGTGGTGTTCAAACGGGAGGCAAGAAAGGCGTAAACAGCGCCCTTCGAGGCCCGGAACGGTGCTGAAAATATGCTGGGGGGTATCAAACACCGGGGGGTGTGCGGTATTCCCCCTCAGCAAATGCGTAAACATGGATTTCAGGCCGTTTTGGTGTGTTTCCCGCAGCCCCAAATAAATCACCAAAACGTTCCTTCGACTCTTCAGCGGTCGTTTGCGGCGCAACTGACGCACACCTCCTGAAAAATACATATTTGTGGACCCATCTGAGAATTGACTTACGTGATTCCCACTTCATCTCCTGTCTTGCCTTCGTAAAGCTCGTGTTTTCGACTTCGAGCTCACATCCCAGTTGCGGCACTTTTCGACGGCGAACCCAGGTTTTGCTGTGGAGGTCAACTTTTGAAGATGGAACGTCGGTTCGAGCCTGTTTCCAGCGTTGCCAAGTTGCCAAAACACCTCAAGCGGCAGTCATTGGTAGCTCAAGTTGCCTTTGGGGCTTGCTAGCCCGGATTCATTGGTATTCTGAAGTATCTTTCCAAGCAGCTGACCGAGCTTCCAAAGTTCTTAATTGCTGCATTCCGTATGCAATGAAGAGCGAGAGAGAGACGACGAGGATGAAGGGTGTTGAGGGCAGAAGGCGGCTATTCAGGGAGATTTGGAGCATTTGGGCCAAACAGGTGCGGATTCCATGGGTCTGCATGTTGAAACTACATGCACCGCACGTCATGACGGTGCCAACTGATTTCTCAACCGCAGACGAGAGAGCAGGCTCACAGTCGACGTCTGGAAGCAGCTTAAAGTCAAACAAACCCACTTTCTCCGCCGTCTGCTCCCAGGCCGGCACCTCTGAGCGTCATTGCCAGCAGTACCATTGTTGGGGACCACTCTCGACCCGACTAAACGCTTCTCGGCGTTCGAAACTCCTCGAGTTCTTCTTCACGCTGTTTGCCTTTCTGTTTCGCCTGCGCACAGTATCCTGTAAGGCGGTGCTCTGACTGTCGGAACCATAAAATGTGGCCAAGGAGCCATACAAACGAGTCTGCCTGGGCTTCCAACCTTCCGAGCAGGCCCGCAGAGTCCACCAATCCCAGTCTGCTCAGAATTTCAGCTCGTTCGCGGTCCGACTGTCTCGTCGGCAACATTGAGTCGCGTTTCGCTCGTCAGGGGGTCGCTTTCAGCTTTTTGTTCACGTTTTAAGTTCACTCCGCTACGGCTCGTCCGGCAAGATGACACAGGGGGGTGTTTGGGCGCTCCCCCGAGGTCGTATTTCCTTCTTAACCTCCCCGAAAGTCTGGAAAAAACGAAGTTGCGTACCGTGTACACACCGTGTACACACCGTGTACAGACCGTGTACAGACCGTGTACACACTGTGTACACATCAATCCATGAGGTTTAGTGGTCAAAAAATGCCCTGTTTTTGACCGACTGACCCTGCTGTTGACACTATGGTACGGTCACAGGCCGAGGTCTGCACAGTTTGCGTCAGTTCAAGAGCTCTCTGCGGTCATGTGAGCTGGGTTTCTCACAAAAGTTGCAGCATTCCGGCTGGTCCTACCTTTTTTTACGTGAGGCTGCACAGTCTCTGAACGCTTCTGGAGTCCAAAATGCACCCGGATACATCTTTTAGTGGCAACATGACCCGCAAGATGGTATGCTTGGCTGAAACTCAGCTCGGAGTCGCACTTTATTGTCGCCGGCGGCTGAAAGGAGAGAATTGTGCAAAGTGTCCACACTTTGTCCACACTTTCAAAACCCTAAAAAAGAGATTTTGCGACCAAATGCGGGCGGTAGGTGGCTATTGGATGCAGTTTTTGGTATTTTTTTGGTGTGAAGGCGCCGGTATGGGGGTGGTACCTCATGCAGTCAACCGACTTTGCCGCCAGAGCTCGAAAAAATGCAAAACACGTTTTTTTGGCTTGCCATTGGACCCCCTAGGGCTATGTAGGATGGAAACGTTGGAAACGTTTCCGTTTCCGTTTCCGTTTCCTTCTTTTTGGCGGTGGATGGAAACGCCGTTTCTTTTCAAAAGAAACGGCTGGTATGCCACTAGTATACGGGCTGAAGGTCCGACCGGAAATGTATTCCGAACGGCGGACCCCGCAATCCAGTGGGAAACCATGGACAAGGAGGCTCCGAAAAGAGGGAGGAAAGAAGCATAAGAGTTGCGACCGCGTGGAGCAGACGCAACCACACGCATCCGGTTGTGCTGACTTTGAGGTCTGCAGCTCTTTACACCAATGGCTGTTGTGGCGACGATGCTCTGTTATGCGAGGCTGTTGGCCAACGCGCTGAAGACGATCGGGAAAGCACATCCGCTTCCAATAATAGGCTATACAGATACGATCGTTCAGCGCCACAGGCTACAAGACCGGGGTCTTTCGGCGGTGTAAGACAAAGAGGGAGTGCAATCAGCATCAGGAGGTGAGAAGGGGACACGTATGCCGGGGCAATGTTGAACCCGCTAGAAAAGCGATGGCCACGCAGTAACGTGTGCGTTAAACATCGCTTGCCACAGTGCACCTTGCATACGACGACGGGTGGCAACCGTCACCGGAAGGGGCGGTGTTGTCGGAGCATAGACAACGACGGCAGGAAGAACCCACCAACAATGCAGAAGCGGTGCTCACCGCTTTCTTTCGTCGGCGATCTGACACGAGCAAATAGGTAACCACAAGCTAATGATGCAGAATGTCGTCACATGTGGATGTTTTCTGACACCAGATTCCACTCTTCTGTGCCTACTACTTCGTCTTCTGCTGCTTCCAACCCACGTTCTCATGTGAGTGGGGCTTTTTGAATCTGCCGTCCTCTTCTCGGCGACTGCTCTGCACAAACGAGACCGCGACGACACACAAGAAGGGGCCGAGCCAAGTCGAAGAACAGCCCAGGAAGGGCCCTGAAGAGTCAGAGAGCCCGCCAGAAGACGGAGGAAGAGAAGTGCCCGCTGGTAGATCAAAAGAAGAAGGTGATCCCGCCCTCTGAAAGGAAAGCCAAAATTTGGCTGGAAACGGACACCCGACGGACACACAGAAGGACCCGCGAAGTGGTATCTTATGGACCCCTCAGCATGAAGAGCCTTCCGGCGTTTCTTTTAAAAGAAACGGAAACGTTTCCGTTTCCGTTTCCGTTTCCGTATTTCGAAAAAACTAAAAGAAACGGCGTTTCCATCCAACTTAGCCCTAGGGGGGGGTGTGGGGTTCGTTTACTTTTGGAAGGTTCAATTCTAGTTTTGCAATCGGTTCGTTTACTTTTTGGAAACTTCGTTTCTAGTTTTGGAATCGGTTCGTTTACTTTTGGAAGGTTCGAAACTAGTTTGGAATCGGTTCGTTTACTTTTGGAAGGTTCGAAACTAGTTTTGGAATCACTTCGTTTACTTTTGGAAGAGGTTCGTTTACTTTTTCGAAAAGTTACGAACCACTTCCAAAACTAGAAACGAACCGATTCAAAACTAGAAACGAACCTCTTCCAAAACTAAAACGAGATCGGCCGAAATTCCAAGGGAATCGCGTCAAAAATCGACTGCGACCACCAGAAACGAACCTTTCCAAAACTAGAAACGAACCTTCCAAAACTAGTTTCGAACCTTCCAAAACTAGAAACGAACCTTCCAAAACTAGAAACGAACCTTCCAAAACTAAGAACGAGATCGGACCGAAGTTCCAAGGCAATCGTGTCCAAAAAGCGGACTCCGACCACCAGAAGCGAACCGATTCCAAAACTAGAAGCGAACCTTCCAAAACTAGAAACGAACCTTCCAAAACTAGAAGCGAACCTTCCAAGACTAGAAACGAACCTGCGAAGAGGGTCGAAAGAGTTCCCCCCAAAAAAAAGACGCCAGATACGCAAACTCTTTCGAACGCTGCACACGGGTATCCTTCAAGTGACCTCTAACTATCTGTTGCATACGCGTATCCGGATCAGAAAGCCGAAGACTTCGTAACACTTTACCGCAACCGAAGTCGCGAACCGGGTTCGGCTTGCACTGCAAAAGCAGCATAATTGTGTCTTGCGCCCGAGCGCGGAAATCCGCCACCCGCCATTCGGCTAGAGTGCAAGAACACAATTGCGAAGCGTACTACAAACGGATAGTGTTACAAAGGCGAACGAATCATGCGAGAACCTATGGAGGGGCCCCTCGACAGCTTTCAGAACACGGCATAGTAAGTCAAGAGTCGGATAAGCGTGTGCACATTCTACTCCCGTTTGATCTGCATTTTCCACCTTTGCCCCCCTTTCTTTGATCTGCTGTGTGTATTTGCGGACAATTTTATGTCATCCGGTTATCGTGTATGTGAATAGCCGCTAGGATAGAAAGAATTTAGTTAGTTATAAGAATGCAGTGTTAATAGTCTAAAATAGCTACAATGCTTGTTTCGATCCAGTACACAACCAGCTAGCATCCATCAGAAATATTCCTCCGACCCAGGGTCACTCAACAGCTCGCAACCACTAGGCATTCATCTTTCAACAATCGACTATATCACGACGCAAGTTAGAGACAGGTCATGGGTTATGTCGCACACAAAGCAAATATGGTTCGGTTCGAAGTTCGAAAGGAAGGGTCGATAGTCATTCATTGGAAAAACTCAGGTAAGATGGAAAGAACTGCGTAGTTTTATTCGAACGATATGAATCCAGCCGCACTCATTTGACAAGACATCGGCTAGCTCTGTGTGTGTGAAAATTTGGAAAACCATAGCAATAATGACCAAAAGTTGGAAAAATCTGCCAAAAATGGCCGAAATCTGGAAAATTTGGGAAAAAATGGCAAGAATGGCTAAAAATCGGAAAAATGGCAAAAATGGCCGAAATCTGGAAAATTTGGCAAACAACTGGAAAAAATGGCAACAATGGCCAAAATTTGGAAAAATTGCCCAAAATGGCCAAAATCTGGAAAAATTGGCAAAAATGGCCAAAATTTGCCAAAAATGGCCAAAATCTGAAAAGTATGGAAATTGTGGAAAACTGCGGTAACTCCAGCCAAAAGTGAGCGAAAATAGTTTCGAACCTTCCAAAAGTAAACGAACCGATTCCAAAACTAGTTTCGAACCTTCCAAAAGTACACGAACCGATTCTAAAACTAGTTTCGAACCTTCCAAAAGTAAACGAAGCACTTCCAAAACTAGAAACGAACCGATTCCAAAAGTAAACGAACCGGTTCCAAAAGTAAACGAGCCACCCAAAACTAGAAACGAACCTTCCAAAACTAGTTTCGAACCTTCCAAAACTAGAAACGAACTCTCCAAAACTAGAAACGAACCAAGAAGCGAACCGATTCCAAAAGTAAACGAAGCGGACCCGGGGGGGGGTTTGGGCAGATGTTTTCTGGCATAGTAAAATACTGGGCGAGTGGGGTATAGGACCTACACCCCCCCAAAAACCATGTTTGCGAGCCGATTTCGAGCTCGTATGCTCTCGGCGAGTTTTTCTTTGAGCACAGAACGCTGTTTTTCTGGAATTTGAGGCCCCGGGTAGGGTAACGTAACGTACAATGACTTTGACGCCGCACCCACCCACCAAAGGAACTGAAGAAATTCTTATAATGCACGACTCGGGAATGCGTGTTGTCGAAACATCGGTTGAAAAGAATTCGCGAGGCAAGACGTGTATACGAAGTACGATAGGTCATCGGGCACCATGAAGAGACGCTTTAAAGTGACGAGAGCCTTTCTGGAGAAGGTCGCAGGAGCTGACCCGATCGGGTTCGTTGTATCTCTGTGTACAGAGACTGAGAAGGCCCGAATCTGGCGTGAGTTGTCCGGTTCATTCCTGAAATGTTCAACAGCATCACGCAAGAGCTGACACGGCGCAAGATCAAGCAGTATTTGGAATGGGTGAGGCAGAAGTAGTGGGCATGAAAGTTGGGGATAAGCTGTGGGCCAACAGACAAAGAAGTGGGCGACCAACAAAGGTAACCCCGGAAATGAGGCAGCAGGCATTCGACAATCACGAACAGACATCGACACCAACCTCACGAGTCATCAAAAGCTTTGCACGCAGACGAGACGGTTGTCGCACAGAACGTTCTCATACCCTTCCAGCTGGTGTACGAAGAAAGCGACCTGAATCAAAAGGTGTCGTACACCACGTACCGCCGGCTACGTGGTGCCCAGTTCCAGCACCTTTCTCGACGGACTGATGTGTGTTACACCTGTGCAGAAGGGAACATGATTAACAATCGCCTTCGTACACTAGCTGGAAGGGTACGAGAACGTTCTGTGCGACAATCGTCTTGTCTGTGGTGCAAAGCTTTTTGATGACCCGTGACGTTGGTGTAGATGCCTGCTCGTGATTGTCGAATGCCTGCTGCCTCATTTCCGGGGTCACCTTCGTTGGTCGCCCACCTCTTGCCACCTCTTCCCCCTTCTGTCTGTTGGCCCATAGCTTATCCCCAACTTTCATGCCCACTACCGCGTACCGCTGCCTCACCCATTCCAAACCCTGCACGATCTTGCGCCGTGTAAGCTCGTGCGTGATGCTGTTGAACATTTCGGGACATGAACCGGACAACTCACGCCAGATTCGGGCCTTCTCAGTCTCTGTACACAGAGATACAACAAACCCGATCGGGTCAGCTCCTGCGACCTTCTCCAGAAAGGCTCTCGTCGCTTTGAAGCGTCTCTTCATGGTGCCCGATGACCTCTCGTGCTTCGTATACACGTCTTGCCTCGCGAATTCTTCAACCGATGTTTCGACAACATCAGTTCCTTTGGAGGGTGGTTGCTGCGTCAAAGTCATTGTACAGGCGTTACCCTACCTGGGGCCTCAAAATCCAGAAAAAGCAGCGTTTTGTGCTCAAAAAAAGGCTCGCCGAGAGCATACGAGCTCGAAATCGGCTCGCAAACATAGTTTTTGGTGGGGTGTAGGTCCTATACCCCACTTGCCCAGTATCTTACTATGCCAGAAAACATCTTCCCAAACCCCCCCCCCCCCCCCCCCCCCCCCCTTTTGGCATCGTCTCATATATATATACGTCACTATTGAGCCCGCGAAACAACGTGTCAACACACGCCTGCCAGGCGGTCTCGTCCGTCAGTCAGAACGCCCCCGGCTGCGCCACCATCGGTGCAACAATCATCTTTGACTGGGCCGCGGCTCGCTCCGCGCCCACGACGTAACGACTTACGCCCGCCGTAGTAGTACGGGACAGTGACCGGATACCTCCCCCGGAGAGATGGTCCCTGCACTCTAACTCGTCTCTCTCTCTCTCTCTCTCTCTCTCTCTCTCTCTCTCTCTCTCTCTCTCTCTCTCTCTCTCTTCTCTCTCTCTCTCTCTCTCTCTCTCTCTCTCTCTCTCTCTCTCTCTCTCTCTCTCTCTCTCTCTCTCTCTCTCTCTCTCTCTCTCTCGGAAATGTCAGCGCGGTAGCGATGACAGCGAGAACACATATAGGTGGGAGGGGAGAGGCCCTGGGACTGCTAAGGCGTGACAACCACACCCTTTGACTTGTTTTATGTGTTCTCTCTCTCTCTCTCTCTCTCTTTTTTTGCGTGCGTGCGTACAGACTTTTGGGGGGGGGCGGGGACCAGAAACAGAAAAAGGCAGAGCACCCTAATATGGTGCGTTTGATTTTAGCTTATGTACCATGGCAGTCTACCTGGCAGTTACTGGCTGTTACTGGCAGTTACTGGCAGCGCAGAGCAGGGGTGTACGTGATTTAAACGCTGGGTGTACTTAGCAAAATTTGACCTCCACCGAGATTTCTTTTCATTTTTGTTCAATGTTTCTCCAGGTTTCGGGGTTTCTGAGTTTGGAAGGGAGGAGGGGCAACATATACTCTCGGGTTTTTTCTCACGTTGTAGCGCCTGCCCGCGCAAAAGGCTCTGAAAAAGCGCTACTCGAAAAACAGGCACACATTTCGCTGAACGTACCATCTGTCTTGCACTCATCCTCATCCACCAGTCTTCGTCACCATCTTGACGAGCTTCTCGACAACCTTTTTCAGAGTTGCAATGGCTTGGGAAGTTCCGCCTCCTCGGGGCGACCTTCCAGACCGTCATGTACCCGCTTTTCGTGGATCTTTACTGCTTTGTGAAGTTGGGCGTTGGATCATCCGACAAGCTGGATGTCGGCCACGTTCGTAGCGCGTTCAGCCGGCTTGTTTCAGCCCTATTTGATGCTGAAAAGGACACCGAGTTGCTAGAAAGATGACCGTGGCGATTCCGCAATTCTTGCTGCACAATGGAACAAGGAAGGTTTAAAAAGGTACCCAAGACGAAGCAGCAAGCGGTAGCACTGCCAAGGTGTATCTTCCCAGCAGCTTCAGGAAAAGCTCCCACAGCATTTAAAAGACGCTGGGACTCGCGGCGGGCGGAGGCGTATCCTTGAGCAAGGTGTGGTGGAAAAGGAGCTCGCAAGCTGGTTGAAGGAGGACGTTGTTTCACCAGCTGCGCTTCCGCGCGTGTGGCCAGCGTAAAAGGAGGGAGAAACCGTTCCAGTCCGCGCCTCACGCCACAGCCTTCTGCTCTGCTGGCAAAGGACCATTGGGTATAGGAGCCATTGGGACAATCCCATGGTACCGCGTGAATGGCGATCGGGCCTACGGCAGCGCAGGCCAGCTGCAACGGTGGTCGCGCACGCAGCCTGTCTGCTCGCGGTCGCGCCGGCCCTGCCCGCCCGCAGCCACCATGTGGCGGCCACATTCGCCCGTGCCCACACGCCGGCAGCACGCTGGCCAGCTCATCCCATCGAGCTAGCAATCCAGCTAAGGAGCACAACCGAGGATCCCGTAGCGTCAGCAGTCCGGCCAAGGAACTTAGCCGAGGTGCGTTTCGTAGAACAGCGCATTAAACATGAGTTTAATTCGCACACCGGAGCGGCGCCTACGGCTCCGAAGACAACCGCACCGAGGAGAATCAAATGGAAGTTCAGTAGTGCTCAAAATGTACTGCATAGAGCGCTGGGTGTCCGGCGGTGCGAAAAGATCATGGGACGAGTCTCCATAATTTGCTGCCCCAACAGTCTACTTGTGTGCGCCGTCTTCGTCAACAAACAAGTCGCGCAGAAGAAAGCAAGCGACGGGGGGAACAAGGGCAAATACAACCAAACCGCCCTGGACATCTGCGGTACTGCGAAGAATGGCTAGGAGTTAGTTACGTTGCCAGCAAAACAAGAAATGCATGACTGAACACAAAACTGTCGTGAAATGTGAAACAGAGTGGGGCGATGTCAGTCTTTCAATGAATTACAACTCGGGAGGCGGCATCGGGTAATGGAATCTCCGCAAGTCTTTCTTCTGAAGGCACTCCATTGTTGATTTTCCCCCTGGCACGACACTGCTGCAGCAACAGGACGCACTTTTCGTTCACTGGGCTTCTCGAACATGGCAATCAGATTCGGCAACGGTGGAACCGAAGGCGACTCTCCTTCTTTGCAGCCCTTCAGCAGATCTTTGCTCGAATGAGCTCGTCCCGCACGTTTGTATAGGTAGCGATTTGGAGGACCTTCTTCATCTTCCCGCACATCCAGACGGTCCAAGTGCCAGATTTCTCATCACGCTTCGACCTCCTCCTCATCGGGTGGGCAGTACTGCACAGGCTCGTAGTAACACCCGGCGGCAACCCGATGAACGACGCTCCGGAGACAGTCAACATCTGACACCGTGGAGATGTCGGGTATTAGAACCTTTGAACCCCCGTAGTAGCGCGTGCGGGGGAAGGGGGCGATTCGTAGTTCACCTGTTACGGGAAAGGTTTGCCATTTGAGTCAGAAATATACGCAAAAATGTCCAGAAAATGGGTTTGACACCTTCAGAAAAACTTGAAAGTATCATGTGGTGGTGTTTGAGCGTGGGCAAAAGTTTCGGGTTCTGGGCCAAAAAAGATGCTAAGTACACAAAATGTTTTTTTTTTTCGGAAGTCCCAGTGTACCATGGCAGTCTACCTGACGGTTACTGGCTGTTACTGGCAGTTACTCATCAAACGGAGACTTCAAAAAACCGACCGCTTACTACAAGAAACAGTCTAGTTACTGGCAGCGCAGACCTGTCAGACGCACCATAATACCAATTAATTGTAAACTCGAAAGAGAAACGCTGACAGCTCACTTTCCCCGGCACATACGAACAAACACGCCATCGCCAGCTTGGAAGGAAAACGCTCGACGAAGCTGCCTGACAAAAACGCATACTCTAACTCTAAGCACCGAAGGGATTCCAAGTGCCGTAGCTACCGAACACGTGTTGAACGGACGTGCGAGGTAGATCATGTGGGTCTACCTCTACACAACAAGACCCCACCCTTTCTGTTATGTTGTCTGCCAACGTGCATGGTCGTCCCTCAGTTTTTAAAGGCATTCTTCTGACAGAACCTGGACCAGCCCATCGAAAAGATAACGCTCCGGTCCAAAACTGGACCTGGAAACCCCCCTACCAGGCAGAATAGAAAAAGAAGAACGACGTACATCATCGACCACACAACAGAGCTCCGGAAAAGACTTTCAATACGTTCCAAGATTCGAACTCCTCACGCGCGTCTTGCACCACCACTCACCCACTACAGGAAGCTTATACTGAAGGCCTTCGATGGAAAGCAACTTGGCGTTTACCAAACAACAGTGGCGAAGCTTTTGGGAGAGCCTGTGAAAAAATAGGTGCCGCGTCCATCCGGTGCCAGCATTAACTGGTCCAGGAGTTAATCGCCAGTCCGGAAGTTGACATTTGGGCGCGTGATACAATCTGACGCAGGACCACTTGTGTGACATACAGGGTTACAGCGTGTCCAGAAGCAACCAAGCAATCGGATGTCTGTCAGAAACTGATTGCACCCTCTGTATCGGGACAATGATTCCTTTCCCCGCAGACAGACTCTGTTTTGTTTGGGCACAAATCGTGGGGAGGCTATCCAGGTCTGCCTTGTCTCCACTCTAAGCAGTTGGCAAAAATGCTCAAACCAGCGCAAAGCAGCTAAGTCGCGTCGGCCTCTAGGCTTACAACACGGGCTGACGTGCCTCCCAATCTCATCATCACAGTAGAGACAGCGGTGCTACGTGGGCGCCGCAGGATCAGGAACGAGATCACTCTCTCTTTTTGCTGAGCCAAAAAAGAAACAGAAATCCTGTACCCCTTCGTTTTCATTGCTTTCCCACACAAGGGGCCAAAACGTGCGTCCGTACCTAGACCAGACTTGCAAATCAGTCAGAAGGAGTTTAAATTCGTTTGCAAACAAGCGTGTACCACCTGGTCCGGGCTCCTGGTAAGTTCCCCGAAACTCCCCGACACTTCCCCGAAACTCCCCGATACTCAGCCCGATTTTTGTGGGAAAAAGTGGGGCTGCCGGTGGGTGGGCAGGTGTACAGGTTGGTAGTTGAGTGGACAGATGGGTGGATGGTGGTGGGCAGGTCGGTGGATGGGTGAACAGGTGGGTAGTTGGGTAGACGGGTGCGAGCAAGTGGGTGAGGTGTGCAGGTAGGTGTGCTAGTGTGCTTCGGACGCGGCTCTCTTGAGCCGTCCGTGTTCCTCCTCCTCCGATCCTCTTCCTCTACTAACCGGATGCATCTACCAACTGTAGCTTGGACTCCTGGGCAGTTGTTGAGGCACACCCTTCAGCCTGCGGATTCGGAGGGCCTCAAGGCGAACCAGCAGTTGCTGGAAAACCTGCAGGACCTGCCTTTGAGTCCTTGGACATAGGGAGGAGTCTGAACAGGACGCGTCGTGTGCATGTGCGCAGGTTCAACCATCATCTGACTCTTCTGTTTGCGGTTGCAACCTTCGGTACCACGAGTGTGCCATTCTTTTGTCAAACTCTCCAATCCCCTCTTGGTTTTGGTTTTAAGGAGGACTCTCTATCTTGCGTTATCTCTCTGTCCCAGTCGCCTTAGCAACCGTATCCTTGGCCAAGCATCATCCTGCAACCCTGCTTTCGGATGGCCATCGTGCCTCTCATTTTGGTTATCAACCTTACTCCTCGCTCGAATTGCGTCGACCGTAGCTGCCCCTGGTCCTGGTGGTTAGGGTTAGCATGCAAAGAGCCTGTGGCGATAATCTGCATCTGCTCTCTTTCGTGACTACCTCTTCGTGCTACCTCTCTTCGTCACTGGTACCTTATCTTGACCTCTGCCCGCCGCGGAGTGCACGTCTCTGTCTTCGATGATGGCGAGTCCTTACGCCGCCGCTTCGTTGCAGCGGCCGTCCTAGTGTCGTCGCCTTGTCTTCGGCGTTCTCGATGGCGGTGTTGGCGCCGGCATCCGCCGCTTCCCTTGTGGCGCTTTGGGCCGATGGTCGCAGCCTGCGTCTCGACTTCGGTGTCGCTTCGGGCGTCCCCAGGGGCGAAGCGCCCGTCTCTTTGCCGCCGACTCCGCACATCGGCATATCGTGCTGCAGGCAGGCATCCGCGGTGTGCAGCATTCCGCGATCGTCTTGCACGTCCCGCACTGCGTCATCCTGTGCTTCTCGCAATACTTCACGGCGAGGCCGTCCCCTGTCGCGTGGTGTGCCTCGGCAGCAGCGCGCTACCGACGCTTGCCGATGCTTGCACTCTTCGCATTTCGCTTTGTGATGTCTCGTGCACACTCTCTCGTCCTTGGTGGTGGCCTGGGCACATGCACTGGGTCTCCGCCGCCCACTAAATTTACCCTCTTCTGCCCCTTCTTGCCGGAGGTGCCGTCTTCGAAGGCGTCCCACCAGCACGTCCGCCCATACGTGGAAAATACGTCCATCCCCCAGACCTCATCATTGAAGGCGTGCCTGTTCGTCCCCAGCTGCGACTCGAGCACGAGCATTGTCTCTGTACCCGCACGACCTCTGGTGGAACAGTTCCTGCTCTCCTTGCCGCAGCGGATCCTGTCGCTACCTGTGTCAAACCGTGCCAACCTGTACCTCCCAGTCTGTCCTTCCTTCTCAGCCTCTATCTTCGTCTTCGGGGCATAGCCAAACACGGGACCGCTCTGCGCAAGGTAGGGCCATAATAGCGTAGCCCCCTCCCCGCCTTCGCCAAGGCCGGCTGCAGGGAAAGTGGTCGCCACAAAGGAAATACCCCGAAACTCCCCGAATTTCCCCGAAACTCCCCGAAACTCCCCGAAATTCCCCGAAACTCCCCGAAACTCCCCGATACTCCCCGATATTTTCGTCAGGACCAGGTGGGTGTAGGAGAAAGCGAATCGTGCTTCCGAAAAAGTGCTCCGTCGCAGACATTGTCGTTCAGTAAGAGACGACCTGCTCAGCCACGTGAGGAAGAAGAAAAAGATCGCTCCGGGTTCAGGAAATTTACAGTCAACCACAGCTTGCACAGCTTGAGTCGAAGGCAGCACAGTGCTACAACCCCGTCCGCTCAGCCTGTGGCTGATCGTCTCTACGAGCTTGTGTTCAGCGCAAGCGCCAAGCCCCAGGGTGCGCCTTGCCATAATGCTAGTTTGGGAAATTGGTAGCCAGCCCGCGGCTGGATCTGCAGTACCGCCGAACACGTGAAGCTTGGCTCCCGTGCAGCAGAAGGTGTCGCTGCTAACCTGCCAGATCCAGCTGCTGCCACTTAGGAAAAAAATGAAACCGAAAAAGATTCAAGATGTCGAATGCGACATTGTATTTGCTCCCTCTGCCAAACTGGGTCGGTACAAGATGGTTCACGGGGACACGGACGCGATGGCACTGCTCGAGTCGTTGAAGGGGCGGGAAGTTGTAGTGAAAGGTAGTTTAGATGACGAGAGAGCGGGCGAAAGCGTAGTTCTATGCACGACAGACAGGACCTTTGACGTGGTCGTTCTCGAGACGACAAACACGTGCCTTTTGTGCCGGAGGCAGGACGGGGCTGACAAGGTTGTCGAGGGCATGTTCGATCACACACAGCTGCTACGGGCAGTCCCTGCAAAAGTGGACAAGAAGCTAGACACTATTTTGCAGCGAAGTTCTCACCCCTCGCACGCACCCAGCAGTGCCCCGCAGCCGGATCAAATCGAAGCTGTGGACCTGTTGGAGCCAGCGGCAAAGAAAGCAAAAAAGCCCCCTTCGCAAGGCACCGCTCTTTACACGACAGACCAGATTATCCCTCAGATCCGCGCGTCCAAAAAAGAAGTGCTACAAGCTCTTAGCAAGAGCCCGGCTGCCTTGGTTGATGGAACCTGGCGTTTGTCACCGAAAGCTGATGTCGAATCCGCCCTTGAGTCGCTCATTCGGTTAGGGGACTCCGCCATGGATCTTCGGAGTTTCACGAGCGAAGAAGCTGCGGTGGTCTTGGAGCCGTATCACGACCCTGTGGCTATTGCGTGTTGTATAAAGGCGTACTGCACAGAGATACAGACGGATTCTGCTGGTGGCGAGGGAAGCAAATCGAATGGCCAGGCCAGTGTGGCGGATACCCGCCTCCGTGTGTGTCCTCACAAAGTAGCTGTATCCCGTGCGGAGCAGCTGTTCTCTGTCAACGAGAGTTGGCCAGTGAAGCTGTTTTACGAGGAGTGGGCGTCGATGTGCCCCGCTTTTGCGACACCCGAGCCTGCGATGCTGCTGGGCATTGCGCTCGTGCTGGACGGAGGCAAGACCATTAGTTATTTTCCAAGCAAATCACTGCCTCTGGAGCCCGGAGACCGTTTTGATGCAATGTTTGCAAAGACTAAGCGTTGGACCAAGGAAGACATGACAGCTTTCATAGAGCCCATCACCGGCACAGGACAGACCTTGCTGCAGCTGTTGCAGCGCTATACGAGAGAGTTTCCTGTCGATGGCGCTCCTACATATGTTCCGTTCTCGACTTGCTGAGACGACACCTCGCAGGCGGAAGTTTTGTAAGCCTGACAGCAGCTCGACGTGGCGCCTCACCCTGCAGAGTGCGCCACTTGTTGTAGCGAGTTTCTCTGGTGTGACATGACATTGCTTGATTTCTCAAAGTTGTCCAATAGACTATAGACAAGAGACGGCGGCTCTTTTTGAAGATCATGGCCCACTTAATGATACAGAAATGCTCGCAGTGGCGACACACAAGCCAGAAGGAGGGTCTTTTCTGTTTGCTCTCACCAGGGAGTTCGTCGTACTTACTGCGAATCATGTGCAGAGCATCCGGAGTTTTCATCGGACCACAACCTGAGGCAGTCCTCCATTTGTTCCAGTTTGTCTTCTTGACTCGGCTTTCTTCGAACAAACTGCATGACTCAGTGTCCCGTTTCGATTTGTTTCACTCAGAATGATTAAGTGCAAGACCGTGGTACACGGAGGAAAGCCAATTCAGCTGGTTGTTCCTGGGATCGATCCAAAATGGAATTTGAAAAGAAGGTCAGTGACAAACTCGGCTTTCTTCGAACAAACTGCATGTGACTCACAGAGCCAACCCTGGTAACTCATAGGGTAGCTTGAGACGACCTGGCTGCTGATCCAGGTCCACGCCCGATAGCATGTGCTTTTGTGACTTCGAACCAGCTTCCGCTCACTGAGGACTCATGTGTAGGAATAGCAATAGGATTACTTTGTCGTACCGATCAACAGCATCTAATAAATTGAGGACGAGGAAGGCGATGACCACGAGGACCCCATCGAATATGAAAGTTTCATATACGATTAACGCGCCTTAAGTTTGCCATCTGGACTTTCGCACAGTGGAAAACCTTATACATAGACCTGGTCTGACTGTTCTGACAAAACAAAAAGAAACTCGACACTCACTGAGAGGCGGGAGAAAATACCAGCATTGTGCTGGTCCAGGGCAGACCAACATGCCGGCAACGTAAGGAGAGCAGAGGAATATAGCAACTGGGGCACAGCGGCAGCATGAAACGGGTCGTATCTGTGCTGCCTTCGGCGACAGAGGTCCTCTGCGTGATTGGGGGGGAAGGACTGCTGGTGGGACGGAGCCACGAGGACAACTATCCTGCCTCGATCACGGATCGCCCTGTCCTGACCGGGCAGGTCACCAACAAGGAGTGGACCAGCGCGAAGGAGATCGACAAGCAAGTCAGCCAGTTTTTGAAGGAAGGCAAGAGTCTGTACACGTTGGACGAAGTCCTCCTCGAGCAGCTGCGCCCCGACGTCATTCTCACGCAGGACATCTGCGCGGTGTGCGCCATCGATCTGGACACGGTCCACCGCGTCGCGAAATCGATTTTCCCGCCTCCCAAAGTGGTCTCCCTTGACCCGCAAAATCTGCGCGATGTATTAGACGACTTAGAGCTGGTCGGTCACGCTGTCGGCTTGCACCCCGAGTCGGTCGAAGCCCGCGCAAAGTTTGAAGCCCGGGTTCGAAACGCTGTGGCGCGTGCCTGCAGTGCGATGATGAGCCAGCCGAACTACAAGCGGCCAACCGTCGCGTTCATCGAGTGGTCCGATCCCATTTACGTGGGAGGCCACTGGACACCTCAGTTGATCAGCATGGCAGGCGGGCAGCACCCCCTCAACCCCGTCGAACTTCCGTCGGACGCAGACGTCCGTTCTGTGGCCAACGGGGAAAAGGACCCACTTGAGCTTTGGGGCTGGGACAATCCGGAGACACGAGCCAGCGGCAAAAAAGTCGGAGCAGGTAAAAGCTTCGCGGTCCCGAGTCAGAGTGTCGTTGACTGCAATCCGGATCATATTATTATCTGCTGCTGTGGGTTGAAAATTGATCAGACAAAGAAGGAGGCAGATATGCTGTGGGGTAAGAGTTGGTTTCGTGATTTGCGCGCGGTGAAAAATGGCAATGTGCACATCGTTGACGGTGATGCTATGTTCAACCGGCCGGGACCACGATTGGTCGACGCGCTGGAATGGCTCGTGTCAGTACTGCACGGGATCGACGAGATCCGGCCGAAGGACTTTCCTGTTGAACGATTCCGACCACCATCGCCCTCTGCAGGACCAGACAATGCGGTAGCGACACAGAAGCTGAAAGACATCGAGGATGCGCATATGAGCGCCTGCGCCGCAAATAAGTGGACCTACAAAGACCCCGATACTGGGTACACAGTCATCACCGAACTGTCCCACCGGAAACGCGGCTATTGCTGCGGGCACCGGTGCAGGCACTGCCCGTACGGCCACTTCAACGTTCTCCCGGAAAATCGCTTGAATTCTGTGAAGGCGCCGGTGTACCTTTCGCACCGCAAGGACACCATTGCAGCCCGGCATGACGCGGGAACAACGACCGAGCAGGAAACGGGTGGAACCGATGTCCTCTTTTGGAGCGGCGGTAAGGACTCTTTTCTGACGTACCTGCACGGATCCGAGGAAGGCCGGTGGAACCAGGGGAAGGAAAACGACGGCACGAAGCATCGAAACGTGGTTCTGCTCACGACGTTTTTCGAGCACTCGGGCATGATCCAACACCAAGGGATCCACCACCACGAAGTAATGAACCAGGCTAAATCTTTGGGATTGGACCTGATTCTGGCCCCTCTGCCTCAGCATAATAGCATCGAAGAGTATTTGGCAGCAGTCGAGAGCGGAATCGCGCTCTGCCGGAAGGATGGCGATTTGAAATGCCTCTTCGGAGACCTGCATCTCGCCGACATTAGGGCCTGGCGCGAACAGAATTCTTTGCACGCGTGCGAGTTCCCCGTGTTCGGGAAAGAGTATTCGGCCCTGCTGGACAAATTATTTACATCTGAAAAAGTGGTTTCCATCACTGTGACGGCTTCAAGTGTGCCGGAAGTTACTGTGGGCACACCTTATACCCGCGAGTTTGTGGCATCCCTCCCTTCCCACATTGACCGCATGGGGGAGAACGGCGAGTTTCACACGTACGTGAAAATACGACCCACGGGAACACCAGCAGTAGTGCCTAAATAAGCTCGGGAACACCAGCAGTAGTGCCTAAATAAGCTCTGACAACCGAGTGATGTCGACTGCTCCTGAACAGCGAACTAGGTGACATTGAGGCAATTGCCTCTGACAAAACACTTTGTCTTCGTAGCGAATGTGGCGGCAACTAATTCTGCAATGCATGCACAATCCAATTTGTATTAAGCCGCTACCGTGAACCACCGCTACCCTGGGTGCGCGGGAAGCTAGCCTGACTTGAACCCAGGTGCGCTCTTTTGCCATAGTGGCTGCGTTCAATCTCAAGTTCTTAGCACGTTTCTTTTCACTATTGTTTTCACCTGCGTTTTGGAAGCGTAGGTCATAGGCTTGACCTCAGAAGTGAACAGTTCACAGCACACTTGGAACTCGGGACACGTCTTGCTCGCTGAACGAGTTTGTACTGCTACCTCGACAAGCGTAGTCAGCTAAACTAGCGCGCGCCATCGCAAACACAACCACCACCACTAGCACGGTGTGGTGACCCCTCCGAACAGCCTGGCCCTGGTCACGCCGGATGCCGCAACCCCTTCTGGGCGGCGGCGCTTCGGCATGATTCAGGAATCTCAATGGGGACAGCGCGAGACATCAAAGGTCCACACACGACCCCACCAGTACACAATTGCAGGAAAATAACCAGACTGAGCGGCGGAAAGACCTGAAAACGCAAGCAAAGTAGACACAAAAGATCTTGTGAAAAACACAGCTGAGAAAAAGCAGAAAGCAAAGATAAAGGGCCCACAGCGACAGAAACAACCTGGCGCCCAACAACAACGCGGCGGGGATGTCGGAGTCTGATAAAGTCACGACGGTGACGACCGTGCCGAACAGGAAGTCGTTCAATGACATCCACAAGCTTCCCAGCTACACAACAGCGCTTCCTGGCATCTCAGACCTCCTCACCAAGATGGTAGCAAAGGCGGACGCGAAGCAGAGGTCCAGTGACCGAACACCCTTTGACGGGTCGAAACCGGCTCCCGTCAGCATCCAGGATTACCTCATTCGCCTCTGCAAATATGGCTACTGCAGCAATGAGGTGTTCATTTTGCTGCTCATCTACCTCGGCCGCCTCCGTGCCAAGACCCATACGGTGTTCACAAGTTTCAACATTCACCGACTGCTTCTCACCAGTTTTGTCGTAGCTGCGAAGCTGCGAGACGACACTTACTACAGCAACAAATACTACGCCAGCATTGGTGGTGTGTCCCTCAGCGACATGAACAGGATGGAACAAGCCTTCCTTCGCCTCACGAAATGGGAGCTGCACGTTGTGAAGGAGGAGTTCGACAACTATCACGTCGCGATGCACCCACCTGCCACCCCACGATCTCCCGCCAACAAAGGCAGCTCCAACGTTATCCGGTCCTCGGGTCACACCTCTGGATCTCCGTACGCCTCGAAGCCGAAAACTCTTGACGTCCCCACCTCTCCTGCTACAGTCGAAGTCCACCCTGACACCGACGACCTTGGATCAAGCCGCCGAGAGAACAACGACCTGGGCTCCAGCCGCAGGGGTGACAGGTGGTTAGGCAGCACATAAGAGTTACAAAACGATTGAAACAACGAGACGATAAAATATTTCAAACGCAAGAAGGCCTTCCTCTTTTCTGTTTCTCTTCTTTCCTGCCCCCCTTCTTGTTCTTCAACACCAAATTAGGCACCTTTTTTACTTCCTTTCCTCTTCTCTGTCTTGTTCTCACGTCTTTCTTTTTTTTTACTCCAATATTCATCGTTCTTCTTGTTCTTCACGCGACGAAAATGGCCACCCACGAATAGTGCTCGAAATCAGAGGAAGGTGAGGATGAGGATGAACGAAGCAGAATGACGTCCTGGTTCCGATCAATGCTTCTTGGCGCTTCAACCTGAGTAGTGCACATGAAACGAGAGTGACTGAGAGAAGAAATATCAAAAAGCAGAGAATACAGTCAGTATCCGATACCATCCTTTTACTTTCTTTGCTCAAGCAACTCCAAGTAGAATGAAAGGTTCAATTTCGCTAGATCCAGACAGCTGCAGACACTCAGATGCCACGCTGATGAAGGTCCGCTCTCGTGTATACACGACCAAAGCACGGTGTAAATGGGCAACGGTGTTGAGCATACATTCCTCCTAACACTAACAAAAAGCTCAACGTGACGAACACCGCCTTCGAAAACTTGTATAGTCACGGCTGTGGCACAATTCAGTTTTTGAACATCGCATCCCAACAGTTCAGCGCAATATACATAGGGCACTCTGGCCCAGTATGCTATGGTATGCCTAGCCGGTCTGCATGTCGGGATCGACAGGACATGAGGACATCTTACCACTTTCATTTGTTCACAGAACGCTATACTGCCACATTGTTGTTCGCAGCCGCGTTACCCAGTTTGGTCTCAAGGCAACAACCTGCCTCGCTGCTGCGCTTCTCAAAGAAAAGCGCAGGCATGACAGGCGTGAAAACAAAGAAACAATGCGAGACCTACAGCACTTGAACCTATTGGCAGCGTACCACTTCGTATGTTCGGTGGTGCCACCCCCGCGTACAATTTGAGTGGTGAGTTGCGTGCTGCTTTTCTTCTCCAGCGCTGGGTTCACTGGCTTTTCCTTTGCGGCTAAGCGCACGGCGGAAGTTTTCATTTGTTCCATTCCCGTCGCCTCCGCCTCTTTGAAAACACACCACCCGGGGGCGGGGCTGGCTGCTGTATTGATCAATAGTTTCGAAGCATCATCAAAGGCTCGGTTCAGAAAGAAGGACGCACATCAGGGTGTTCATGCGAAATTCAATACATCAGAAAGGACCGCGCAGCGCATGTGCGTGCAAACGCGCATGTGCACGTGCTCTGAGACAGTTTTGCTACCCCCCCACACCCCCTCCCACTATCATCTTCTTCGTTTATTTGTAGGGAACCGCAATCAATTGAAATTCTGCCGCCCGTCCGTCAACTGGTGCGATGGATCCTCCATCGATTCTCCTTTCCGGTGTTTCGTCATAAGGGTCCAACGATCGGGCAAGCCTCGGAAAAGCTGAACGTCAGAGACCAACATGCTGCACGGTTTCGGGTGGGGGAGTTAACTGTGCGGTCAAAATATCGGGTGTGGGTACACCCGCAAATCCAGTGTTCGCAAATAAAGTGGGAAATCCAGTGGTCATCCGCAAAAACAGGTGATCACTGGATTCCCACTGGATTTGCGCACTCTGGATTCACACCGGATTTGCGGGTGTCACACCGGATTTCGCACTGGATTTGCGGGTGTGCCACACCCGCAAAATGGACCACTGTTTAACTCCCCCACCCAGTGCTGGAGTGTACCGTGTACGGTAGCATTCAGCCACTTTTTTGTAGTTCATTGCTGCAAACGAAGGTCTCAAATCCAAGAGAGAGACACCGCTTCATTTTCGTCTTTCTTCATTTTGTGTAACCCCCGCCCCCATCTCTGTGTTCCTTTGATCCTCTCTCTTCGGGTGAAAAGCTTTCCCAAAAAAAAAAAAAAAAATGATAAGAAAAAGTAAACGGAGAAGAAACAATCCAACCAACTACTCTCTCTTTCCATCGCCACGACCCGTCAGGGTCACCCATTCGGCATGCCTCAACCAACGTAAAAGGCCAGTTTCCCTTGCCACTCGGCGCTCTGAAGGCACATCGCTTTCATTTTCCGGAGCCAACTTTCACGGTGAGGTTCTCTTGTGTGCTGCAGGAAAACTGCAAAGCTGCTCCCAGGAACAACGATGATCGTCTTTCACTTTAGGTGTGCGATGCATAGCACCAGCGGACGTGTAGTCAGATGTCTGTCACTTCCCGCGCACATCGCTACCTCGCCTGTACTCCTTCATATGAACGGGCATCAAAAGGTCTGCGTGTCTGATGTGGGTGGCAAACTTGTGTATCAGTTGCTAGTCGGATCCCAATGTCGCCAAAGACGTCGGGAAGCAGCAACCCTGGTGACGGCTCGTGCAGACCAACTTGCATTTCCTGCCTTGTTGCTTGCTCTTTTTGGTCGGACCTTCCGGCTGAGAGCAATGACAGTGAGAACACTTGCGCGTGTGAGGAGGCACAGAGAAAGCTACGGCGTCAATACGCGCCTCTCTTTCTCTCTCTCTCTCTCCCCTCATTGACGGTTTCGGAATTGGTGACCGTCCTGCTGTGTCGTGCGTCTTCCCCTTTTTCCCATTCCTGCCTACTTTGTAAAAGAATTTTGTTCTGGTTATGAGAATACGTGTTTCTGTGTGTGCGAAGGGAAAAATAAAAATAAAAAAGAGAGAGCAAAAAAAGAAACAGAAAAGGAAAAGAGCCAAAGCATACTGCCAGATTCGAACCTATCGAAGTCGCGCAAGGGGGAGGCGGGTACGGAAAACCCACTGTTCTCCACCATTCCGAGGATGAACTCGCATAGGCCTCACTCACTGGATTCGTCCGCGCAAGCGAACACAAGCAAGAGTTCTTCAAATGTGATACCTTTCTTTTACCGACATTTTTTCTTTATACTGAAGGGGACATTTCTAGACAACGGTTGCACGCAAAGGAAAACGAATCCAACGAGTGCTTTTAGGAACACACCCCTTTAATCTGGACTAGAGAGGTTTGTATCCTGTCCGTGCGAGAGCAAGAATATCTTGCTCTCTGTTTCTGTCCTTATCATGCTGATCCGGTACTTTGTCAGTGCAAACCCCAGCCCCGAAAATGTTCTTGTAGGAAACACACGATGTTGAAGGAAGTGAACTCACCACCCGTCACAGACCAGCGTTTCGCCTGCGTCCTGTACTAAGCTTTACAAGTTCAGCACAGACTGTGTGGACTGCAGCACCACATTGTCACTCCCTCAAGTCCAGTTTGAAAAAGGGAAGATGTCCGAACGTGTACTGTTTTCCCTATTGCGACAACACTAAGTAGTGGTGGTTTTTTTTTGGATCCAACGTGGGCTGTACCGGAACCTTTTTGGAGAGATGACTGTCGACAGTGTGAGGTCTTATGCAAAGGGCCACCGGAAGCGGAATGTTGTTGGACTGGCAGAGATGCATTTCCTCGTGTCCAGGGTCGCATCTTCACGCGTTTCGTCTTCCTTTGCTTTTTGGAGGCAGAAAGAGGGCGGGAGAGTTGTTCCAGTGTTGTGATGATGCTGTTGTTGTCACCCTCAACTCTTAACCGTCCGAGGGCTGCTTTCATCGCCCGCCTGTCGGTCTTCCGGATCACCCCTTTCCTTCTTCTATCCAACAACTCCGGCTCTTGTTCGTAAGAAAGTACAAAGGAAAAATAACGCTAGAATAACCTAGTCCTCGACACATCATACTATGCAGTCCGCCGCATTCCGCGCAGACTTTTTTTTTTTTTCCGCCGACGACTCCTACCTGCACCCCACACGCACCCCACCCGCACTCCACACGGACTCGGTGTGAGTCCGTGTGGAGTGCGGGTGGGGTGCGGGTGAACGTTTTCCAATGAAAAATACTCAGTAGTCTTAGTATTTATTCGTGGACTTTTACTTCCATTCCTGCACATAACAGTCATTGTGAACCTTTTCATTGCGGCTGCGGAGACCAGCAGCACAATTATGGTGATGATGGTGAGCGGTCAAGTATCCTTGCCACACTCGGGAAGAGCTTATGGCCACTATGAGCCCACCTCCAACCGCGAGTGGGCTCTGTGTCTGCCGGTCGCAGCCCACGGGCGCACAACTGTTCAATCAGGGTGTGGCCACAGCGGCGCACTGCCTCATGTGCACTGCGTATGTGCACGGTCCCGACTGCTTCCGATCCCCTGTGCCCATCTGTGCCGGGTTGAACAGCCAGGACAAGGACCCGTTATCACTTCTCAGCGACACCAGCGGTATGCCGCGTACATTGTGGCGTACACACGGGGAGTAATCCCACTCGAGGACAGTGTTGGCGACCGAGTCTTCCGCCACGGAACGCAGTTCGCCATGACAATCCGCAATGCCGACTCACGGTCTCTTGGTGTTCTTCTCTACCCGGCTGGACCATGCGCCAAGAAACCTGATCCAGGAAGATGCGCATGGAAACGAGAAAAGCACAAAGGGATATGTGCGTAACTTCGTCGTGGCTGAAGAGGGGAAAGATGGGAAACAGGGGAAAGAACACTTCCGGGGACCTCTCGTGGTGCACACTCTTCCCGGGTTTCGGTCCAGCGAGCCACGCTGTAGCATGGTGCGCTAAAAAAAGCCACTCCAGGAGTCCCGGAAAAACACTGAAAGTAGGAAAGTAGGAAAAAGGCTTGCACTTTTGTTCTCAGATGCCTGTTATTGAGAATCACACCCGAGACAGCGAATGTTCGTCGTCGAAATCTTTGAACCTCCTGGAACAGGGGAAACAGGGGAGAACACTTCCGGGGACCTCTCGTGGCTTTCACTCTTCCGGTCCAGCGAGCCACACTGTAGCAGGGTGCGCTCAGAAAAGTCACTCCGGGAGTCCTTGAACCTCCCAGAGATGTCTTTGTTGCAGTAGTAAAGGGCTGTCGTCTCGTATGCAGAAGGGTTGATTCTCCCCCCTCTCTCATTTGAGATTGCCCCCAACTGGCTGAACACGGCGTCCACCCGCGTTACACTGACGGGCAGGTACAACAGCGTGAGAGCTACGGCTGAGAGATCCGGCCATACCTGCTTCTTCGAAGTCCAGAATGCTTCGGCATCCTTCCATTTCGTCAGGACGCTGATCGAAACCTTCAGGTACTCGCCCAGTTGGGTTTTGGCGTCGCGGTGAAACACGCCCTTGAATGTGTCCGTGATTGACTCCACTGAGGGGATGGCAATTCCCGCTGCCTTCTTCGTACCCAGCTTCTCAGGGCAAAAGAGCCACATGGATTTGAAGATGTCCCGGGAAAGATAGGTGCTCCACATCTCTTTCAGGACGGCGGAGAGATCGTTGCCAACGGCCTTCATGGCTTTTGCAACCATGGCGGGGAGTTCCGCTGCAAGGGGCTTGCGCGCGGGTGGATCAGCAGCAAAACTGAAAAGGGGCATGACGGGTTCCATGGCTTCCAAGGCCGTTACAAGAGCTGCACACGTTTCTGTGACGTCTGCATCGCTGAACTTCCCCGCAAGTAGTTGGATACTCTCGGGTGTGGTGTTCCTTTTCAGTTCTTTCTCAAGAAATGCTGGAAGAGACTGCAGGCGGGGGACCAGGTGGGCAAGGCATCTGAAGGTGGAATCCCACCTCGTGTCGTTGATAGAGGGGGGGTATTCCGGGCTGGGACGTTGCTCGCGTTGTGGTTCTGGTGTCAAGTCCACTGGCACGTTCTCATTTTGAGCTTGCGTCAACCTCTCCTTTGCACGCTCCAACATGTCTCCATCTCCTTCACCAAGACACTCAAGGATGTCAGCTTCGACGTCTTCGCCATCCTCGTGCAACGACAGCAGGGCAGTCAGCTTTTGGGCGATCGGAATCTCGTCTTCTGTAGCGGCTGCATCGACATCATGGGTCACGACTGCCTTCTGCGCCTGCACCCACCGAACCTCACGCGTGGGTGCTTTGTAGAAAGCGTTGCTGAAGAGACGCAGTGTGTCGTGGGCGTTCGGGTGACTCAGCTTGAACCACGGCTTGATGGCATTTTTCAGATGGTGACCGAAGCAGTATATCACAATGCCCTCCCAGTCCTGAAGGGCGACCACGTTCGTCGACGCCTTGTCAACGACGATGTAAGCGACGTTGGGTATCTTGATCCCGTAGTCCTTGAGGACGTTGGCAACAAACTCCGACTGAGAGGTTGTGTCCAAGGCTTCACCGTCCTCTCCAACGCGAAGTCCCAGCAAGTATGCTCGTCCCTTGTCGTATGCGACCACTGCCAATGCCTGCTCCTTGAGCTCGTCGATGATGGATCCATCAAACCCAATGCCAAACGATGTCCCGATCGTCTCTATTAGATCCTTCTGCATCTGCGTCTTCGCATCGCACCCCCGACTCATATCCATGAGCGTCCTCGTGTGGGGAATTGCCGGGGAGACATGCTTTCTGAAAAAGACACGCATGCAAGCCACTGCCCCTGCCTTCATGCCGGCCATCGCAACCAACCTCGTGAAGTCCTGTACGGCGGTCCCCTTTTCAGTGACGTTTGCGGTACCGGCGTCAACGTCCACAACAACCGCGCCAGCCTTTTTTTGTGCCACCAGAAGTGTGTGCCTCTTCTTGTGTTCTTCGTAGGTGTGATGCTTCTTGCACGTGGTGCTGTCGAGGTAGTTGATTTTCTTTTGGCATGAACCGCACCAGATCACTTCTTCCTGCAACGTGACGTTGGGGTCTCTGAGTGCTAACGACTTCCAAGATGAAGGGAGGTCCTTCACCTTCCTGAGCTCCAAGCCTTCCTTTTCTGCGTCTGTGAGCTTGTTCATCCTTTTTACGGCTGTAATCAGCAGATTGTGGCGTTTGCTGCCGGCCACTGCAACCTTCGCTGCGCCCTTCGCCAGCCCCTTTCGGAGCTGCAGCTTAGACGGTCTTTTGACCACCTTTGTCTGCGAGGCTGGCGTACCAGCCTGTGAGGCTGACCCGCCGGCCTGTGAACCTGCATCTTCTGTCTGTGAACCTGCATCGTCAGCCTGTGAGGCTGCCTCGACTGCCTCAAAGAGCGGACCAAGAACCGACGAGACCGACATCGGGACGGACGAGCCACCTTCGGAATCGCTGGTCGGTGCTTCACTGTTCGGTGCTTCGCTAGTCGGTGCTTCGCTGCTGGACTCCGCATCCTGCATGGCCTGGCTCATTGTCACCCTTCTCTTCTTGTTGGACGGTTCAGACTTGCCGGCCTTCGCCTTGTTTTTCGAGCCCTTAGGCCTTCCCATTCCCCCCCCCCCAGTGCTGATGCTAAGGCCCCTAAACTCGGCATCGTTGTCAGCCGGACGGCAACGAGGGGTGGGTGGGTACCCCCCCCCCCCCCCCCCTACCACAAACCAGACTCACACCGCAGTCCTGTTTGCAGACACTCAGGTTCCACGCTGATGATGGTCCGCCTTATGTGTCCGTGGCTTAAAGGACCGAAACACGGCGCAGACGGGACCAGTGCGGTGTTGAGCACATACCCATTCCAAGCACGTTCTTGCAATCCCCCCATTCCAGTAGGGTACTTCGCGTAACGCGACTTGCTGCCCTCAGCACGCAGGATTACTTCCTCGCACTCTTTTCCTTTTGGTACTTCAACCATTGGTGCTGCACACGGCAACCCCATGTCCACTGTGCTCTGCGGAGTTTACTTCGCAGATTGCCACCGTAAAAAGAAGACAAGTCAGTGCTGCCTAGCGAGTCGCAGTCACAATCAGGGCGAGTGCCCTGAGTTTTTTAACTGATTGCTCAGACACGGTTGTAGGGGCCTTCTCCCCGTGACGGATTTGCCTGTGCTCTAGTAGCACGGGTGGTCCTGGCTGTGACGAGCTACGAACAGCCGCCTGACAAACCAGACTCACACCGCAGTCCTGTTTGCAGACACTCAGGTTCCACGCTGATGATGGTCCGCCTTATGTGTCCGTGGCTTAAAGGACCGAAACACGGCGCAGACGGGACCAGTGCGGTGTTGAGCACATACCCAAGCACGTTCTTGCAAACCCCCCCCCCCCCCCCCCCCCCCCCCCCCCCCTCCTACAGGGCCTGTGTGCAGCAGGGTGGTGACCGCTCTAAGGTGGTTTCCTCAGCAGCGACCAAGAAAAAAAAATTTTTTTTTGGCCCAAATCCTCCCAAAAAAGCACTCGAAAAAAAAATTTTTTGACCCACTTTTTCCACCATTTCACCTTAGAGAATTTAGCTAAGGTGGGTCCCACAGTAGGTCCACAGTGGGTTGCACCAGGAGGGGGGGGGGGGGGGGGGGGGGTAGGGGGGGGGTACCCACCCCCACCCAGGGTTAGCAACTTCGTTTTGGGTCTCAGGCTTAGTATCAGCACTGCCCCCCCCTTCGAAGTTGTGTGTTTGTTTCCTGTGTTCTTGCTGCTGGTCTCCGCAACCGCAATGACCAAGTTCGCAACGACTGTTATGTGCAAGAATAGAAATACTAAGAATACGAAGCAATACTAAGGATACTGAGTATTTTCATTGGAAAACGTTCACCCGCACCCCACCCACACCCCAGACGGACTCACCCCGATTCCGTGTAAGTCCGTGTGGGAGTATTTTTAGTCCGTGTAAGTCGGGCGGAATGCGGCGGACTGCATAGTATGACACATGGAGCAGAAAAGTAAGGCACATACACGTAAACGCCGGCTCTAAAACACGAAACAGCACTGACTCCAGCAATCTTCATTATATGCCGCAAAGTTAATCGAAGCACAGCTGGTCCGAACTCAATTTCTCGGAAAGAGAGGAACCCCTCGCAGAACTGCTAGTCGTAGCAGTCTCCGCAATTAAACACGTGGGCTTGTCGTTTGCGTTTTCTGTCGCTGACGTTTTCTCCGGCTTGCTTCGGTCCTTCGACCCCCCCCGTCGTTGGACCTTAGCTGCTTTCCATGGTCGTGAGGCAGGTTGGCTTGCACACAGGAGCGGCACTACCTGCGAGCCACTTCGAGTCCTTTGTTTCAAAACGACATTCGTCTTTCACAAAAAGGCAATGTTGCAGTATGAGCTCACCACGGCCACATGCGTTTCACTTGCATTCGGGATCAATCCTTACTCTCTGTGCGCTGGTTGGAGCAGTTTTGGTTCGCAATTGAGAGTCTTTGAAAACACCGCCGCCCGCTGAACTGAGAAAGCAGGCCACATATGATTCCAGCAGAGTTCACAAGGCTTCATCGGCTTCACTTCAAGGTACCAGCATGGCGATGTTCTATTCGAAACCCAGTTTTTCCCAAAACTGGCCTAAAAGAAAATGAAGAGAAAGAAGAGGGTATACTTGGCTGGTTCGAGAGGGACCGACCTCGTGCTACTTTCCATCTGGTGTCCTTGGCTTTTCGAGCACACACTCATGCCTCATTGTACCCCTCGTGGAAGCTCTTGCACGCCGAGGTCAGGAGTCGTTTGAATGAACTAGTTCAACGGAGGCAGTACTGTGCTAGCGCGTCAATCGTTGTTCGCAACATGCGGCAGTGTCAATGAAGAACCCCCGAGTTCAGCTCTCTGCGTTCGCCTACTAGATCCCCGCTGCTTACGTGCTATTCCTCCACCAGTGGCAGCCCATTGTGAGACAGTGCTCCAAAACCGGATATCCACTCCGGGGTTAGTGGTCAGTGAGTACCCTCGTCCGCAAATAAACAATTGAAAGAAAAAGGAAAAAGAAGAAGACGAGAGAGAGAGATAGCTGCAACGACGGCTTGATTCATTGGCTCATCGACCTGCTTTGCCATCCAAGTATTCAACTCTTTGGTTCATCTGTACTCGCGCATGGCGGGCACGAATGGCGGCACGGGTTTAGGTGCGATTATTTAGCATTCTTTGTTGCGCCCGCTCCTCAACTGTGGATTCGCGCTGCTTGCAGACCGCAAAAAGACATGCAAGCAGGAATATTGAAACAAAGCTGGCCACCAGAACACGCTCCGAAAATACCGAAACTCGGAAATGCTGAACAATAGTTTCCTGTGGGGGACAAAGGAAAACATGCTATTGCTTTGCCCCCACACTGTGGCGCTATGGCAACTTTAAGCATCAACTTTCACAGAAAAGTCAAGAAAAAACAATGCACAAGCTCTGCTTGCCCTTTCTGGTCCTTCGCTCCCTTTTTTAATGTTCTTCATGGCTGTTTTTCTTCGTTTTTCTACTTTGCCCCGCCCTTTGTTCACCCTGTTTCATTTGCCTTTGGCAGAGCTCCCCGTCTCCTGCATCCCTTTTCCTCCAAGCATACAAACAATCAACGTCCTCTTCCACCGCTGCAGGCTGATGGCATCACTCCACCCGAAAGAGGTGGCTGAACTTTAAATACAAGGAGCTGCAGCACGTCGCTAAATATGCGGCCCCGCTCTAAACTTCGGAAGCTACCTTGTGCACTTCACAGCACCGTTCAGGATTTGTTGGAGGGCAGATTAAGTCGAGTTGGCGGTGCACCCCGTCTTTACGTCTTTACGAAGATGCAAGGGAATGTCCATTTGCACGTTCGAGCGGGGCCTGCGAGGCCCGCACATCAACTCTCTTTTGTGCCGCGCGTGTGCACCGCACCCCTTCGAAGAGGAAATCCAATACTGACAAGGGGCCCGTGGGTCTCGAAATTCGCAGTCTTTCTGCGCGAAAGGTCTTCACTCCTTGGGCTCGTTGCTCCCTCTGTTTCATTCGGCTTTTTTCTATCTATTCCTTCAGCTAAGAATTCTCCTTTGAGTCTGACGTTTTTGTGAACAATGTGGGGTGAGAGGTGAAAAGGTGTCCGCCACAAGAAAAATAAATGGAGCCTTGTGGGTGGACTATTTAGTTTCTTTGTTCCGCATTTGCGCGCCCGTAAACGTAAACCTTTGAGAAAAACCGGGGAATCAATAGTTGAAGATTGAATATTTTGACACTGTCTAGCATCAACTGGTCCTATGGCTAAATGGTGGCTCATTGTTCATAATTCGTGGCAGTGCAGTCACCGGCCGGTCGAATTGACAAAAAAAATTATTGCTCTCGGATTGACATTCGACCGGTCAAGGCAGTCGAATGTGGACACCGGTCGAATTCGACCGGCGCCCGTGTCGATTCGACCGGGCAAAAAAATAATTAGAAAAATCTGCCAGGGTAGTGCCACACAGTAGTAGAAAATGGTGGGAAAACGGAAAGCTTTGACAAAAGCCAAGGTCACGGGGGCAAGGGCAAGCTTTTGGATTCCCAACTCCACTCACCAGCTCCCGGATTGCAGTATGTTCGGCTGCAGCCAGAATACAGAGACTACTGGGGTCTACAACAAGGTGGTGAAGCAGCAGCACACCCACGAAGCACATGCCAAGGTCACAGCAGTCATAATGAGGCCCACCTACAAAACCAAAACAGTGTTCCATTGCCTCAGGCATCTGAAGACTCCACTGCAACCCCGAAACTCGTCGCTCTGGGCCCATCTTTTGTGTGGGTTGTCGACCTGTTCATGGCACTAATGATTCACAAGCGAAGCTACTGGAAAAGTCGTATTAAGCCGTCCTACTACTGAAGAACGACAGTGTACTAACTTTGTGAGACTGCCCGTTTCAGCTAAAACCCAGAGTTTCAAGGGAACTTTTACTCTAAAACACCACATGTTGTTTCCCCACGCGTATCGTGGGATTTTTTTTTTCTGGCATAGGATGGATTTTGTTAGGTGGGTGGTGTGTGTGTGAGTGGGTGGGTGGGTGGTGAGTAGAAGGAGGTTTTCATCTCAGCACTACCGGCATGACGCATGACGACGAATGTTTGAAGAACGGTTTAGACTTGGAGGTTCAGCGGAAGCAGGCACCGCCACTTCGCACCGTCTGGTGCTGTGCTACGCTCCACAAACCCAACCCGCAACGTACCACAAAACTCCCGCATCAACAAATCCACAAGACCCAGACTGTAAGAGCCGAACCAAACCACCATGGCAAAAAATGAAAGTGTCGTTTGTGGCGGTCGAGGTGGTCGTTGACGAGGTGATGCAGACACCGCAAAGTGTACCGTATACTGGATGACACACGAATGGCTGAAGAAACATTTAGGCTTGGAGGTGCGGCGGGGAAGCGAGGCGCCGCCACTTTGCACCATCCGGTGCTCTGATACACTTCGCAAATACAACACATCACAACCCCCCGAAGCAACAAAACCCCAAGATCCACACCGTAAGCGCCCGAATCAAACCACCATGGCAAAAAAGGAAAATGCCGTTCGTGAAGGTCAGAGTGGTCGTGACGAGGCGATGCGGACTCCGCAGAATGGACCGTAAACTGGATGGCGCGCAATGACAAATGTTTGAACAAGGGATTAGACGTGGAGGTGCAGCGGAAGCGAGATGCCGCCACTTTGCACCGCCCGGTGCACTGGGACTGGGGGTCCCCATGCGGCTACCTCGCTGGCACTTGCGACCTGTGCTGCCGGTGCTTGCCTGGCACGTGCGCAAGTAATCTCCTGCACGCCTGGCCAAATGTGCTTGTCTTTGCCAGGGTGTGGCACGCTCATCGTGGTTCGGAAGGTTTCGTGTTCATCCCCGCCCGCGCGTGGACGGTGGCGGTGGTTGACTTCGCTGCTGCTGCGGATGCGCCGCCGTCAACCACCCAATAACTGGATTGGAACCGTGTTCGTCGCAGCCGTACGCACGAACGGCATTTTCTCTTTTTTTTTTTTCGGGCTCTTACGGTTTTGTTGATTCGGGTCGTTTTTGTGATGTGTTGCAGGTCGGGTTTGCGAGCTGTAGGGAAACTCCCCGAAACTCCCCGAAACTTGGGTCAGGAATTCGCCAGTGCAAAAAAAAGTTGTCGCAAATTCCTGTCCAAAAAAAAAAAAAAAAAAAAAAAAAAAGGACGCTAACCAACAACTTCTGCCGGTACAGTAAACCTGCCTGAAGAAATCAACTGCCTTCGGGTTGGCTTGTCTGACACTTGCTGTCGTCGGGAAAAAAAAACAAAAGTTTTTTTCGGAAAGTGACTTGACCGGTCGAGCGGTCGAGCCTGACTGCACTGTTTCGTGGGACAAAAAAACTCTCGAAAATACGAAAAAGTGTGATCTACGTGTCATCCAGCGTCATTGGTGGGCTTCCGTGTTGTTTGTGGATATATGGGTGTACGGCGTTCAGGTGCGTGGGTTCCGCTGGACCCTTCTGTAAATCCTAGTTGATGAGCACCGATGAACAGGAAGTAATTACCTTGGTGGCGACGACTGAAAATAACGGTGGTAACTGTGAGCCTCTGGTTGCGGTAGCTGTCCCACTGGTTTTACCATACTGGCATCGTAAAGCAGCTCTCTGCTAAACGAGAAAGACGCGCTTCTTCCTACGCGGACATCAGATGTTTCGTTCCGTGACTTTCCTCGCGGCGCCTGTGGCATATACAAGCTTTGAGACAATAAATCACTTAGAGCACAAAGGATATCTCCCATATAGTTTCAAGCGCTTTTGGCAGTCAAGCCTCTATTGGAACGAGAAACAAGGCTTTTTGGATGAGGTGTCACTCCGGTTCAGCATGTCCTCTGCTGCGCTCCATGCCCGTTGGGCGGAGAGCATTCTCACAGCTGCGCATCCACCCAACCGACCACCCCTGCCCACTCACCGAATCGGAAGTAAAGTGAGGCCCTGGTGCTGTCACTGCTGTCACCCTCGGGTATCACCGGAGCGCGCGCGGGAAATCTTGGAGGGGGGGGGGGGAGGGGGGCATGTACCTGTAAATCCAGGGGCCTGGGCTTCGGCCCCGGGTTAGCGCTAGGGTCCAGATTGGGTCCAGGCCCACGGTAATCACGCCATCCAAGGATGCAATCTTCAATATTGCAGCTTCCACAACAAGCGGAGAGCAAGACGAGAAGAAATCAAGAAATAAACTTGATAAAATTTGATAAAAAAGCTCGCAGCCTTGCATTTACCATAGGGGCTGAGCGGGCGGAGGCTCGAAGGTGATAGGGTCAAAATGCTCTAGGAAAAATGTGGAACAAAAACTTTCCGAAATGCGGGTTCTTAGGGATTCCGGCCCAAAAAAAAAATTCTTTTTTTCAATGCCCACCTTTATGTAACCCCGGACCCGGGGTTTTGAAAACGCATTTTTTTTCTAACTTTCATACAGGGATTTTTTTCTAACTTTCACTGCACATGCACTTTTTTCTAGGTTTGGGTTGTGTGTAGTCGGAGAGGTTGGCCTGTGCAGAGACTGGCATCTGTGTGTACTCACAGAAACCAGCCACAGTCAAAAGCGACTGACAAATCAACATAGTGCGCATCCCAGCAGTTAGAAAAAAAACCGGGACCCCGGTAAGGAAAAACCTCCAAAACCCACCGGGACACCTTGCGTGACTGAGCCGTGGTACCCTTCAGGCAGCCAGCTAGGCCTGCCAGAACCTGAAAACCTCCTTCAGGTTTCGTGGCTGTGTCGAAAAATAATTTCCAATTGAATCCGTTGAGCTCAAGGACAGTGTGGGGCCCTGGAATGGAAATTGTATCTCGTGCCAGAGAGTTTTTCCTTCTGGAGGGCCAAATTTAGTGATGAAACGCCTAATTTAGTGATAAAATGCCGAATTTAGTGATAAAACGCCGAATTTAGTGACGCAGCGCCGAATTTAGTGATGCAGCGTCGAATTTGGTGACGTCGAATTTTGCCGAATTTAGTGATAAAACGCCGAATTTAGTGACACAACGCCGAATTTAGTGACGCAGCGCCGAATTTAGTGACGCAGGTCGAATTTAGTGATGCAGCGTCGAATTTAGTGATGAAAGGTCGAATTTGGTGACGCCGAATTTGGTGACACAGCGCCGAATTTGGTGACGCTGAACCCTCGAATTTAGTGATGCAGCGTCGAATTTAGTGATGCAAGGTCGAATTTAGTGATGCAAGGTCGCATTTGTTGCAGATTATTTTTCAGGTCTAACAAAATTGTTGACCCATTTTTTTTGGGAACATTTTCAGACTACGACATACGAGTTTGCAGGTATGCGGCGTTTTCGGATCTGGGTATTGCGGGGTGCCAGTTCGGGTGTGCGGGTCTGGGGTATGCGGGTATGCGGGTCTGGGTATGCGGGTTTGCGGGTTTGCGGATCTGGGTTTGCGGGTTTGCGGTTCTGGGTATGCGGGTTTGCGGCTGGGTATGCGGTTTGCGGGTCTGGGTTTGCGGGTTTGTGGGTCTGGGTATGCGGGTATGCGGGTCTGGGTTCGCGGGTTTGCGGGTCTGGGTATTCGGGTTTGCGGCTGGTGCAGGTTCAGGTTTGGGTTTGCGGGTCTGGGTATGCGGGTTTGCGGGTCTGGGTTTGCGGGTCTGGGTATGCGGGTTTGCGGGTCTGGGTATGCGGGTTTGCGGGTCTGGGTTTGCAGGTCTGGGTGCGGGTTTGCGGGTCTGGGTATGCGGGTTTGCGGGTTTGCGGGTTTGCGGGTTTGCGGTTCTGGGTATGCGGGTTTGCGGCTGGGTATGCGGTTTGCGGGTCTGGGTTTGCGGGTTTGTGGGTCTGGGTATGCGGGTATGCGGGTCTGGGTTCGCGGGTTTGCGGGTCTGGGTATTCGGGTTTGCGGCTGGTGCAGGTTCAGGTTTGGGTTTGCGGGTCTGGGTATGCGGGTTTGCGGGTCTGGGTTTGCGGGTCTGGTATGCGGGTTTGCGGGTCTGGGTATACGGGTTTGCGGGTCTGGGTTTGCGGGTCTGGGTGCGGGTTTGCGGGTCTGGGTATGCGGGTTTGCGGGTCTGGGTTTGCGGGTCTGGGTATGCGGGTTTGCGGGTCTGGGTTTGCGGGTCTGGGTATCGGGTCTGCGGGTCTGGGTTTGCGGGTCTGGGTATGCGGGTTTGCGGGTCTGGGTTTGCGGGTCTGGGTATGCGGGTTTGCGGGTCTGGGTATGCGGGTTTATGCGCAACATAACCCCACAAGTTGTACCAAAAACCCCAGAGTCTTGAACCAATCATTCCCCCACGATCTGTAAATCCGGCCCTGTGTCACCAAATTCGACACCCTCCGTCACCAAATTCGATTTTGCGTCACCAAATTCGACTCTGCGTCACCAAGTTCGACACCTTTCGTCACCAAATTAGACTCTGCGTCACCAAATTCGACTCTGCATCACTAAATTCGGCGTTTTATCACTAAATTCGGCGTTTCATCACTAAATTCGGCCCTCCGTCACTAAATTCGGCCATGCGTCACCAAATTAGACGTCACCAAATTCGGCGCTGCGTCACTAAATTCGGCGTTGCATCACTAAATTCGGCGTCACCAAATTCGACCCGACTCTCTAAATGAGACTGACCCGGGGGGGGGTCGTGTAGTGCGGGACAAAGCGAATAGATAGCCTGCACCAAGCAAAGCGTGAACAAATGTTTACTACAACCTAAAGAAGATTGATTTGCATGATAGATGTTGTTCGCGGTGGGTGGCTCTCGAATCCGCCTGCGTCTGAAGCAGCTGTTGTATGGAATTTCCTGCGGTACACTCCGGCTGCGCGCGCCTTCATTGCGAAGGTTGCTGCCGCCAGGGAAGGGTGACAGCTGTTTCAGGCCGAGTGGCGAGCTCTGTCTTGGCCGAGTGCACACCTAAGCGGGGGGGCTGCATCCTCGTGTAGCCGTGTTGCGCATAAGGCTTCGTGGGAGCCTGGTCAACCACCTCATCACAATAGGCGCAAACTTTCTCGACAGTGATTGGACAGTCGGGATGCCGGGGCGGGTCTCCATGAAGAAGAGAAAAGTAAAGCAAGACCTGCCCCCTGCGCCTGCTGTCTCCGGCTGCTTCGGCAGACGACGCATACTACTACTACTACTGCCCCGGCTGTTTCCCCCTCACGTCAACGCTCCATGCAAACTCGTACCTCCCTATTTTCTTTCCACGTGTTGACTCTCTCTCTCTCTCGCGCTCTCTCTCTCTCTGAAAAAAAAAGAGTCTTTGGGCCTCGCCTTCCAGCGCTTTTTTTCTTGCTTTTTAAGCACATGACCACCACCAAAATAATCTTCGCCTGCAGGCCCGATAAAATTCACTCGGGTAGGTGCACACACCCACATACTGGCAAGCTTGCTTGAGCGCCGAAGGCGTGTCCAGTGGAGTCATTTCCTGTCCTGAGAAAGCGATGCTTCCTTCTTGACCACTCATTCGACTCATTCGAGGTTGGAAAAAGGGGTGATCACACAAACACAAACAGGCTGACTGCCCGAACGCTCACCTACTTGTCTGTGTCTCCCTTGTTGCACGATCGACATCTGAACCGTGTGAACCGTGCAGTCAACGTCACCAACAGCCAAAGAGGACGTAACATCAGGACAGGATGTAGAATTCCACACACATACCCACACACGCTTTCTTTTTCTTGTTTCATTTTATAGCTCCCTTTTTATTCCTTCTTGTTTTTCCGTTCATTTTGCTTCTCTCTGTTTTCTTTTCTTGCTTTTGTCATTGTCCTTTTGCCATGTCATTGAACGACCTTTAAAGATGTTCCTCATGATCCTTGTTTTCCCTTGAACGTGAACAAGTATTCGAAGCCACAGGCATTTTTGCGCAGGCACCGGATGACATTCACGGACTTACACACGCAGTAGAAGCATCTCTTGACTTATTGTGCTGTGTGGAACTCAGACCGACACTGTGTTGAGGACGTAGAGGTTCATTGGGAGCCAACGCAGGCACTCTCAGACCTCAAACATAGAACAACCACAAACGCGAAAGAGCCTGGGCAGCATCGTGTTTTGGCGTCGCCCCTGCTGTGCCACGACACGAGAGGTGAGTGGTGTCACCTCTCCACAAGCGATCAAGGCAGGACGCGGGAGACACCATCCGCACCGTTTGGCAACGGGGAGAATCCGTAGCACGACTGAAGATTCTATGTAGGGGATTGTAGAGTCCCGTGACCCGAAACTCAGGTGCTCCCGTACATCGACGCCGAGGGAGCAGTACAAAAATAATTGAGCCATTTGACAGGTTGGGTGACGCCGCCTCCAGAAGCCAAGTTAGGAAAAAGGGCCTTGTGCTTCGGCAGTGACCCTGGTGGTGAGCTGATTTCACTAACAACATTCCAGTAAACGGCATTTTGCTTCTCTTGGAAATAACGCTGGAAACTTGCCAGACTCATCCGAACTTTCAGGCTCGACTCCTGTTTGCCGGAGTGTCCGTACACCGTTATATGGAGTAGATTCCTCCCTCCTCCAATTGGTGTGTCCTCCCCATCTTGAGGTGCTGAAGTTGCTCGAGTCCAATGACCTCTCGGAGCTGTGTGTGTTCTGGAAATACTACACCGTGGTTTTTCTTCAAAGGTCTTGGCTTGTTGTATAGTCACCGCCCGTCTTTCTCATGCGCTCAGCGCTCTCTTTCGTGCACCGCTTTACTGCCATAGATTCGTTGCATTCTAACCCAAAAGACGGCGGAATGAGTGCCTCGCTTCGGAAAAATGAACTGTGCGAGGTCGCCAAACAGGCAGTCTGTTGGCTGGTGCGACGCTTGGGCTGTCTTCCTCGAAACGACCAACGGTTAGTTGCGCGCAAGTATTTCGCTAATCCGAAGCTTCCTAGCTCATGTTACGACATTCGAAGTTCCATGCCTGTATGAGCCCATTTTTGCCTGTATTGTTTTGAGAAATCGTCAAAGATATTCAAATATGGGCTCCGCCCATGCAGGCGTACATCTATGTCAAGCTGTTTTTTCCCGGCTCCGCAAGTGTGGGACAAGTTCGTGGACTTCATCAGAACCAAGGGAAAGTACCCAAAGACAACGATGCGCCGCCAGCCTACTGAACCAGAGTACTCGCTGTTTTTCCGCCACCTGCGCATCGACGAGAACTTCAAAATGAGCACCACCTGGTCCTACTACTCCATGCTTGGAAGCTGCCACTGCCAGCACTTCGGAACAATGCTGAAGGAAAGATCCCCCCGTTTGATGATGAAGCTGAAGGTGAGAAGCAAAGGCACGAGAAGCATGCACCATCGCTGAAATGGTGCATGCTTCATTTCTCAATCCTTTTGGCTCGGTTCGTGGTTGCAAGCTGAACGAAGCGTGGCGACGAAGAGAACGAGAACTGGTGGAACTTCACTGAAATGCGCGCATGGACAGCCTGGACAGCCTGACCAGACCGGTCCGTCCGACCAGCCCGGACTGACCAGACAGCCTGGACAGACCAGACAGCCTGGACAGCCTGACCAGACCGGTCAGTCCGACCAGCCCGGACTGACCAGACAGCCTGGACTGCCCAGACAGTCCGACCAGCCTGGACAATCCAGACAGTCCAACCAGCCTGGACAAACCAGACAGCCTGGACAGCCTGGACAGACCAGTCAGTCGACAAGGTCCGGCTGACCCAGAGTCCGACCAGCCTGGGCTGCCTGACCAGACCAAGCCCTGGCGGTTGGTGCTGCAAGATCAACAGGAAGGGTGGGTCTTCTAGGTCCTTGGTTTCTTTCAATGGGAAAAACGGGAACAAAATTAGTTACCCAATGAACAGATGCAGAACCTGTCCTGCTGTAGGAAGGTACAAGGTTGTTAAAAGTCCACACGAATCACAGGAGATTCATGGATTAAGTTTGAAAGTACGAATACAGGACGTGGAACATGATTCGTAGGACAGCTGAGCACAAAGTTACCCCGGGAAATTTTTCAAAAGGGGTCCCCCAAAAATCGTCATGGCCACAAATCTTGTTCCCTTATATCCCAATGGGACAACAAATTTTGTTCCCTTATATCCCAACCAACAAATTTTGTTCGGTGAGAAAAAACACGCAGTCTTTTTTCGCTTGGTCTTATTCTCCCAACAATATAGGTGAACACCCAAACACACACCTTCTCCCTTTCCGGTTTTTTGGCGCCACTGACCCGCAGGTCAGGGAAAAAAACTTCCCCAAATGGGCGGGAGCAAGCTGGTCCTGTGTTTCTCCACGGGACCCCGACGCTCGCTACGTCGTAATAAAAACCCAAACGAAGAATAGTCTCTTCTTCCTCCTCTCGAACGTCTTCCTCCAACGTCTCATTGTACTAGGCCGGCGCAAAAACCAAAGGGATGGGAAATAAGATCCCTTATATCCCAATGAGATTGCCTTGCCCAAGGTAATCCCATTGGGATATAAGGGAACAAAATTCGTTGTCCCATTAGGATATAAGGGAACAAAATTTGAAGTGGTGGGATATAAGGGAAATTCACCTTTTTCTTTTCATACTGCAGGGGAAGCTTCCCGAAGCTCCCCGATACCCTTCCCTGGTGCTTACAGATGACCCACACCGAAGATTTATGAAAAGGTTGCGAAGGGCTGCAAACGTGCGAAAAGAACCGCTGCGTGCTGGTCCGGCATCACCATCACTCACAGAAAAGGACACGACGCACGCCACACCACACGCCTGCAGCCAATCTCAGGATCTCGAGTTACCGAAACACCGTTACTTTCTTGTCGGTAGGAAGCTTTGACAATTCGTTTTGCGGCTACACGGAGCGCATCAGGGGTTTCGTGCTTATCCGTTTAGAAGAATGCTGCTGGAGCCGTTCTCCCATTACCACACAACAACCAGGAAAGAAAAGACACACGCCAAAATAGCGGAAAAGCAGTCAACAACAGAGAGAGAGGAGAAAAAACGCTAAAAAAAACGAGCAACATACAAGCACACCACAGAAACATCTTACTCCAGAAAGAACGCGTCAAGAAGACCAATCCCCAAAAAAACGAAAGGCGAACCACTTGGTGGAACTTGCGGTAGGCCTGAGCCAAAGTACGCTTCCATTGCTTCCATCTATTCGGATACAGGAGATTTGCTCTCAGGCTCTTCGAAAGCCTTACACTGAAAGCCTGAAAGGAAAATTGGTCAAAAAGTGAAAATACATCCAACCAACAGAATAAACGGAGGCTGTCAACAACCAAAAGGAAACCCACCAGTTTTCCCACACACACTTTGTTTACTTTGAAAGAAATCGGGATTTATCCTTCGATCCCTTGAACGGAAAAGAGAACGCGAAAAGCACCGAAAAAGTCGCTCAGGGCAGAGTGAAGCAGATAAAGTGCGCCAGAATAGAGAGAAGGAGAACAAAGCATACAGAAAGAAAGTGACCAGAGACACTACAGAAAGCAGTTTTGCAAACAACCAAACTTCCACTCTGAGACAGAAAAAGAGAAGTCCTATTTAATCTACACACTGTAGTTTTCTTTGCTTTTGGAATTTTCTTGTTCTCTTGTCGTAGAATGGATCCTTCAGTTTCACCCGTTGCCCTTCAAGCGTCGGAAACGGGTGCCGTCCCTATGTTTTCTGGGCAGCCGCCAACAGTCCCATCATTCGCTGGCTTCAACATACACGAATTTCCTGGTACCATGAACCTAGGTCTTCCGCAACCCCAAAGGCTGCCACTCCAACAACATCTGCCTGCTGCAGTACCCCCGCAGCCCAGGCAACCCTGCCCGCCGCAAGTCGGTGCAACAACGGCCGCAACCCCCGGGTCGCCTGCAATGTTGCCTTTGCAACAGCTACCGAAGCAACAAGCCCCTAAAGCAGAAGAAGGTGCAAAAAAAGTGGTTTTGGTGGTGCTGCGAGCGGCCGAGCTTTCAAGCAGCGAGCCTATCGAGACAGTGGACTTGAAGCGGAATTTGGACTGGTTTTGGATATTTTCGCAGTACGGCAAGGTGGACAAGATGACCATGTTCCAGATGGACGAGCATCAGCAGCTGTTGGTTCAATACTTAAACGAGGATCATGCGCGGTCGTGCCATGAGGGGCTGAATGGCAAAGTCTACAGAGGCTTCAAGCTGGCCGTCCTTACGTCTTGTAAAACGCATATTGACGAGCGCAGCGACGACCCTCGTTTTCGAGACTTCATGACAGAAAACGAAAAAATTGAGCAAGGGGTCCTGCAAAGCCCTTTCTCAGCTTGCTGGCAAGTGCTGCCGTCCTCGTTCTTGGGGGGCGTGGGCAGGGTCTTGCACGTGTCGGGTCTCACCGGAACAGAACCGGGACAGTCAAGGTTTCACAAGAGGGACAGCGCAGAGAACACAGAAGGCAGTTTGACAATTCTGAATTTGTGGAGGATTGCGGCGCAGTATGGAAAAGTGATCTCCGCAAAAAAGCTGAAGTCCGGCGCAGCGCTAATCCAGTTTGAAAGCAATCAGCAGGCAGACGTCATGCGGGACTGCGTGCATAATACAACGTTCGAAATGAACGGAAAGGAGTTCACGCTGTGTGTCAAAAAAGGCAACAACCCAAATTGCGCCCTGTGGAGCGATTCTGAAAACACGTTAGTTTACACATCTTGTCGACAAGGTGACACAGCCAACTGCCCCGCGAGCGCTATTCGTCCATCCCAGTACTTGGCCGTCAGCTTTTCTCCGTCTGTGTCGGGTGAAGCAGCAGCGCATGTCCTGTTGTCAGTGACGAGAGGCCTACGATTAGGCTACGATCCTTTGCCTATCGTGCTTCACCCAACCATCAAACTCCCCGTTGCTCGTTTTCATTCTATCAGCGATGCGGTGGCCGTCTTGGCGACGGCAAACGGGTGCACACACCAGTACAGGGATCACACGTTTGACGTGTCCCTACACTTTGCGCCTTATCCAGAGGGAGGTGTGGTCCTCTCCGCGCCGTCTTCGGTCGTCCCACAGAACGCGCTTCCTTCGTTTTTGGGACAAAATGTTATCGGCATACCGCCGCTGCATCAAAACAACGTGCAACAGCCTCAGCCACAGCAGCAGCAGCAACAGCAACAGCAACACATACAACAACAGCAACAACAGCAACAACAGCAACAACTGCAACTACAATTGCAGCAGCAACAGCAACAGCAACAACAACAGCAACAGCAACAGCAACAGCAACAGCAACAGCAACAGCAACAGCAACAGCAACAGCAACAGCAACAGCAACAACAACAGCAACAGCAACAGCAACAGCAGCAGCAGCAGCAGCAGCACCAGCACCAGCAGCAACAGCAACAGCAGCAGCAGCAGCAACTGCAACAACAACAACAACTGCCGCTACCGCAGCAGCAAACCCACCAGCAGAGCACTGCTGTAAACCCTTTTGGATTCACTCTGCCATCGATGGGTTCAGCCATGATTCCGCCTCAGCCACAACAAAACTTTTCGGGTTTTCCTGGCGTGCCTCAGCCGCAGGAACACATGCCGGCGCAAAGAATTACAGACGACCTTGCACTTCCTAGTGCAGGATTCCCTTTGACAGACCTGACATCGGCTGCCTTGGCGGCCATCACCCCAGCCAAGAACATCACAGCTGGGTACAGTCCTGCGGGTCTTTCTTCCTTGCCTATGGCCTTCACCACAGCTCCCGCTGGAACAGCCATGAGCTCCCTTCTGCAAAAGACGGGTAGTGAGCCAGCTATTGCTCCAGGCCTCAGCCCGAATCTAGCGGCTTCCCCTCAGAATCCCCAATGAGTGAAAAGGGCTGTTCACTTTTCCAATCATACAAAACACCCGCCCTGCAAGCCTGCCGCCTTTTCCCTACGCTTTTGCAAAGATGTATTGTAATCTTTGCCTTTCACCATAGAAGAAAGGGCCGACCCAACAGAAAGCAGACCTTCCCGGAAGGAGGACGATCTGCTCTACCTTCGATGTTCCCCGCAAACCTTTTGTAACGCAATCTCTACTTACCGCTAAACAAAGTCAACACAACGTCAGGAAAAAGAAGACCACCTGCAGCTGGCAAGCTTTCGCTCAGAAGCATTCTGCTTTGATGCGGGCTTCTGCAGAATTCTGCAAAGTTGGTAAAACATTGTGGTCTGTTTGAGAGTTTTCCGATCTTTCTGCTGTCAATGTGCCACCCCAAATGGTGCAAAAAGAAGTTGGGACTGTTGTCGTTAGGAAATGACCCCGCATTCTGCGAAACGTCATGCACCACTCACTCGCTCATTTACTGCAAGCACCGTCACACGGGTTGCTTGTTTCCTCTCTCATTTCATCACTATATTCAGCTATGCCTTCTCAACTTTGCTTTTTCTCCCAACCAATCACGCCTTTTACTATTCAAAAACAATGACGCCCTGTGTTTCCTTCCTTTTTTCATTCTCGCCTCGTTTCCCTTAACTTCCACCCTTTTAATTTAGGTTTCATTTCGTCTAATTCAAAAACACTACGGTTGTAACTAAATGCCACTCTCATAATCACGCACTACACAACCACAAAACGAATCGCAAAGAACCGGAAGACACACTCTAAAATCAGCCAAGTAGAAGGCTTCTACAACTTGGTTAGGCAGTCGAGCAGAAAACTGGCTGGAAAGGCAAATCGACGGCTGCGGAACCGAGCGAAGAAGCCCACCATCGACAGCTGTCACCCAAACGCTGCCCAAGAGGGGAGAATACACTAGATCAGTCGCAAGCTGTGAAGCCGGAGTAGACAGAATCTCCAACAGCGCACGTAAAAAGAGGATCCTCAAATGTGACGATCGCGGGCAAGGTACACTCAGGCAGATTATTTGCATTCTACCAAACCTCATCTTCTACTGGAGTGTGGATGGACGGGCCGAACCTACCTTTTGTGGAAGCGGTCTATTCCACCGCTCACTGAGAGAGAGCGAGGAGGTGCATTGATATGTGCCTGTATCAGCCAAATCGTGTCAGGAGATACATACCACATATCGCAAGCCAGCTGAAAATGCCAAAAACAGCCTTTTGGAAGCTCTACAATGAAGGAGCTCCGAATCAACCTATCTAACATTATGTTCCGATGCCTCTTTTCCTCTAATACACTAATGCAAGAAAAGTTGCAAAGCAAATACAGGCAACAAATCATACCAAGATCTGCTGGTGAATTTTGAATTGCTCTGGTCTCAAGTATGGGGTGAACTCCGGCAAAACGATGGTACACCGCTTTGGGTGTGCCAAGAACGAAGTGGGTGATGACCACCTTGCACCGTAGCTGGTGTGTTCACCGTGTGGGATGATTTCAGGGCTTCCTACTCTCTAATTCTTATTTGATGTAAATGCGAAGTACTCAGAATGGGACAGTGCTCTCCCGAAGCAGTTCGTCCGTTGGCGATTTGTTTATTCTTCCGTCCCCGGAGCTGCGCTCCTTTTACACCTTCGTCAGTGCGACTCTGAGAATGCTGCATGCAGAATCAATCACGACAGTCGTTGGGCACCCTGCTTCTACCGCGATCAGATCTGCTACTCGGCACCAATTTTGTATCTTCCCGCAAGTATCTTCCCCGACAGAAGCGAAGCGCGCAATCACGCAGAAGACTCTCGAACCGTTTTTTTTTCAATCCGCAGTCTCTTGCAATACTGAAGTGTCAAGTTTCACTCGGCTGCCAGATTCCTGGTGTCCAGGCTTCATTTTGATGACAGAAACCCGGAAACCACGTCTGAGGGGAACAAGAGGATGCTTTTTCATCAGTATAATTCGTTGTCATTCCCCCCCCCCAGGCATCTTGTTACGAACCATCCATCCATCCATCAGCCGACTGACCCCCAGACCTGGCACTAATTCTCGTTGTTGTTGGAGCCAAAGGGAGGTGTCCTTTTGGGGGCTGTTTTTGGGGTATTTCCCAGACCCCCCATGGAAAATTGCTAGTATATAACTAGCTCGTTTTCACTGTGGAGGGGGGAGACGCTACCTGTCACACTCTTCAGGTTCAGAACAGCGGCTGTGGAACTCCACAGCGGCTGTGGAACTCCCGTGAAAGAGCTCCGGACCCCTTGTGAACAGACCTGCGGACCCCGTTTCACGGGCAGTTCTGTAACCATCCCAGGGAGGGGGGTAAAAGACATCCCAATGTACATCGAAAATCCCAAAAAGGGGTAACGTCTAGGGGGGGTAAATGACAACGAATTAGACTGATGTATGGACGGTTCTTTTTGTGATCACACTCATTCCGCCAAAAAGTGTTACAACAATATAACTCGTACAGAAGAGGGGGTGTCATTGTCGTTGTTCCGCTTCCACGTGGAGCCCATTCTACAGCAGTACTTTTCTGAGTATTGAATTCGCGGACTGCGGTACTCGGACTTCAGTGCGTTCTCCTCGAAGCCGGGGGCTTCATTCAAAGGCCATCTGCCCCGGGCAACAGACGACCCCGCTTACATCTGGTTCTTCGCCTAGCAAGTCCAACTGGCTGACTGGTCGTGACCATCATGACGGGCTCCGAGCTCGAAAGAACACGGGCCGTGGGTCCCAAGACTAAATCCATAGCGAATTTATTCTTGGATTGTGTGGTCTCATTAGTCACAAGCTCGCCATCGTTAAAGTTGTATGCAAATATGTCTACATCCCTTTCACTACCCGACTCTCAGCTTCAATGGTCAACCAGAGACCCTAAAACACCAAACCTCTAAACCACAATAATTGCAAGATGTGGTGCACTTCCGGATTCAGATCGAACGAACCAGACATCACCGATTCCACTGCACAACCTGACTTCGGTGCGCCTTAGCCAAGTTAGGCGAACATGGATTGGTTCTTGTGACCACATGGACGAACTGCCACTTACCACCGTGGCATCGTGATTTCACGAAGGTTTGCAGGGCTATGAAAAGCCAATACTGGCCGAAAGTGGTCAGTGTGCTTTCTTGAAAAGATACGGCTATTTTATGATACACAGCAAAAGCGGCATGGTGGTAAAGTAACGAAGTTCATCCGAATGTCCCATAAGACTTCTTGTCAAATACGGCCAACGACTGCCGGACGCTAGTGTCTGTCAAGAGCATGTGTGACATAGCCGTGTTATGCGGCATCGACTCACTCTATCAAAGGACCATACTACTAACGCAACAAGAGCAGACGGCAAACATGCTACCGTTCTTGCTTAGTGCCTGCTGCAAACGACTCAACCCAAAAGACAGTATAACCAATGAACCGCATGTAGTGGGTAGATTCTAGCAAACGTCTTGACCTGACGTTATTTATAGACAAGGTTTCAATGCTTCTTTTGTACGACATTCTACTATATTTAGATGTCCATAGTAGTTAGAAAATAGCACTTTCCCTTGGTGTGGTGTCGCTCATAAGGTTTATTCAGCGCTGTCTGAGTAAGCTATCTCGACCGTCACTGCGTTGCGCATTGCTAGCATCAGCTTTCTTGCCGAACCTTTCTGCAGAATAACGCGAAAAGCCCTAGGCAAAACCCGTTTTCACATTTCTTCCTTTCTCGGTTTTCTCAAACGCAATCAACCGCAAAAGAGAACAGAACGGGAGTGTCGAACAGAACGTCAGCGGTAAGGATCGAGTGTTTGTGTTTGCCACCAGCCCTGATCACTCATCAGGACGTTATTTAATAACGTCAACTACATCATCTTCTCTGGGTTCCGAAATACTTGGAGTTTCGCAAAGTGGCCCTGTACCGTTTTGCAGAACAAGTCGGACACAGAAGGGCTCCAACAACAAATAACGAGAGTGCGAGCGCTACTTGGCGATCACTCACTCAACAAGGAACTTTCAGACACAAACGCGTCCTCTCGTCTAATACCTGAATACTGGACTAGGAAACGTTCTTCAACCTTCCCCCTGGCACTCCGGTTTCTACTGGTCTCCAACGAAAGCCGATAATCATTCATACAACGCCAAAAGGAAACTAAGCTAAGAACATTCTTAAGGTAGCCATCAGAACCCCCCTACTAAAAAGAATATCTGCAACCTGGCCCGGCTTCGACCGATCCCCGCATTGGCGTTTCAATCAAGCAGCTCATCAGCTGACACACTCAAAACGAAGGATCATCTAGCAATCAGAATGGAGAAAAGCCAACACCAGGGGTTTTCTAGTACGAGGAAGGGACAGGGATACGAAACTGGACACCTGGGGAGGGTGCAGGGATTTTTGCCAGGGTTTTGTCAAATCCTAGGATGGACAACGGGGGATAGATGATGCTCTCGACTCTTTTTGTTAGTCTCCGTCATTTTACAAGATTTTCTGTTCGCGCATGTGCTCAGCTCACGATCGGCGCTGTTGTAGGGCCGATGTTTGGTTTCAAACGCAGCGGTCCGAGGTACGTTCATCACAACCACAGATTTCTTCGAGACTGGAGGTCCTATGAACATGCAATGGGAATAGCCTCTATTCGAGCCAACCCGGCTTTAATGTTGCGAGGGTGTATAGTTTTTGGACTAGATAATAGTGCGGAGCAAACTTTTTTTCCCCCTGCCAAAATGCATAGGGGTGACAGAGTGAGCGGGCGTCGGCCTTCAGGCCGGTAGGTCCGGGTTCGAACCCCGCCCATCACACTTTTCGGTCGAAGATTGTTTTCGAGGTTTGTTGCGTTTCGGGGTCCAATGTGCCCGAAATTTGCGTTTTTTGCGGAGTTTCTCAGTATCTGCGGTACTCGGGTCACCATGGGAAACGGAGTCCGGGGGGGTTTCCCCCCGGGCGAAGCTAAGTTCCAGTGAACCAAAGTTCGGGCGCAGCTGATTTCGGGCGAAGCAAAGTTCGGGTGAAGCTAAGTGCTGGTGAAGCAAAGTTCGGGCGCAGCTGAGTTCGGGCGAAGCAAAGTTCCGGGTACTGGCGCCGAACTTGCCAACACAGGCTAAACTTGCTACCACACGCCGAACTCATCACCAGAACCCAAACTTTGCTTCGCCCGAGACAAGTAAAAGAATAAAACAAAACTACGCATTTCTTCGCCCGAACTTTGCTTCGCCCAAACTTTGGTTCACCAGAAATTTGCATCACCCAAACTTAGTATCGCCCGAACTTAGCTGCGCCCGAACTTTACCAGCTGCCTCCAGTCTCGCCCCGCGCCGGCCTTTAGCCGAGCGCACGTACCTTTGTTTATTCTTTTCGGAAAAAACCCTATGGGACACACTTAAGTCGGGAAATTCGGAAACTGTAACCGATGAGTAATTCTTTTTTAGTAAGTATCAGGGATTAATGGTGTGGTCGGCATAGCCAGGGGGAACTACGAGTGAACTGACCTTGGGGTGTCTTTTTTTTTTTTTTGTCGTATACGACGCTAGTCTTAGAAGATTAATATTAACCGACTAATGATATACTGTGAAACAGGGCCTCTCGCTCCATCACACAACCGCTCACGCTCTTGCTTGCTAGTGGACTTTATGCTAGCATCAAACACATGAGAGGCAAGCGCCTGAACACGAAACTAAGATTTTCCCCCCGGGGCTAAGTTGGATGGAAACGGCGTTTCTTTTAGTTTTTTCGAAATATGGAAACGGAAACGTTTCCGTTTCTTTAAAAGAATCGCCGGAAGGCTCCTCATGCTGAGGGGTCCTATAGGATACCACTCGCGAGTCCTTCTGTGTGTGTCCGTCGGGTGTCCGTTTCCAGCCAAATTTTGGCTTTCCTTTCAGAGGGCGGGATCACCCTCTTCTTTTGATCTACCAGCGGGCACTTCTCTTCCTCCGTCTTCTGGCGGGCTCTCTGACTCTTCAGGGCCCTTCCTGGGCTGTTCTTCGACTTGGCTCGGCCCCTTCTTGTGTGTCGTCGTGGTCTCGTTAGTGCAGAGCAGTCGCTGATGCTCACCGCTTTTTTTTGTCGGCGATCTGACACGAGCAAATAGGTAACCACAAGCTAATGATGCAGAATGTCGTCACATGCGGATGCTGAGGTTTTCTGACACCAGATTCCACTCTTCTGTGCCTCCCACTTCGTCCAACCCACGTTCTCATGTTTACTTGTATCGGCGGTCGTGCCGAGAGGGGCTTTTGAATCTGCCGTCCTCTTCTGCATTGTCGGTGGGGTTCTTCCTGCCGTCGCTGTCTATGCTCCGACAACACCGCCCGATGGTGCCCCTTCCGGTGACGGTTGCCACCCGTCGTCGTATGCAAGGTGCACTGTGGCAAGCGATGTTTAACGCACACGTTACTGCGTGGCCATCGCTTTTCTGGCGGGTTCAACATTGCCCCGGCATACGTGTGCCCTTCTCACCTCCTGATGCTGATTGCACTCCCTCTTTGTCTTACGCCGCCGAAAAACCCCGGTCTTGTAGCCTGTGGCGCGGCGGTGCTCCCGCTGTCCTGAACGATCGTATCTGTATAGCCTATTATTGGAAGCGTATGTGCTTTCCCGATCGTCTTCAGCGCGTTGGCCAACGGCCTCGCAGAACAGAGCATCGTCGCCACAACAGCCATGGTAAAAAGAGCTGCAGACCTCAAAGTCATCACAACCGGATGCGTGTGGTTGCGTCTGCTCCACGCGGTCGCAACTCTTATGCTTCTTTCCTCCCTCTTTTTCGGAGCCTCCTTGTCCATGGTTTCCCACTGGATTGCGGGGTCCGCCGTTCGGAACACATTTCCGGTCGGACCTTCAGCCAGTATACTAGTGGCATACCAGCCGTTTCTTTTGAACAGAAACGGCGTTTCCATCCACCGCCAAAAAGAAGGAAACGGAAACGGAAACGGAAACGTTTCCAACGTTTCCATCCTACATAGCCCCGGGGGGGGGGGCCCCCCATGTTGAACTACGGGGGAACTATGGGGAACTGGCCCACCGACCACACCAATGTATATAGCTTTTCCTCCTCTGTAGAAAAGTCCTCTTCGCCCTCAGGGTCCTGTGACGGACCCAACATTAATTAGAATTGAAGCACTACCGTGCCAGCCTAGCCCAACCTCAGTGATGGTAATAAGAATCAGACAAAATGGTTAAGCTAATTTGTAAGAAGGGGGGTCTGGGGGGCAGCGCCCCCCCCCCCCCCCTTCTTACAAATTCGAAGAATTCCCGTACCAGTCAACTTCTAGTATTGAATCCAAATTTAATTAGAATCAGTAGTCAACGTCTGATGCCAAATCCCAAATCTAAGTAGAATTGGTAGTCAACTTCCAATTTCGGATCCAAATTCAATTAATTAGAATTGGTAGTCAACAATTATTGGGGGTCTTTGCAGTTAATACACCAATGAAATTTCAATTTAGACTTAATGCACCGCCAAATTTTGAATCGACTTAATAGTTGAGACAGGCAGGCAGCCGAACACAAATACTCTGGAAATGGTACCCCACACACAATCAAGTGCTCCTGTACACACGAAATCTCTGACTGTTGCTGCAATATTTGAACAATATTCGAACATTTTCGATTTCGGGCCCCACACTTTTGAGCACAAAACTTGAGTGCGGTTTCCTCGAAAACTGGGGAGATTTTTGGTCTGCCCAATCTGGAATTTTGCCCTTAAACAATTGACTCACTACCCGCCTCCCAGCCTCAGCAATGGTCAACCGGAGACCCCAAAACACTAGAAATTTGAGTTTCGAGTTTGGAAATCTCAGGTAGTGCAGTCGCCTGCACAATCTGAGATTTTCTGCCCGCACAATCTGACACCCACCAGCAGCAGTCAGTTCGCACGAACACGGATTTCGGGCCCCGATTTCGATTAGTTCTGTTTGCTATGGAAAAAGTGGGGGGAAATGTTTTCCAGCTATATGCCAAAAAAATTGGGCTGGTGTATTAAGTCTAATTTTTTTTTGGGGCAGTGCATTAAGTCTAAAATTTTTTGGCAGTGTATTAAGTCGAATTGAGAATTTGGCAGTGTATTAACTGCAATAGCCCAATTATTGGTAGTCAACATCCAATTTCGAATTCCGAATTCAATTAGAATGGGTAGTCAGCGTCTGATGCCAAATCAAAAAAAAAAAATCACAAATCTAATTAGAATTGGTAGTCAACGTCTAAAAAAAAAAAAGTCGGATCCCAATTTTAATTACACTTGGTAGTCAATGTCCAATCTCGGATCTCAAATTTAATTAGACTTGGTAGTCAACGTCTCGCCACCCACCACCCTTTGGTCCTCCCGCCCCTGGCCCTCCTCCCTCCTCTCCTTTTTACTCATCCTGCCCCCATGGCTTCGCCTTGGCTTCGCCTTGGCTTCGCCTTGGCTTCGCCTTGGCTTCGCCTTGGCTTCGCCTTGGCTTCGCCTTGGCTTCGCCTTGGCTTCGCCTTGGCTTCGCCTTGGCTTCGCCTTGGCTTCGCCTTGGCTTCGCCTTGTTCGCCTTGGCTTCGCCTTGGCTTCGCCTTGGCTTCGCCTTGGCTTCGCCTTGGCTTCGCCTTGGCTTCGCCTTGGCTTCGCCTTGGCTTCGCCCTTGGCCCTCCTGCCTCGGCTCCCCCTTTATCCCTCCCCTGCCTTGGCTCACCCCTTGCCGCTGATCCAGGTTGGTAGCGACCGTACCCCAACCCCCAGCCCAAAATTAATTCAATTTGCTTTTTTCGCGCTCGGGGTGGCCCCGAGCCCCAGAACCATATAAAATTCATAGTTGGCAAGCAAGCAAATTTAAGCAAATTGGTGACCCCCGAAAAAAGCAAAGTCGATTTGCTTCAGATTTGCTTCAGATTCGCTTAATTTTGCTTAAATTTGCTCAGATTTGCGCAAGCAAAATTGAAGCAAATTTAAGCAAAGTTCGGCAGGAATGGTGAATCCAGCGTTGCATGCGGGCACTGTTCTTCATAGCGAATGGGACATTGTCCCGGTTTGCCGCAGTCTCTGGTTGTTCGCTCTGCTCTTTCCAACGCTATTCGTGGATTAGAAGGTCGGTATTCTGATTTCTTTTGGTCTCTTTGTGGTCCCATCTCACCTTCAAGACACGGCTGTGTCACGCATACTCTTGACAGACGCTAGCGTCCGGCATTGTGCATGTGTGTTACAGTCGTTGTAGCAAGGGGTTTCACCCGACACTCGGATGAGGTTCGTTACTTCACCGCCGTAGGCTGTTCCCTGCCTGAAGTTCTGTTTGGCTGTCGGTGTTGAACTCTTTCTTTACCAGCACTGCCCAGCGTCTGCGCTCATTCTGCGGTTCTTCTCTCTTGCCTGACTCCTTGCTTCCACCGGGCCTATGGGTAGGATGAAACCTGCCGCTCAGTGTCGCAGCTTTGCGAAGCCCTGCCGCTGCGGCACGGCTCGCACCTTGTCACCGGCCTTACTTGCCGTCTGCTCTTGGTAGGTACATCGACTTCGAACGTCTGCTGGTTCGGTGTGCAACTACTGCGTTCTTTGAACATGACCCACCGTACAGTAGAGGAACGAGATGGTTCATGTCTAACGCCCCCTGCCCTCATAGACGCAAGGTCTGCGAGAGTCAGAACCTTGATCACATCGAGTCGTTCTTCAGCTTTTCTGGTGTCATGTTGGGGGTTTCGATCGTCCTTCTCCTTCTGTTCCGGGAACACGCTCCGAATGGTTGAGCCTTGCGAGACTTTTCTTCAACGGCACCATTCGTGTCGCCCTGCTGTCGGCTATCGCACAACGCAGTCCCGGCTCCGTTTCCGCAGGTTCGCGTTTTCCTGCCTTCGTTGCATACTTCCTCAGTTGTCAAAATCCCTAGTACATGATGCCTACTTTGCTTTTCTTTGCTTAAATTTGCTTTTATTTGCTCGTGATCTGAAGCAAATCTCCTCAGCAAATTTAAGCAAAGTCGTCTTTGCTTGCCAACTATGATAAGAATCACTGGAAACTTGTTGGCACAGTGCGTTGCTCAGGGTGTCAGTAGTCCCGAGGGACGATAATACTAATGCAATCCCTGACAAAACTGTTGGTGCTCATGGCCTGGATGGATGTGGAAGCGCCCGACCACTCACTGCATCCTGCTGAAGGGTTTCGAAGGGGTGCAGGATTCAAGTTTTGGGTCCAAGTTTTGGGAGCTGTTTTTTCCTGGCTCCCATGCACGCATTTCAGTGAAGTTCCACCAGTTCTCGTTCTCTTCGTCGCCACGCTTCGTTCAGCTTCGCCTTGCAACCACGAACCGAGCCAAAAGGATTGCGAAATGAAGCATGTGCCATTTCAGCGATGGTGCATGCTTCTCGTGCCTTTGCTTCTCACCTTCAGCTTCATCATCAAACGGGGGTATCTTTCTTTCAGCATTGTTCCGAAGTGCTGGCAGTGGCAGCTTCCAAGCATGGAGTAGTAGGACCAGGTGAAGTTCTCGTCTGCGCAGGTGGCGGAAAAACAGTGAGTACTCTGGTTCAGTAGGCTGGCGGCGCATCGTTGTCTTTGGGTACTTTCCCTTGGTTCTGATGAAGTCCACGAACTTGTCCCACACTTGCGTGTACCGGTCGCGCGACTTTTGCGGAAGCTCGTCCGATTCTGGCTCATCTGACGACTCTGCGCTGCTTTCGCTTGAGCTGGATGGGCTCCGCTTGCGTTTTCCGGCATCTTTCCACCTTTCTTTTGCTTTTTTCACCCCCAGTAACCGGTGTTTTGGTGATTCTTTGTCTGTGAATCATACAGTTTCTCGTCAAAAAAAGCAGTGAGAATTGCCGGGAAAATAAGAAACCCTATTCTCCCGGCAGGGATAATATGGGTTTTTATTGTCCCCGCATCTGGGTCTGCGGGACTGGTAGCCGGGAAATAAAAACAGCTTCCGGTAAAAAATAGTCATTTTGTCCCTGCTGGTACAAAATGGCCATTTTATTATCCCACCTGTACAGCTGTAGGCAGTGCTCCCTCTAACGAAAAAGTGCGAGGAATTCCTCAAAAAAAAAGAGGCTCGAAAAAAGAGGGTGAGGAATTCCTCATGAGGAATTCCTCACCTTTTTCCCGTTGGTGGTATTGTGTAGCCAAAGCACTGCATCACGGTCTACTCTCTGCTGGGCATGGTGGGCTGGCGGACAGAAGTCTGGGGCTGCCACAGGGGCTGGAGCGCAAAAAAAAAAGCCCAAAAGCAGGTTTTTGAATTCCTCACCAAAAGTGAGGTTAGCGGGAGCACTGGCTGTAGGAGGGAAAAAAAATGCTTCACCGGTAAAATAGCTATTTATTACCTGTTAATAATGGCGAAAATTTTCACTCGAGAACCCAATTTTTTGGCACGAGACCCGGAGGGTCGAGTGCCAAAAAATTGGGTTCGAGAGTGAAAATTTTCGCCATTAATGGGTGATAAGATAATTTTATTTCACTGGTGTCCCAAATGAGTCACTCCAAACGACCCGGAAAAAGTGGGGTAGTGAAGAAAACAGAGTTACGAGTGTTTTTAACGGAATGAAGGTAAAAAACCACCTTCGAATGTTTTCTACTTCAGCAACATTGCTGAGGGAGCTATCATTCAGATTGGTACAGATGCTATCAAGCCGCACCCTAAGGGCACCAAAAAATAATCACATGGCAAGCTGTTTACATCATTCTTCTTCTTTTTTGTCGTTTTTCCATTGATAACATCATTGTTTTTACCCACCTGAACTGCTTTTTCTTCACTCGTGACCAGTTTTTAGGGTAGTGGTTAAAAAAGGGGGGGTAGTGGTTAAAAAAGGGGGGGTAGTGGCTAAAAAATGGGGGTAGTAAAAAAATGGAGTGAAGAATTTGGGACCCCAGTGAAATAAAATTACTTATCGGTATCCGATACCGAATTCCCGAATGAAGAGTGTCCCGTACGGTCAGGGTACCACGTGTCTCGATGAAGCCGGTATACACCACCTCCAACGGCTCAGGGTGTAGTCGGAAATGGACTTCCAGGTAGCAGCAGTTGCTGCAGGAAGACGCGATCGTCGCGACGCTGGAGGGCATGGTACCGGGTACCCCCTCTTTTGTCTTCCCTGTGCATATTGGCCACTAATTATAATGCGACCGGATGCTCGTGACTGCAAGCCTCTCGGGCTTGACATGCAGCACAGAATGATAGTTGCCAATCTCCGGTCAGCATGCAGCATTCTGTTGCTCATCGCTAGTCTCTTTCTTCTGTGATATGTCTACTCTTAGGGTCTCGTAACAGCCATACAAATCGAGCAAAGTATTTTTTCCGGTTCGCGGTTTGTTCACTTCTGCCGAAGCATCTGTTTCCAACTTGCAGATACGAAGTCACGAACACGCAATCATCGAGCTTCTTACAAATTGTGTTACTCAGAAAAAGAAATTTCCTTCAGTTCGATTTCAGCTTGTACAATGCTGGCAGATCGATCATTCGTTGCCCATGCTAGATCTGCAGCGAGCAACATTCCGAATAAGCGGTTGGACTCGCTTAACACATGTATGTTACGGACACAGCGACGACTGCAAAGAGATATTGGCAACCACAAGAGTCTGCCCAAACGACAACCCCAGTGCGGGCGAGTCTGGCTTGTCATCATCGGAAATAAGGGAGCCCAAGAAAAGTTTCAAGTGAACCTTTAAACCACAATCAATGCTATATAACCGAAAATTCACTCTAGAAAAGAAAGGGAAAAAAAAAGAAAGACAAGCAGCACGTCAACTCCAGTTGATCGTCGGAACACAAAGCAAAAAGAGCAACAGTGTTGCTCGCAGCGGAAAGAATCATTGTTCTTCTGCAGCAACAGCGAGAGTCGGCCTTATCTTTTAACAGATTTACGAGGCCGCGTAGTAAAGAAGTCCAGAAGAAACTGAATACGTGGGGGAAAGAAAAAGAACAGACGCTGTTTATTATCCCCGCTTGCAGCAGCGCTCGCAACAAACGTAGCTCAAAATGGAAGAACGAAATACACAAAATGATAGCAGCTGCATGTAATCATTAAAGCCAAATAAGTAGAACAAAGGCACTATCTGGCAGATAGTCCATGCTCGTAAAGGCACAAACACAGGATCGTACAACGTCGTTCGGGTGGGGGGTTTGAAAGCCAACCGAGTGACTTTCAAACCCCCCACTACGAAACCAACTATAACTCTAAAAATACAAATCCTTACAGGAACCGCTTACGACAATGGTCACCCAGAGACTATAAAACCCCGGATCTCTCAGTGAACTTGCACTCTCTAAAAATCCGGGAGCTCAAGCGAACTTTTACTCTATCAAAGGAAGAGCCTCTACCGCCTCTGGGCTCCTGCATTGCCAAATTAATGAGCAGAAAAATACTTGTTTCCTCTAGCAAAGACGAGTGTCTAGCCCAAGAGTTTCCACTGTTATCTGAAGTAGGTAGATTGTGCTTGACCAAGGCGAAAGGTGATTGTTTGCGTTTTGACATTGTGGCACTTATTTTCGTGCATAACCCATACTGGAATAAAGTTTACACAACCTCCTATTCGGGCATTGCACTATGGCAGTTTTGACCTGTGCAATGAATGGTGGCTTCTAAAAGACTCGAAAGCCTACAACGAAAGCCTCCTCATTTTCCTGAAAATGGAAATGCCAGACAACATTAATGTCTGTCTGAGTCTATCTTTACTTTACTCGGGCCCGGGGGGAGGGGGGCGAAAACAGCCATTCCCGGAATATGTACGTATATAGTTTTCTCCCGTAAGCTGTTTTTGAAAAGAGAAGGAAATGTGTGCCGAAAAATGGGGGTTCTCTTGAGCTTCGTTTGTCCCGAGCCAAAGGCGAGGGACAAAAAGCGACCGAGGGAGAAAATCCGTTTTGAGGGGCACAGATCTTATTTCCTGAAAAAAACGACTCTTTTTCCCACAGAGGCCTTTTATTTCGACGACACGTAACGAGGATGATTGTGAACAAGAATCGGAAAATAGTAAATTTAGACTTTTCCTTGTGGACTACCATTCCAGCTGGTGTCTTTGGCGCCGTTCTCATTTCCCTGCAGCTATCAGCAGATAACATGCATGAAAGCTTTCACTCTGGAAAACAGAAAAGCTTTGCTAAGTGCTAGCAATGCTTCCAATCATCCATCAGCAGAGGCGAGATACTCCTGGTATGCAATTGAACCCGTTAATCTCACAAACACCGGTCAAAAAAATGGACCGATGCACCAAAGAGTATATCGCATCAACTTGTACATAGCTTTCAGTTGGAAACACGAAGAAACCTCGTCTTTTTTTTGAGACAATCAACACTATCGGTATAAGGAAAAGCAGTCAACCACGATACTCTCGCGCAAACAAAACATGCAAAACAAATACCCGGTAGTGTGACCGCACACTGTGCATCTCACAAGCTCAGTGCACACGACATCCTCTCATGGTAAAGAAACGAAGTTACATGCCCTACAACGCTTCTTGGGCAGTTCTACCCAGCATGCCACCAAGTAGGCGGCCAAAACATGTATAGCCCAACGGGATTACCCGCCCAAAACAATCTTATTGGAGTATAAAGGCAAGTTCTTGGCCCATTGGCCCCGGCTTTGGAATATGGTATTTCAATTGAAACTCTGTCACCACAGAGACACCCATCCACAGTCACATGCACCCAGGGTGGCGAGGGTTTCCCAGTGCCCCAATAAGCCCTACTTCCTCCATGCCCACTGTGCTCTGCGGACTTTACTTCGCAGATTGCCACCGTAAAAGAAGAGACATCAGTGCGGCCTAGCGAGTCGCAGTCACCATTAGGGCGGCCCCTGAGGTTTTAACTGATTGCCCAGACATGGTTGAAGGGACCTTCTCCCGGTGACAGTTTTGCCTGTGTTCTAGTGGGGTCCCGTCCTGTTCAAGTGAAGAGATGGGCGGAGCAAGGAGACGACATCTCTCGCGATCGACTTCTGTTTAACTGCTTGACACCGACACCGCTCTGAACTCGACACCGAAAGAACACAACCTGGGAAAAAGAAATTGCGACTGCCTGAGCCGCGGATGGCAGGGTTCTTCGACGGCGGCTCACGAAACAACGAGACGCGTGGAGCCATTTCGGGTGCAGGAGTTGTACTACTTCGAGGGGAAGAAACAATGGGAGGTCTGCGCCCGACCGAGGAGTGAGCGACTGACAACATCGCGGGGTACACGGCTCTGGTCAGGACACTGCACCGACTGCAGGACCAGGCGGGCTGAATGGAGCACAGGCAGAGGTGCGGCAGAAAGGCACCAACATCATGCTGAAGCACGTGCGGCGCGAGCAGAACGACGTTTTAACGAACCGCGAGATGGATGGCGTTCAGAGGCGAGACTCCGCAATGGCGTTCACACATGTGTGACAGTCGTTGGGTGGTATTGACAAGGGGTTCATCGGACTCGGATGAGCTTCATTACTTCACCATCGTAGGTTCTCCCCTGCCCTGGGAGGTCTGATTGGCTGCCCGCTTTTTGTCTCGTTCCTGAACTTTGCACGGTCCCAACGTCCCGATCTGCTCTTTCTTCTTTGGGCTTTCGGGTTTGCGAGTTTGGGTTTGGGCTCTTTCTGAACAGTTTGTCCCTCCTGCCTGACGAAATGCGGGAGTGAAAAGTGCGGGAGTGGCCACTCCTGTATTGAGTGAGTGAGACCGACCGCACAATCGACCGCAAAACCACACCCGCAATCCGGAGTGGGAGTCCGGGGCGCAATAACTTAAGAGCCTCCCCTCCCGAACATGGGGACTGTTACCGTCGTCTTGCACGAGCCTTTGGCACATGCCTCATGTGGGGCAAGTGGGCCTGTGTGGCCCGCCTTGAGAACTCTGGTCAGTCCGGCATGTCTGCCAGTTACGGGATATGTGTCATGGGGGATCAAGGTAGGCAAGGTGGTCAAACAGAGGACAAACCACTTACACAAGAGCGGAGAAGTGTGAACGAAGAAGAATCTTCCGAGTCTAGAGGTTTGGTAAATTTGAAATTCTCAAATTTAGCTCTCTAGCGAGCTATCCCGCTTTTCTGGGAAAACCATCGACCCCAATCCAGGACATTTCTGTACGTTTTTTGTGGTATATTGAGACTTCCCAGTGTGTCGGAAAAATCTTGTGCCAGACAGCGGCATGGCGCAGTCGTCAGCATTCTGACCTACGGGTTAGTCAGTTGCTGTGCGACCGACTTTTTCGTGCTCATGCTGCGAGTCATGCAGAACTTGATGCTCGTTTAAAGCTATGTAACCCGCGCCTCATCCTGTTCATCCTAAACTCCTCGAATGCTCAGTCGGAAGGGGGGGTTGCTCCATGGTATTGCTTTGCTCCGTCCACCACCGTGCCTGCAACTTCTCCAGCTGCGGCTTCTTGTGTTTTCTTCTACGATTTCCTCTGCCACAGCTCGTTTCGTGAAGTTGGCGGCTACCATTCAGTTACCAGTGACTTAGGAGGCACCGGCTTTTTGAATATTGGCCTCGGGGCCGTTTGCACGTGCATTAGGTTGCAGGCTCTCTGGATGGCAACGGTCCGCAGGTACATCCGCGAGCCCTTGGAATCTAGCGAGCCCAGCCACAGCGAATCAAGGAGACCTAATCCTCAAATAACGCTAAAAGCACAAGCAAATTCGGTTCCCGAGTTCATAAACAGCTTTGAAAGCCTGCATCCACGAACAGACGAAACGAACTGTGACAGGGCAGCTGGAGAAGTTCGGAGGCCCAGTGGCGACAAAATGTGCCGCGGAAGCCACGGAGACGACCTAAAACATTGATTCCTGCCGGTTTCTCATGTGTTCAAGCATGCTGTAATGTGAGTTATCTCATTCTCGCATATTCTCGCACGTGCAAGAATATGCGAGATTTTTGCGAGAATCGGGGCCGCGACCCCCCAATACGAGAATATGCGAGAATACGAGTCGTATTGGATGTATGCCTAGGGGTGGGGGTCCCCCAGGTACAGACCCCGAACTTGCTATCACCTGCCGAACTTAGCATCAGGGTTTACTGGAAGGGGCTCACACAAAAACCGGATTGGGCAAAAATGTTCGGGTTGCACAATTGCTGGGCCTGAGCAATACGTTTTGTCAACTCGCAAAGGGTGTGTCTGAACACCGATGTACTTCTGTAAGCTAAAGGCTACACGACAAAAAAGAGACACCAGGCCTTTGAAGCCAATTTGAATGACAATTCCTAGATGATCTCTGTGAGCCAAAATCATCTACATTTTGTGCAACCAGTCATCCATGGCATGCCCCACCGCATTTGAGATATCTTCTTGAAGGCCTTTGTGGTAGTGAATCGACAGCAAAGGATTGTGTGGCGATCCTCGGACTTGTTTTGATCGGTGTTCTTTCTCTCTCTCCAGCTACCCAAAGGAGAGTGGGCTAGTACATGGCAAGTGAACAGACACAACAGGTGACAATCAAAGGACAAATATCAGAGGCACAAATCAACAGCGAAGCAAAGAAAACTTACGTACACCACAATCAAAACAGCAAAGAATTCCCAACTACCAACTAGACAACAACAAAGCTAGGGGTCCCGCAAACAGCACCTGCCACCCAAGCACTCAAGTTTTGAGAACCGAAAATAAAGAAACTTACTTTAAAATACAGAAATCACACTTTCTACTTACAGAACTAAACGAAATACTGCTAGAACCTACTCTACAAGAAGCAGATGGTGATGGACTGCTGAGAAGAGGAGGATACATTCACCCTCTCACAAGCCATATGAGCTTGTGCGACACACAAGCTTAGATGGCGCACCTTAAAGTGAAGGCTCATCACATCTCTTGGCTCTAGGGTCCTTTTGCAGTGAATTGTCAGCCTCATCCTCGTCTTTGTCATCCACGGATTCACCCGCTTCTTGCACCGTTGCACACACCACTTCGCTGGAGGCTGTTCTTGTTAAGGTTATGAAACTGACAAACCTTTTTGAAGTGGTCGAGAAGAGACATGTGCAGATGGACGAGCACCGAAGGGGACATCAGTGACATCTTTTCCTCCCGATACTCCAACTGCTTACTAGAATCCCAGAAGTCAGCAAGTTCGCATATACTGAATCACCTGTGCTGTGAGTAGCATGAAGCGCTAGCTTGCATTGCTCATTGCAGGTCTATTTTGCTTTCTCTTTGTTAACCCTCAACGTGGATGCTTTCCGATCATCGACATTTTCCCCGTCCAAAACGGAAAATGTTTGGGCCATGTTTTTGCATTACCGACATTTCTTCCAGGCATTCGCTGTTGCAATTGCATTTGTCGGCAGTCTACAATGCACAGAAGTCCGGAATAACTACATCGAGGACCTTGTATTCTGGACTGCAGCTACAGGAAGTCAGACAAAAAGCTTAGATAGCTCTTCTGAAGAGACACAGAAACCCGGGTTCTGTGTCTCTTCACACCCGTTTTCACATCTCAGAAGCCCTGATTGTCATCAGCATGGTACCATACACTGTGATACAGCAGCCAGGAGCTAATACTTTCTCAATTCGAAAACTAGAGCAAATTGCAAATCCTGACACCAGACTTTGGCACCAGCTAGTCCAACTCCAATTGGACCCAAGTATCCAGGCACCACCAGATTCCAACGCGACCCAGCACAATGCATCAAATCTGTATTGACCTCGACGTCAATGTGTTGAATCAAGTGATGCGTTCATCCCCTTCCTTTTTCTTCATAACCGATAAGCACTGCCCTTCCTTGCCCTCTAATGGTTTGTCGTCAAGAGAAACAGTCAGCCTTTTCTCCTTTTTCCAACCTCAGCACACCAGTCCAATACACCACCCAGAACATAGTCATAAAACCAACATTCATCAGTCCAGGGTTCTCTAACAAAGTGATGATCACCTGCTTGCTGCACCGAGAACCATCTTGACCTCTGTAGTGACAATCAGTGTCATCAGCCAAGCTGCTCCACACCAAGATGGATCGAAATTTCCCCCCCGCCCGCAAACCCGCACTCGGTGGCCCTGCGGGCCCCCTCGTGCATTTGATGGATTCTCAGCGCTTTGATGTGGGCCTTCTTGTCCAGGTTCGGCCTCTTGTGTGAAGAGGCCGACTCGAAAGAAAACAGGATTCAGCACACACAACGCAAAAAGGAACTAGAAGAAGAAAAGAAATTCACAAGATGGTTCAGGTCGGAGTTGTGCTTGAAAAATCTGGTGTTCGAGAGTTCGTGTGCAAGCAGTCAAGGTATGTGAAGTTCCGAGTCAGCGAAAAGGTTCTGTCAGAGCTATGGGTGCATATTTTGTTGATATTTTGACCGATGCATCCAACGAAACCGTCACAGGAATTCGAAGCTCCTACGAACGACGTTCTTTCGGTCGCAACTTCGGGAGAACGTGCCCTCCCCATTTCGACATGCAACAGTTGCCTATCACGTTTTCGGTGTTCCTTCAGCAAAGTGGTCCTGAGAGGTCGTGAAGTCCAAGAAGCTGGCCATCAAAGGCCCCTGGGTGGTCTTTTTGGGGTGTTGGGGGACAAAATCTGACTTGCCACCTCCTTGCGGTGTCCCCTGGAAACGTGTTTTTCGAAACGCGGCCAAGGCAAGCAGTTCCTTTGCTGTGGGTGAAAGCCCCTAACTTCGTATCTGGCCTCCGAGCTGCGCACCTACCCTTCCCAGGCGTAAAAAAGGTCGGCAAGAAAGCAGCAGCAGCAGCAAAGCTGCCCGGCAAGGCAGCAGCAGCAAGGCAGCAGCAGAAGCAAGACAGCTGCGGGAAGACACGAGCAGCCAGGCAGCTGCGGCAAGGCAACAGCGGCAAGGCAGCAGCAGCACGACAGCAGCGGCAAGGCGGCATCCCGGAAGGCAGCCGCGGCAAGGCAGCAGCAGCAAGGCAGCAGCCGCAGCAAGGCAGCCACAGCAAGCAGCACGATAGCAGCGGCAAGGCGGAAATTGCCTAGGAATTGGCTTGTGGGGGTGATTTGGCCTTGTTTTCGCATTCTGCAGCCATTATTTCAGCCTAAACGAGCGTCTGACCACTTTTCCCGCCGTTCCGGAGCATTTTATGAGCACCTGAGTGGTAGGTTTCGAGTTTTGGATTTCTGGTGACACCCCCCCTGGGTTTTCTGATGTTTTCCTTAAGGAATTGCCTTGTGAGAGGTGACTCTGTCTTGTTTTTGCATTCTGCAGCCATTATTTCAGCCTAAACGAGCATCCGACCACGTATTTTGCATTTCCCGAGCATTTTAGGACCACCCAAGTGGTAGGTTTCTGGTTTTGAGCTGCTGGGGGCCCCCCTTTTTTCCGAAAAACAGGGGTCTTTCAGGGTCCTTTCAGGGTCCTTTCAGGGTCCTTTCAGGGTCCTTTCAGGGTCCTTTCAGGGTCCTTTCAGGGTCCTTTCAGGGTCCCGGCGGTTTGGCGACACATTTTGCAGGCGTTTTATGAACCCACACCGGTGTGGATCAAACTTTCCTGGGGTTTCCGATTGTTTTTGGGTTCCGTTTGCGGTTGTGTCCTGGTCGGGCTGCTTTTTGTGGCTGCAGTTTGGGTTCTGATGTTTTCCTTAAGGAATTGCCTTGTGGGAGGTGACTCTGTCTTGTTTTTGCATTCTGCAGCCATTATTTCAGCCCTGAAAGGACCCTGAAAGACCCCTGTTTTTCGGAAAAAAGGGGGGACAAAATCTGACTTGCCACCTCCTCGCGGTGTCCCCTGGAAACGTGTTTTTCGAAACGCGGCCAAAGCAAGCAGTACCTCTCTGCTCCCTCGTGGGGCAGAAAGGTTGAAGATCGAAGGCAGAAGTGGCTTGACAAACCGTTTCCTTACCCGAAGGCAGGTTCTGCCCCCTTGTGGCGGAGAGGCCGAAGGGACTGGTCTTGAGGGGCCTTGCTGTGAGTCAACTTTTCCGAAGGGACTGGTCTTGAGAGGCCTTGCTGTGAGTCAACTTTTCCGAAGGGACTGGTCTTGAGAGGCCTTGCTGTGAGTCAACTTTTCCGAAGGGACTGGTCTTGAGGGGCCTTGCTGTGAGTCACCTGTTCCGAAGGGACTGGTCTTGAGAGGCCTTGCTGTGAGCCACCTGTTCCTAAGGGACTGGTCTTGAGAGGCCTTGCTGTGAGTCACCTGTTCCGAAGGGACTGGTCTTGAGGGGCCTTGCTGTGAGTCACCTGTTCCGAAGGGACTGGTCTTGAGGGGCCTTACCTGTTCCGAAGGGACTGGTCTTGAGGGGCCTTGCTGTGAGTCAACTTTTCCGAAGGGACTGGTCTTGAGGGGCCTTGCTGTGAGTCAACTTTTCCGAAGGGACAGGCCTTGCTGTGAGTCAACTTTTCGGAAGGGACTGGTCTTGAGGGGCCTTGCTGTGGGTCACCTGTTCCGAAGGGACTGGTCTTGAGAGGCCTTGCTGTGAGTCACCTGTTCCGAAGGGACTGGTCTTGAGAGGCCTTGCTGTGAGTCAACTTTTCCGAAGGGACTGGTCTTGAGAGGCCTTGCTGTGAGTCAACTTTTCCGAAGGGACTGGTCTTGAGAGGCCTTGCTGTGAGTCAACTTTTCCGAAGGGACAGGCCTTGCTGTGAGTCAACTTTTCGGAAGGGACTGGTCTTGAGGGGCCTTGCTGTGGGTCACCTGTTCCGAAGGGACTGGTCTTGAGAGGCCTTGCTGTGAGTCAACTTTTCCGAAGGGACTGGTCTTGAGGGGCCTTGCTGTGAGTCACCTGTTCCGAAGGGACTGGTCTTGAGAGGCCTTGCTGTGAGTCACCTGTTCCGAAGGGACTGGTCTTGAGAGGCCTTGCTGTGAGTCAACTTTTCCGAAGGGACTGGTCTTGAGGGGCCTTACCTGTTCCGAAGGGACTGGTCTTGAGAGGCCTTGCTGTGAGTCAACTTTTCCAAAGGGACAGGCCTTGCTGTGAGTCAACTTTTCGGAAGGGACTGGTCTTGAGGGGCCTTGCTGTGGGTCACCTGTTCCGAAGGGACTGGTCTTGAGAGGCCTTGCTGTGAGTCACCTGTTCCGAAGGGACTGGTCTTGAGAGGCCTTGCTGTGAGTCAACTTTTCCGAAGGGACTGGTCTTGAGAGGCCTTGCTGTGAGCCACCTGTTCCTAGGGGACTGGTCTTGAGAGGCCTTGCTGTGAGTCAACTTTTCCGAAGGGACTGGTCTTGAGCAAACACCGTCCTCATCCGCTTGCTTTCCGAAACGCGGCCAAGGCAAGCAGTACCTTTGCTGTGGGTGAAAGCCCCTTACTTCGTATCTGGCGTCCGAGCTGCGCACCTACCCTTCCCGGGCGTAAAAGATCCTGCCCCAAGCTGCCCAGCAGGAACGGGGGGGGCGGTGCAAAGAGGCACCTTCCAGGTGAGCCTTGCCAAGTTTGACTCCCTTGTGGCCCTCTCATCGTGAAGGCGGGGTAAAATCGGGATGGTTACCAATGTGCCCCCGGTTTTTTGAATTAGTTGGCCCCAGTCTGAGTGACAGGTGGCGGCTTGTGGCTGAGCCGCGGCCTTTCCAGGCCCTTAGCCGACTCTTGAAAAAAAAAAAAAAAAAACTCTCCTTTCGTTTTTCTGAGTCCCCAGTGCCGTGGGGCAGGCGCCGGTTGCAGTGTTTGCAACTGGTGCGGGTTCAAACCGCGCCTGTCTGTTCCCAGGAAACTGTGGACATCATGCGAACCCTGTTGGAGGTGGAACGGCCAGAATGCGTCCCCGTCCAAGAACATGAAACCGTGACCCCCCCAGCACACTCCCTCCCCAGCGCCGCAAATCAACCACACATGGCAGCTGAGAAGGGGATGGCAAAGGGGGAAGCGGCTGCAACCGAGGAGGCAGAAGCAGACAATCCACGGACGAGCAGGAAGTCCCCGCAAAGCACGACAGGCGAGACAGCAAGCGAAAATCCCAGAACCCCGGGTGCCGGCTTGGCTTCACACAAAGCGAGCAACATTGCCGACCTCCCAGGAACGGGGCGGAACCGCGTGAGGAAAGAATCCCTGGCCGCTCTCGACTCTGAGCTGCCAAGCTCGGAGGAAGTTGGAGACCCTCACCGGCTCGGAGATAAGACGATCGCAAAACCGGGTGCAAAGGGCCGATCAGGCATCAAGACCACGAACTCGTGCTACCTGCAGGCGGCGTTGAACCTTTTTGCGGTCACCAACATGGCGCAGCAGATAGCCATCTTCCAGCAGTGCGGCACACACGAGAAGGGAGAACTAACTGCAGAGGTCCACAAGTGGGTGACAGGCGGCCGTTCAGAGGCGGTGCTGCGGTCTGTACTGGCGAAAATCAGAGGCCCATTCGGTGACGGTCGACAACACGACGTGGGAGAGGTCCTGCGGACAGTGGCCTCAGCGATCCTAGAAGAGAACACGGCTCACCGAGCCTGCAGCTCCAATTGGGCGGACCGAATTGCAGGCCTGCGTCACAGGTACTCGGTCGAAGTTAAGTGTGGGAAGTGCCAGTATGGCCACATGGCTCAAGAGGACCTGGACATAACCATCCTCCCCGTAGGAGCTGGCTCGGTGCAGAGGTGTCTCGACGAAGCTTTCGCGTGGTCCTCGGCAGGGGCGGACTACAGATGCGAGAACTGCGGGGTCAGGGGGCAGACCCAGACTAAGCCCTCCTTTAGCCAGGCCGGCACAGCGGTGATCATTCAGCTACAAAGGGCGCGCCCTTTCGACTGCACAGACAGGAGAGCAGTGCCCACAGATACCACAATAACTTTGCCAGGCCTGGGCAGACAGCTGGAACTCACAGCGGTGGTATCGCACACAGGGGGGAACAACGCGGGCCATTACAGGGTGCACGCGTACAACGAACACGCCGAGAGGGAGCAGAGGTGGACGATTCTTGATGGTGAGCATGCCAGTTTTTCGTCCGTGCCGAGGTTCGAGGGGACGGACACCTTTCTTTTAGTATACCAGCCGGCCCCTGAGCAGCCCGAGACCTCGAAGGACACAGAGAGGAGAGATGGCACGCCGTCGACGGTGGATGGGCCCGAGCCGGCTGGCAACAGGCCCGGAGTCAAGGGGCCAAGCCCGGAGGAACTCCTCGCGAGGTTCGTGGAGGCAACGAGGAGAAGGGTGGCAGACAGAGCCTCACAAGGCAGGAGGCACGAAGCCGAGGCAGCCGGGGACATCGAAAGGGATTCACTGAGCTCGGAGTCGGGCGAGCCCAACTCCCTGTCGACAGGTCCACGGATAGCCACAAAGTCGAGGGGAACTGGATCGGAGGAGAAGGCGGACGGGCAGGCCTTTCATGAGTCCCCCCCTGATACCCCCCGGGCCCCTGTTCCGGACACCGAGCCTGAAGAAGCTGCGGCAGGGCTGGACACCTCAGAGCCTCAGAGTACGGCAGCAAGGGGGTTGACCCCAGCTGAGGGAGTGCCCGACATAGACGCAGAAGGAGGAGCAGTTTTCAACAGGCGGAGGAAAAGGAGCTCGGACCGGGGAGACACTGCTGAAGGAGAAGGCACACTCCCAAGTCGAATCCGGGGGGTACCGAAGAGAGCAAGAGGACCGGAGGGCACGTGGGAAGTCATCGACCTTACAGAGGATGAAGAAGTAGCTCCCCCCAGCACGACCGAGGAGATGGACATAGACAGAGAAGAAGGCTTGGCCTTCCGCCGTGCAAAGGCTCTGGAAGAAGAGGAAGCCCTCACCGCCCACGCAGTCGCAAAACTCGCCAAAGACCCCCATAGACACCCGGATGAGTGGCGCAGAGTCAAAGTCCCAGAGTCAGTTGGTACCCGGTTCCCAAGGAGTCTCCACACGCAGCCAGCAGAGGGCAACAGAGGAGGGGAGAGCGGATGGGCAGCCCTGAACTGGCTGGCGGATGAGTGGCAGAGAGACAGGGCGAACTTTATCGTCCTCATCATCCTGGTCAACACCCTCCGAAAAGCAGCGCGAGATTTGCTAGGTCTCGAGCTCACGGATGGAGCGGAGCTCGAGTACCAGGAAGGCACCGCCGCCATAGTAGGGCCGAAGAACCCGAGGGCCCAGTGGGTGTTGGCCAGGTTTGTCGGGGGCTCGGCCCACATCGTCAGCACGGATCGTCCACAGAGAGTGCGCAAGGTCAATTGGCCAGTGCTGACGAGGTCAGCTCATGTCCTGTGCGTGAGGGACCAAAAATGAGCCCACCAACCCCCACTGCTGGCATGCTCCCCCCCAGGCCCCCAACTACAACCCAAGAGTCATTTTCCCCCCCACCCATCACTTTCCTTTTCGGTATGTTTTGTTTTTCCTCCTCCCCTTGGCACCCCGTTACTCCCTCCCATGGTCCGTTCTACTCCCACTCTCTCTCCCTCACTCTCTCACTCTCTCTCTTGCACCCACTCTCGCCATCTCACTCACACACTATTTTGTTTGTGTCCCTTCTGGAAAGGGGAGAAAAAAAGAGGGCTTCAATTCCCTCTCTTTATTTTTTGGTTGTCCCTCCTCTTCCTCCTCCTCCTCGCTCCCCTATTTTTCCGTTTCTTTTTATGCACGGAATGCCCTTCCTCTTATTTATATATCTCTCTTTTCCAGCCAAGGTATGCCGTGTTTTTCAGAATGTTTACCATTTCCCCCCCCACCACCTTCAAAACGCGAATACACAAACAGGCCAATACGCAAGGGAAAAAAAAAAAAGAGAACACAAAAATGCAAGGTCATGTGGGCGGCTCGCCACCACAGGACGAAAAGGGCAGGTGGTACGCCACCAAAACCAAAACAGCCCCCAGTAAAATAGAGTAAGGCGGACATGCTTGTGTATTCGTGGTGGAATTTTCCTCTTTTCCCGTTTGGTTTCCGCGCCCATGAAAATGGAACCCCCATGAGCGCGTTACGGGGTCCCAAGTGCCGGGTGGAGCGGCGTAACAAAAAAAAAAAAAAAAAAAAAAAAAGGCTTGAGGACGGACGCAAGCGCGGGGCCCCAGCAACACAGAACACCGTCCTCATCCGCTTGCTTTCCGTTCGCTTCCCATTTGCTTGATTTTTATTTACTTATGGTGTTCTGTGTCCCTACCTGCCTTGTCTCTCGAGAGCCCCTTTAAAAAAAAAAAAAAGAGACAAAACCATATCGGAAGCACTTAAGTGGGGAAAATATTTATCGGAACGTTTCCGATAAATATTTTTTTGTTTCCGATAAATATTTTTTGTTTCCGATAAATATTTTTTGTTTCCGATAAATATTTTTCTGTTTCCAATAAATATTTTTTTGTTTCCGATAAATATTTTTTGTTTCCGATAAATATTTTTCTGTTTCCGATAAATATTTTTTTGTTTCCGATAAATATTTTTTTGTTTCCGATAAATATTTTTTGTTTCCGATAAATATTTTTGATACGGGTTCCTGGGGAGTAGTCCCCAGTGCGAAATGTGCCCAAGGGGAGTCCCATTGGGCAAGCAATTTCATTGGATTTTGCGAGGACCCTAAGTAATCCGGAGCCAGTGTGATAGACCTCTGTGATGTGGGCCGCTTCACTGCTCGTCTGCATGTGGACTGCTCTGTACCTGTGCCTTCTCCGCGCTTGCAGCTTTTCAAGCCGGCCACGCCTGCTTTCCCTTTTCTGTCTTTCGACCTCGGTGATCCCTCGCGGGCGTCCTGCTGTGCCATCTGAATCTCCTCGCCTTCCTTCCTGGTTTGCTTGGCACCCTCTGCTCGCGCAGTTTGCGGCGCGGGTCTCTTCAGAGCCGGTCGTCTTCGTGTGCGCTGTTCTGTCATCGCTTGCCTGTGTTGCTGATTTCTGCAACAAAGGCAGTTTTGGCCCGTGAAATGGGCTAGTCTTTATTGTGTGAGTGCTTTTGTCTCCAGGATTGAAATGAGGCTGACGCGGAAAATCCTACCGTCCGACATGGCACAAGTCAAGGGAAACAAATATTTTACGGGAACTAGTATGCACGGCAGCCCCGATACTACTAAGCCCCGTTGGCATACTTACACTCCATGGCTGCCTCGATGGCACCAAATCCGTAGTCGTGGTTAGACATTTTCAGGTAGGAGGATGTTACCTGGTCAGGACCGCATGCAGTTTTGTCGTATTGGGGCCGCGTAGGACCGGATGAAGTCGTTGCGAATACACACAACAGATCAACGAAGGGTAGAACTGGGGAACATGCAGATCAGACGGAAGTAGAATGTGCAAACTTATCCTTTTCTTGACTTGCCGTTCTGAAAGCTGTTGAGGGGCCCCTACGTAGGTTCTCGCATGATTCGTTCGCCTTTGTAACACTATCCGTTTGTAGTAAGCTTTGCAGTTGTGTTCTTGCAATATCTAGCCGAATGGTGGGTGGCGGATTTCCGCGCTCGTGCGCAAGACGCAGTTTTACTGCAACTGCGTTCGTGACCTTTGTCGCGGTGAAGTGGTACAAAGTCTTCAGCTTTCAGATCCGGATACTGCTCAATGCAACCAGATAGTTAGATGTCACTTGTTGGATACCCGTGTGCTGCATTCGAAAAAGTTTGCGTATCTGGTGTTGAAAATTGAACAGCCTTTGCTGGGGAGGCTTTCGACCCGAAACTGGATAGAAAAACGATCGTATTTGGCTTCGTCGCGGTCGTCCACGAGACGAAGTAGGTGAACCTACTGCCAAAGTGATCAATACTTATCGGAAACAGAAAAATATTTATCGGAAACAAAAAAAATATTTATCGGAAACAGAAAAATATTTATCGGAAACAAAAAAATATTTATCGGAAACAAAAAAAATATTTATCGGAAACAAAAAAAATATTTATGAGCCAATTCACCTACCCCCTGATCGAGTGTAATCGAGCGTAATAGAGCGTAATCGAGTGTAATCGAGCGTAATCGAGCGTAATAGAGTGTAGTAGAGTGTAGTAGAGCGTTGTAGAGTGTGATCCAGATTGACACTAGTATTTTGGGTTCGACCACTGGTGGACCCCTGACTGGCCCATGGGCGACCATGTTGACCACTGTCTGGCCCCAGAAGTGCCAAGCATAAGCATACGAGGGACGGAAACCGCAGGCAAGTGGGCGATGTGCATATGAGACCGGAAGCTTTCGGGGACTGCAGGCGAGTTGGTGGCGAAAAGGGACAAAGATCTTCGAGCGACTGTGAGCAGCCTAGCAAGACGGGATGATGAACGATGATGAAAAAAGAAGAAGCGCTAGGCCGCTCGAAAGCACACGAAATCCGCACCTTGCGTTGCAGCACTACAGCAGAAAGACGAGCTTCTTCCTCGGCTCTTGGCACTCCTCTGCCTTCCTCTTCACCAGGACAGTCCCTGGCGGGTCAGCATCCGGTAGCTCCACCGGCTGGTCAGCATCCGGTAGCTCCACCGGCTGGTCAGCATCCGGTTGCTCCACCGGCGGGTCAGCATCCGGTAGCTCCACCGGCGGGTCAGCATCCGGTAGCTCCCCCGGCGGGTCAGCATCCGGTAGCTCCGAGGCCCTGTCTTCGGCTGTGCTCGTGCCTGCAGGCTTCGTCGGCTTCGGCTTCTTCCAGATGTCGAAAAGAGATCTGTAGCTGGACAGATCCTCTTTCGCGGCAGCGGCTCGCCTTTCTTCCTCTCGTCGCGCTTGAGCCCCAACTCGAGAGTCTTGCAAATGAGACCCTCGCTTCTTCTCGACCGCAGCCACCGCGGTCTTCTCCAGCAGAGCGGCGCCCTTTTCACAGCCGCTTATGTGGGCTTCGTAGGGGGCTAGCCTGAGCTTGTCCTTGTCCCCCTCCTTGGCGACGAACACCACCTTTGAGCATCCCACGCAAGATACGGTGGGCGAGATGCCTTTACCGACCTTGAAGGCCGGTTGCAGGTCGGCGCCGGTTAACTTAGCGGCTAGCTGGGCCGCTGTGTTCGCTTGCTTGCCTGCCGCCCGCTTCTCGGTTGCGTCCAGCACGACAATAAGCTGTCGTGCGTCCGCTCTGGCTGCTGCGAACAAGTCCGCCGGCCCAACGACCTCGCGGATGCCGGTGTCATCGTCGTCGAGGCGCGCGGCGGATTTCGGCAGCGTGTACCGAACGGCGGTGGGGGCTAGGGAGACAGTAAAGCCCTCCCTTCGCGCGATCGGCACCGCTGCGTCTCGTGCCTTTTTGACGTACTGCGCAAGGTCGTCACCCCCCTGCTCAACGTACAAAACGGCCTCTGCGGCCGCTGTTCGGTCCTTTTTGGTAAGGAGCTTTTTTGTGCGCTCCCCCCAAATCACCTTCATGGTGAAGCTGATCTCATTCTCGCGCGGCATCTTAGAATTCAAACCCCCTGCAATAAAGTTCACAATGAAAGATTATCAATGCAGCACGAAGCGAAGCACAACCAGATCACACGCTTGAACGCACACAACATTCGAGACAAGGCATCGAATGCACGACAGCCACTGATAGAGAACGACAAGAACGCAAGAGAGATGGGACAAACATATGACGGCATGCGTTTTCGTAGAGTCCGTACAGGCCAGATGGTTTATGTAAGAGCAGCAAGAATGAGGACGTCGTCTGAATGAAAATGAGCCTGCTGACCGCAAACAAAATTACTTGAGCAGAGGAACGAGAAGCTAAAGTGACCCATGGTTAATCAGGAGTCAGCGCTTGACGAATCGTCGGCGCTGTCGGACTCGTCGGACTCGTCAGAATTGTCGGACTCGTCGGAATTGTCGGACCCATTGGACGAGGTACTACTGCCTGACTTGTTCGATGATTTCCCAGCCTTAACCGTAGGGTTCTTTTTCCGACGTTTCACAGAGTGCTTTCCCCCGGGCTTCTCCGGACGCTTTCGCCCGACCTTGCCGTAGGTAGTCGGCAGCTTGAAGTCGGACTTGTCGAAGGCGATGATGGCTTCGAGAAGGTCGCTCATTTTGCCCTTTTTGGGAAGGCGTCGCTTCATGCTTTGACTCAATACGCATGCGCGAGTGCCGTTTTCAGCAATCTCCTTCGGGGTCAACTGCTCGATTGCCTCCAAGCGTGTCTTCGCGATCTCTTCCCTTGCATCGCGCTTGCGCTGGCTTTCATCAGCAAGATTCTGTTTTCGCTGGGTGTGTGCTTCGAACTCGTCTGCCAGGCGGTGGGACCTTTCAATGCAGTTTTCCCATGAACGGTACACCGTATCACAAAGAGTCGAAACGGCGCAGTCCCGAAGCAGCCACTCGCTGATCTCAGGTTCGTTTCCTCCTCGAATAACAGCTATACCCCTGAGTACCTCATCGGTGACAGTCTGGTTCTTGCAGTCTTCAACAGTCTGCTTCACCACACCTACAGGGGTTTCCGTTAAATTCGGATTGCAGTTCGGGGGTGCGTTGGCTGCATTCGACATGTTGATGTACTTGTCGAATTCTAGGCGCTTGAAATGCCGCACGTATTTCATTACGTGCCCAACCAGAACTTCGGCTTCCTCGGAGACTGCAGTACACTCAATTTCTTGGGGTATGTCGGACTGTCGATGGGGAGCGAGGGCGTCTTTTAAAGCTGCTGCGTATCCAGATAGCTTTGCACCAGGCTTGTCCTCGACAAGGAAAACATCTTCGAGTTCCACAACACCGAACTTCAGCTTCGACTTGGATGCGGTTTCCACCACTCGGATCTGCAACGGGACGACGCATCCGAACCAGTCCTTCTTGCCCTGCACGACCAATTTCTGAAGATCGTGGTCACCCACATTCTTGCAGAGGCAACACAGGATGCTGCACCACGCCTCCTTGACGGTGCCGAGCTGGTCAAGATGCCAAAGCAAGTGCGTCAGAGGATAGCAGAGCGACGTGAACAGCAAGCGGAGGACGCGGAGCTTCGGAAGGAACGACGTGCCCACGAGGGCCTCATACAGCTTGAGGAACCGGTTTGGCACACGCTTCTTTGCTATTGGGCTGGACGCGTACAGCAGGACTTGCCGCGTGGAAAGATAAAGCCGCGCCCACTCGGCAAGAGGTTTTCCCCGAATCTCTTCTGAAAGGCTGTAAGCTCCGGCCGTCAGTGTTGAAAACCGACCGGCTTTGACTGGTGCCCAAAACACGCCTGCTGGGCTCACGCCAGCGTTTTCTTCCAGCCAGTGGTGGAAGGCATCGTTTCCTGCGATGAAATCATACGCCAATGGAATGAGTGATCGCAAAGGAAGGTCGGTCGCCAGACATTTTTGGACGGCTTTGTCAGCAAGGTGCAGGCGATGCACGGGCTCCATGATGACCTCGTCGACGGCCCCACAGGCGTACAACTCACTAGCCGTCGTGAAGAGGCCTCTGTCTGTAACAACCTTCTTCATCCTTGGGAGCAGTGCATCGCCAGGGAGATCGAACCCCAAGGCAAGGAGCGACTCTTGCAGCTTCTGAAAGTAGTCCAGCACGTACTGGAGATACTTCGTCGTCGTTGCTGGATCCTTCTGCCGCACAAGTGCTGCAAGCACAAGCCGCGTCCTCCACCTCTGCTCCATCGTGTCCAGGTACGAGAACGTCAGGCAGAGGATATCCTTGCTCCCCGGAAGCTCTCCTGCATCCCCGGCAATGACGAAGTCACCACCCCCAAGCCGGAGCAGAAACTCCATGTCACCGAGGACAAGGTGCCTACCAAGCGCTCGGCGAACAGCCCTATCGCCTGGAACTGGCCCGCACGGAATGCCGAAAGGCCCAAGTACTAGCTGCGCTAAATTGAATATATGCGAGCTAATGCGAGATACTGGTACCCGAGCCCGTATGCACTCGACAACCTGCTTCCGCAAGTCAGCCCGAACTTCCTGGTCTCCAGCTGCACGGCCTGTCTCGGGCATTTTTTCAGACTAATATTCTTGTTTTTATTCCGATTTCAATATCCTGTCATCAGCACCTTTTTAGCCCCGGAAGAAGGTGCGTTAGTGGGTACGTTGAACCGACCAATCAAGATTGCCTGAGTGTTACGCCGTTAATCAATTACTGCAGTACCCCCCCAATTCACCCAAAAGTTGATCGAGTGTAATCGAGCGTAATCGAGCGTAATCGAGTGTAATCGAGTGTAATCGACGCGTAATCGAGCTAAAGTCATTTTCAGGGGGGCTAGGTGAATTGGCTCAATTTATCGGAAACAGTTTCCGATAAATATTTTCCCGACTTAAGTGCTTCCCTTATGGTTTTCTCCGAAAAAAAAAAAAAGATGGCAGAGAGCGCCAGGCCGTTTTGGTATGGTGCAAAGTTGGTGGCGCTGGAGAAGAAGGACGGCGGCCTCCGCCCGATTGCCTGCGGGGAAATCCTGCGACGGCTAGCGGCGAAGGTCCTGATGGCGGACAAAGAGGTCAAGAAGGCCATCGAGAAGGCCCTGTTAGGGGCAACCCAGACAGGGGTGGGGAGAAAGGCGGGGGCAGACGCAATGCTGACCTCTATGAGAAGAATAGGGGCGCTCTACATGTCCGAGGGGCCGGGGAAAGGGGTGGTGAAGCTGGACCTTAAGAACGCGTTCAACCTTGTGGACCGGCAGTCTATCCTCCTGGCGGTGGCAGAGGAAGTCCCGGCTCTTGCTAGGTACGCGGAGGCGGCTTATGGGGCCAGGTCGCAGCTGACCTTCGGGCATGAGGTGGTGTGGTCTGAGAGCGGGGTGCAGCAGGGAGACCCCCTAGGGCCGCTGTTCTTCAGCCTCGTGTTGAAGAAGGTGCTCGAACGGGTGGAACGAGGGATGGGGGAACTGGAGGGGGACTTCTTGGAGGCCAGGTCCTTCTACCTCGATGATGGGGCGCTGGCGGGAACCTGGCAGGCCTTGGCGAACTGGGTTGCCCTGTTTGAGAGGGAGGGCGCCCAGGCGGGTATGTTCCTGAACCGGGAAAAAAGCGAGGTCGTGGTGCACCCGGTCGAGGCGGTCCCAGGGCAGTTTCAGGGGATGAAGCACAAGCTGCTTGACAACTGGGAGCTCCTCGGCGCCCCGCTCGGCAGGCCGGAGGCGGTAGCAGCGGCGGTGGAGAGGGCACTGGAGAAGGTGGACAAGAAGTCGAGGGCAATCTCGACCCTGCCGGACCCGCACGTGGCACTGGCGCTCCTCCGGACTTGCGCCGGGTTTGCGACAGTGGTCTCGCTCATGCGCTCGACCGGGTCGGTGGGCGACTATGCGAAGGTCGACCGGTCCACGAGAGCAGCCCTGGGGAACATCCTGGGGGCCGAGCTGGATGAGGAGACGTGGGCACAGGCTTCCCTCCCGACGAGGTTGGGGGGACTAGGGCTGCACTCTTGCAGCAGCACGGCTGCAATAGCGGGAGTCGCAGCGGCACTGAGCGGATGGGAGGCAGGGCAGGATCTGATGAGCACAGAGACAAGGGCAAGGGTCAGCCAGGCCGCAGATCCCCTTTGCCAAGCGGCAGTGAACTGCCCCCATCTCGCACAGCACCCTACCGTCCTGACGAAAGTACAGGACGCACAGCGAGTGGGGGCGGAACAGAAACCGCGGCAGCAGAAGATCTGGAGCGCCGAAGTAGCGCAGCTGAGGAGGGAGGCCATCATGGAGGTGGCGGACGAAAGGAAGCAGGCCAGGATGCAGAGCTGTGCGGCGAGGCACTCTGCGGCTTGGCTGTACGGCAGCTACGACGCCCCGGAGTGGATGTGGCTCTCTCCGGCGGAGTTCAACGTGGCAGTGCGCATGAGGCTAGGGCTTCCCCTGACGGCGCACGTCGGGAAGTGCCGCTTGTGCGGGGATGCGGACGCGGACGTGATGGGAGACCACTCCCTGTGCTGCATGTCCGGGGGGCTCAGGACGAGGGCACACACAGCTCTTCGCAACGAGGTGGCAGCGGTAGCTCGAGAAGCGCTCCTGACACCGGCGCTGGAGGTGCAGCCGTTCACACAGCCAGCGCACACGGGGCTCCGCCTCGATGTGGCCTACCAGCGAGGGGGGAAGCTGCGGCTAATTGACGTTGCAATCACGTTCCCCTTGAAGCCGACCGGGGGGTCGCGCAGGAAGGCAGCCGAAGGACCAGGGGGGGCGGCGACCGCGTATGAGGCTGTCAAACGCGGCAAGTACACGAGAGCGGTGGAGCAGGAGGCCCCCCTGCTGGCGATGGAGCTGGTGCCGATCGTGGTGGATACCCTCGGGGCGTGGGGGGACTCGGCGGGGCCGGAGCTGAGGGCGCTGATATCGGCGCTGCACCGGAGGTACGACTGGGAATCGTACCCCTCCCTCGCCCAGCTGGTTTACCACCGGCTCAGCTTCACCGTGATGAGGGCGGTTTCCAGGATCGCCATGGCGAACACCTTGGTGTCGCTGGAACCGGGGATGCCGGAAGCAGACGGCGAAGAGGAGCGCGAGGAGGCTTCCATAGATGAGGATGAGGAGAGCAGCGGGTCAGACCCGTCTGACTCGGGCTCAGCGGGTGCTGACTCGGACTCTTCCGACCCACCTCCACCAGAGGGAGGAAACAAACAGGTACGCCCTAACCCACCCCCAGCACAGGAACAAGCAGGAGCGCAGCCGGCGCCCAAGCCGGCAGCAAAGCCGGCGGCGAAGCCCGCGCCCAAGCCGGGTGCGGCCCCCTCCGCAGACGAGCGGGAGAGGGAGGCCAGGCAGAAGGCAGTGCAGGCAGCGGAGGCCGCTGCGCTCCTTCGGGCCGAGGCGGAGCAGAAGGAGGCAGCCCGCGTTGCTGAGGTGCGGGCCCAGCGAATCGTCACGCAAGCAGTGGCCGCGGAGCTCATCCGCAAGAACGACGAGAAGCGGAAGGCGGCCGAGGCAGAGCGAGCGGAGGTATGTAGGAAGGACGCGGAGCAGAGGAGGCAGAGGACGATGCAGGAGGCCGACGCGATGGAAGCGCGAGCCCTGCTGAGGAGGGAGGCGTTGCGGAAGGCACGCCAAGCCCCCCCTTCTCACTCTTCAGCTCCTCCCCCCACCAAAACCAGCACAGGTACCGCAACTCCGAGCGCCAAGCCGGCCTCCAGGGCGCCGGAGGCCAAGGCTGGGAAGAGGAAGCCCAGCGTCAAGCTGGTGGTGAAGAAGCCGGCGGGGTTGGGGAGGCAAGGAGCAGCCTCCAACCGAAGCGGCGAGGGATCCACCACGGTGAGCTCCCCTAGCTGCGTGATCTTGGTCGACTCACCCAGCAAGGGGGGGGCAGGCGGGGTGAGCAGCCCCGTCTCCCCAGCGATCCTGGTGCCCCAAGCCGCGACGGGGCGAGGTTGCTCCAACCCTTCCCGAGCAGCCTCGGCAAGGCCAGCAGGAGGGCGGCAGGAGGCGGCACTGCCGCCGCTTCAAAGGTATGGTCCGTACGCCCCCCCAGCGGCACCCGGGGGCCGGAGCTCAGGTGGGGCCCCCGGTTGTGCCGCACTAAAATTAACACCAAAAGCAGCGGGGGGACAGGCGCAGCTAGCTGGCCAGGGCGGAGATAATGGGCAGCACTGCGCTGGATCGGCGGCCGAAGCGCAGGAGGGGAAGCGAGGGGTGATCACGATCCCGAGCGGGGAAGGGGCCACTCAAGCGAGCAACTCATGCCGGTCGCGTCTGGGCAACGCGTCCGGTTTGAGGGGGACTGGGGGTGCAGGAGGAGCCGCCACCCCCACTGTGAGCTTGAGGGGCCCCCGACCTGTGAAGGTGACTGTGAGTCCTGAGCCCACCCGAGGGCGTCAAGCAGCGGATCCTGGCAGCCAGTCAGCCAGGGCAGGGCGGGAGGGACAGCAGAGGGCGGCGACAGCGCCAGCCAGGAAAAGGAGTGCGGCGGTGCAGAGGGTGGTAGACCCCAAGAAAGTGAAAGAGGGCCAGGACGGACGGAACGGCCAAGGAGTCAGCGGCACAAGATGCCAACAAGGACCCCCCCTTGCCGGGGGAGGGAAACCAGGAGCGAGCGGGAGGTCAGGCAACCCCAAGTCACAGGAACAAAGCGCGCAAAAGAGCCAGGGAGCAAGTCAGCCCTTGACAGGGGTAGCTCGGAGCGCAGCATCATCATCAGTCAGCGGAAGCAAAAACAAACAAACAAACCCAGGAGCAGGAGCGGAGCAGGGAGAGATGGTTGACCTCACTCTCCCTGATGCTGTCGTGACTCGGCCTGACAAGCCCCCCTCCGGGGGAGTCACGGGGGATGGCCTCCTCAGCAGCAGTCTCTAAGGGCCCCCGGTTGTTTTAGTGGGTAGCGTTCGGCCACCATAGCTCCACGAACGTAGTCCCACACTCTCCGCTTAGTCCACGGGGGTCGTGCGTAAAGCATTTTTTCCGGGTTACCAAAAAAAAAAAAAAAAAAAAAAAAAAAAAAAAAAAAAAAAAGGCACCAGCTTCTTGTCTGGCAAACTGTACGGCCTGGTGTTTAAAAAAAAAGTACGTGCGCTCGGCTAAGGCCGGCGCGTGGCGAGACTGGAGGCAGCAGTTAAAGTTCGGGGAACAGCAAAGTTCGGGCGAAGCTAAGTTCGGGAAATGCTAAGTTCTGGTGAAGCAAAGTTCGGGTGAAGCTAAGTTCGGGCGAAACAAAGTTCGGCGAAGCAAGTTCGGGCGAAGCTAAGTTCGGGAAATGCTAAGTTCTGGTGAAGCAAAGTTCGGGTGAAGCAAGTTCGGGCGAAACAAAGTTCGGGCGAAGCAAGTTCGGGCGAGCTAAGTTCGGGAATGCTAAGTTCTGGTGAAGCAAAGTTCGGGTGAAGCTAAGTTCGGCGAAACAAAGTTCGGGCAAAGCAAAGTTCGGGCGAAGCTAAGTTCGGGTGAGCAAAGTTCTGGTGAAGCAAAGTTCGGGCGAAGGTGAAGCTAAGTTCGGGCGAAACAAAGTCCGGGCGAAGCTAAGTTCTGGCGGGAAGCAAAGTTCGGATGAAGCAAAGTTCCGGTGGAGCAAAGTTTGGGCGAAACACGGTTCTGGTGGAAGCAAAGTTTGGGCGAAACAAAGTTCTGGCGAAGCAAGTTCGGGCGAAGCTAAGTTCCGGAAATGCTAAGTTCTGGTGAAGCAAAGTTCGGGTGAAGCTAAGTTCGGGCGAAGCAAAGTTCGGGCGAAGCAAGTTCGGGCGAAGCTAAGTTCGGGAAATGCTAAGTTCTGGTGAAGCACAGTTCGGGTGAAGCTAAGTTCGTGCGAAACAAAGTTCGGGCAAAGCAAAGTTCGGGCGAAGCTAAGTTCGGGTGAGCAAAGTTATGGTGAAGCAAAGTTCGGGCGAAGGTGAAGCTAAGTTCGGGCGAAACAAAGTCCGGGCGAAGCTAAGTTCTGGGGGAAGCAAAGTTCGGATGAAGCAAAGTTCCGGTGGAAGCAAAGTTTGGGCGAAACAAAGTTCTGGTGGAAGCAAAGTTTGGGCGAAACAAAGTTCTGGTGGAAGCAAATCGGGGGAAGCAAAGTTCGGGTGAAGCAAAGTTCTGGTGAAGCTAAGATCGGGCGAAACAAAGTTCGGGCGAAGCTAAGTTCGGGTGGAGCTAAGTTCGGGTGAAGCAAAGTTCGGGTGAAGCAAAGTTCTGGTGAAGCAAAGTTCGGGCGAAGCAAAGTTCGGGCGAAGTTCGGGTGAAGCAAAGTTCTGGTGAACATTGCATGTTCATAGGACCTCCAGTCTCGAAAAACTCTCAAAACTTCAAACCGAAAAAACACTTCACGCGGGGATCGAACCGCGGACCTGTGGGTCCGGAGACCGTCGCACTGTTGAAGTGGACCATACAGGTATGAAATCCGAAAAACGGAAAAAGCCAGCTCCGCGCTATTATCCAGTTCAAAAACAGTACATTTTTAAAAGTGGGGTTGGCTCGAATAGAGGCTATTCACATTGCATGTTCATAGGACCTCCAGTCTCGAATCAAGGCTGTCTGTGCGGTTGGCTGTGACAAGTCCACTCCTGCATTTCACAAAATTTGCAGCAGGAGGGACTGAGTCACACCAATCGAAAAGACACCGGAGAATACCCGAGTGTCGGCCCACAAACGAAGTATTTGAACTTCCCCTTTTGGAACTTGCTTGTCTTGCCCATTTTTCCCAGTTTGCCTCGAAGGCCCCCGTACGATTCTTCCAAAAAAAAAATGTGGCTAACTGCAGTGGAAACGAAACAGGAGAAAAAAAAAAAAAAAAAAAAAAAAAAAAAAAAGGGCCGGAGCTGAGGGCGCTGATATCAGCGTTGCACCGGAGGTATGACTGGGAGTCGTACCCCTCCCTCGCCCAGCTGGGTTACCACCGGCTCAGCTTCGCCGTGATGAAGGCGGTTTCCAGGATCGCCATGGCGAACACCTTGGCCAACGATTTAAAAGCTACAGTTTCTGTACTTTATTGGACTCCCACCACTCATCCTTTTGCTTCCCATTCTGCGCGTTCTTTGGGGGTCCTGTGTTGCCAAGCCTGATTGCAAGAGATAGAGGGTTGTAGGCCTGGGTTCGAATCCCGCCCTTGACATCGCGGGGCCCCAGCAACACAGAACACCGTCCTCATCCGCTTGCTTTCCGTTCGCTTCCCATTTGCTTGATTTTTATTTACTCGTGTTCTGTGTCCTGCCTTGTCTCTCGAGAGCCCCTCAGCACAACCGGACCCGTTGCGGGTGCCCCAGCTCGCA